>CM035123.1:86832321-87209168 GCA_020205555.1 Panax stipuleanatus
ATTATCTTATTTTATTTAATAATTTAAATCAAATTATTGATTAATTAAAGTGTTACAATTAACCATATACTAAACTAATTAATAAAATAAATGGAAAAGAATAAGGGAACAAGCTAACAAGGCCTGGCTTAGGAGGAGTTAGTCTACATGGTAGTATTTATAATACGTATACGTTGTTTTCTAATCCATTATTAGAGGAACACTTAGAAATATCAGAAAAATTCAGAGAGAAAAAAGGAAGGGATTGAGAGAAATTGAGAAAGGAAGAATTGAGAGATCATTGTGTTGTTAACTTTGATTATCTTCACTACTAAAGGGTAATTCTTCTTTTAAGTTTTTAAAATTAAGATTTCTTAAATACGTACTTTTAAGTTTTCTGTGAAAATTGGGTTTCCCAATTGGGTTACAATATGGCTTATCTATATGGGTATGGGATCATAACGTGTTTTTTTAACATATAATCATGTTTTAAAGGATCAATTTTATTTAATTTGGTCTTAATTGGGTTTTCAAAGATTTACAGAGTTTTTTATTTTCGTGTTTTGTAAAAGTCCTCTGTAAATGGAGAAAGTTGACAATTGATGATTTCATGGATATATATATATAATACATATGAACATATGTCCATAATATAATTTATGCTATACATTCATGATTCACAGTGATTACATCAAGTAATTTTGTTAATAAATGAGTTTTATAAAAGACAGAGTGTTGAATATGGGGGAATAACCCATATGGGTGAAATAGCTGTGGTAAATATGTTTATATTTAAATTTACACATGAAGATTTTGTATGTTAAAATAAAGAGAATGGAATTGGAATGAGTGGATTCGGTGTAGTAACGAATTCGTAATGATAGGCTTTATGTTTTTCATTAAATTTTGTAAAATTTATGAAGAATAGTGAAATTGATGGTGTTAATTTATGTAATTATATGAGTTGGAATGTTAAGAACATGTTATAAGTGATATATAATGTTCTTGTGAAGTTATACTTCATGGATAACATTATAAATTAGTGTATTGGTGTAAAATTGGAGAAAATGGCCGAATTTCTGTGTTCTTCGCGAACTGAAAATTCTGAAAAACGCAGCCGCGCGGTCGCACCAGGCCTGAATTTTTGAAAAAAATTGCTAAGTGTTGGAAATTTGTGAAATGTGTTTTGAGTCTAATGAATATGAACACATGTTGTATAAATATGATAAAATATTGATATGAGTTTAATAATTTATGTTATGTGATTAATTAATAAATTAATTACGTGACTTAAAATATTATTTATAAAGGTTAAATAATGTGTTATAAACATTAAGACATTATTTTAAATCTAATTAACATGAAGACATGTTATGTATGTAATGAGTTATTAATACAAGTTAATAACTTAAGTTACGTGATTAATTAACAAGTTAATTAATCAACGTAAACCATTATTTGAAAACCTAATAATGAGTTTGAAGAATACTATTGTAAATCAATAATCATATCGAACCTGTGATTAATTGATATTATAAATGTGTGATAGGTAAGAGTAATTGAAGAAGTGAGTAATAATTGTATCTTGCGCACGAGGCAAGTTTTCTATCCCTAGCTTACTATTATTGTTGGGCAAGTTTCCTAAACTAAACTCTTTAAATTGAGCAATTGCTATGCTTAATTATTATTGTTGAGCAAATTTTTACTCTTGAATATCCAAGTTTAGAATTTCACATGAGATGCTATGATTCTTTTAAAAGTATCATTTAAGTGTACAATACTTATTCGATTGTATACCTTGAGAAGTTAATATTCAATTTTGAATATCATTTATTGAGTTATCCAAACTAACTTTATTTAGTGCGGATTCTGATGTCAAACTGAGATGAACAACCCTAATATAGAGGATTAATGAAGATGCTTTAAGCGTTAAGATAGTGTGCACAGTATCAGTACAAAGGGCTGATCTCCCTAAGTACGAGAAGTAAAGTCCTATAGTCTTATGACTGTTAAAGGTTTGAAAGGTTAAAATAATTGACAACCTAAGACTCGGTCAAGGTCTTATGACCCTCAGAAGTAATTTGATTCTCGAGTAATAGTCTTGATTCAAAAGTTGAGCTTTCTGTTATTCAGAATTCTTTTATTCGCATGTTATTATTCTGTCATGTTTTTATACTTGCGGGCATTCGTGCTCACTCTTGCATAATAACATTGCAGATAAGAATGAACAGTCTGGTAAGCCTTCTAGTAGCAAAGAAAAAGGAAATCTAACAAGTGATGAAGACTTGTGTTGTCATTAACAATGTTAAAGTTCAAGACTTATGTGTGATGATTTAAGACTTATTTATTTACGTTTCACAACAGAGATTTAAGGTTAAGTATAACTTGGGATTTATGATGTATTATTATGTCAGATAATGTAAGATGATGATTTATTTATCTAATAAATGAATTTCATTATTTATGGGTAGATAGTTGTATGATATTGGAACAGTGAACACTAAATTATGTGAAAATTAAGATACCGAATTGGGGGTGTCACAATCTACATGGGAGATGGAGGGGTCTATTCGAGCGGAATATCCGCATCTTTTGATAATTAGGTTCGTTCTTTTCTTTTGATTCCGGGGACGGAATCCTTTTTAAGGGGTAGGTGATGTAATACTCGGAAAAAAGAAGAAAGATAAACAAATGAGATTTTAAAATTATGTTTTTAAATATTTAATTGGGCTTTTCTATGTTTTGGAAAAACATTGTATTTAATTTATGTGGACAATAGCAAATAAGAAATTTCATTAATTTGGGCTTTTAAACTTATTGGGTCTAAGTTATATTTGTTTAATATTCAAATCCTTTTATAATTAGGAGAATTAATAAGATCTATTAATAATAAATAACTAAACCTAATCTCCTCACAATATATCTGATACAAACTTTGAATAAGAAAAAGAGAATGGAAAGGGAGCCGCAAAGGAGAACAGTTTATATTTCGATTACTGATTATTTTCAGGTAAGTTTCTCCTTCAATTCATGGCTGTTGTGAATGAATTGCAAATAAAAACAGTTGAGATCAATAATAATAAAGAGATTTTATGTGATAATGAAAACGTAAGAGTTGTATTCTGACTTTGATAGTTATGGATCAACCCATAGAATGATGAGAATTAATTCTATATAGATATCAGGAATGAATATACCATCTGGAGTATTGTTAATATTATTATATGTGTGTGTATATATAGTCATCAGATGTATACAATTTGTTAAATAGAATTTTACATATGAATTGGTTTTAAACACTTTCTGGAACGAATGGACAAAAGCTTATATAATTAATATTATTGAAGCTTGTAATTTATATAATGTGTTACTTTAATTATAATAAATTCGTTATTATAGGAACTGGCTATCTGATGTATACATATATATATATTATATAATATATATATAATATACATATATATATATATATATACATATATATATATATATATATTAAGAATGTGAAAAGGTGGCATATATGAATAACAGATCTGATGTTTGTTATTGTTGGATGGAAGTTACAATATAATATGTGGTATATATATATATATATATATATATATATATATATATATATATATATATATATATATGACCTTCAGTTTTGGAACGGAGGGTACTGTGTATTACTATTATATATATTTATATATATATAGGGAATTTTGCCGAAATTAAACTTATTATTAAAGAAATTTATTTGTTATAATAATTATTATGGTATTATATATAATATTTGGAAGTTTAAATGGGAATTTGCAGGAAAATAATAATAATAATAATAAATTGAGTTTATTAACGGGTTAAAGATGGAAGAAATATTTGCAAAAGTATTTAAATTTATTTATTTTTTTGTTTAGTTCGAACGGAAGGAGTTTAACAAATAAGTTTTGGAATATAATACTTTGGGTATTACATTGTTTAATCCAGGTACGGATTCCGTACTCCTTCAGCGATAATCCTTTTAATTTTGTTATGTTCGTTTTGCTTTTCGTTAGATTTTGTTTATTGTTTCACATGATTGTCCATTCTCAAATTCATGTGATAGTTTCGTTGTGGCGTTGATATTTGGAACTCATATTTGTACTCTTTAGACTAGTGTATCATGTTTAGTATTTATTTCGATATTTGTAGAAAGTGCATGTTAATATTTTTGGAGACTTTGTGTTGATGATTCGTTTCAGTTTAACATGTATGTATTAGAACCCCTTTGTATTGATATATGTCGCATGTGTGTGACATGATATTTTGTTAGAATATACCGTAGTGTATACCTGAGCTATAACCACCTGTGGGGGTACCACAGGCATGTCCTCTTGGCACCGAGGCATGACACCTTCCGTGGCAGTGTGATCAGTCCACGTCGTCTCCGTTTTGTGCTCCGGTGGGAGTTGGCCATTTGGTGTTTTGTTGTGGGAGGCGTATGGGTCGACCCTAGTTTTTTGTTTGTTCTGTGGATTGGCGATGTTTGTGCCAAACACACCTTCCGATTTGCATGCATCTGGATCCGGCCGGTCCGATGTATATTGTGCCTGTGTGGCACTATTTTGATTACATGTGTGGCGTTATTTGACTTGCCTGTGTGACAAGATATATTTCTGTGAGCTCGGTATAAAATAACACCCAGCCATTTGATTCAGCCTATTATTTCATCGTGTTAGTTTGTTCGGTTTCAGTTCAGTTCAGTTCATTAATTGAGTTAGTTATTTCAGTTCTCTATTTTGTATTCTATATCTGTACTGGGAAATTGGCTCATGCTGTGTTTTTCTTTTAGCAGGTAATCAGGGGGATCAAGGGCAAGTGTGACGGAGCTCTCTTTTATCCAAATGATTTAGTTATATTTTGTTTAGGTTGTGATACATTAGTTTATTCGAAATTGTAATAAGTATTTCAGATTATGGTTTGGGCCAGTTTGGCATTTATGCTGCTTTGCCCTTTTGATATTTATTGGTTATAAATATTATTCTTTCGTGGCATAGAGCTTTTGTTCAGCTTTGTTGTGTTTTGAGTAACCTCTCTTTCTATTTTGGAAAGGGGGTGTTACATAGGAGGAGTTAATAGAGAAATGGAGAAACTGAAAATAGAAGTAAAGGGACCTGGAAGGTCTGAAGAAAGATTATTTGCAGTGGAAGCTCGTACAACATTACTGGATAGAGTAAAGGAATCACATGACAAGGATGAGGAATGCGAGAAAATAAAGAAAAGGATAGTATAAAATGAAGAAGAAAGATTCAAAATGGATAAAGGCGGTATCTTGAGATTCGAAGGAAGAGTGTGGGTGCCAACTGTAACTTAATTGAGAGAAGAAATGTTGCACGAAGCACACAATACGACGTATTCTGTTCATCCAAGAGGCACGAAAATGTATCGAGATCTACGACAGCACTTTGGTGGCCCAATCTGAACGGGAAGTCGTAGAGTGCGTCAGTAGATGTTTCACTTGTCAACGAGTCAAAGCAGAGCACCAAAGGCCGAGTGGTCTACTTCAACCGTTAGAGATACCATAATGGAAATGGGAGCACATTACAATGGACTTCGTGGTGGGACTTCCAGTCATGCAGAAATGATATGATGCCATGTAGGTTATCGTGGATCGATTTAATAAGGACAACTCATTTTCTACCCATCAAAATCCGATATAATCTAAATCAGTTAGAGAGTCTGTACGTAAAGAAAATTATTTCACGACATGGAGTGCCAGTCTCAATTGTATCCAATCGAGATCAGCGCTTTACGTCAAATTTTTGAAAGCTTGCAAGAGAGGATTGGAACACAGTTAAGATTTAGTATTGCTTATCATCCTCAGACAAACGGACAGAGTGAGCGAAAAATACAAACGCTAGAAGACATGCATAGAATTTGCGTGATGGACTTTAGAGGGAATTGGGACGATCACCTACCCTTAGTAGATTTTTCTTACAACAATAGTTATCATGTGAGTATCGGCATGCCACCGTACGAAGCTCTTTACGGGGGGAAATGCAGAACGCCGTTATGTTGGGACGAAGTCGGAGAACGATGAATTTTGGGACCGAAACTCAAGATTGGCAGAAAAAGTACGTAGATTTGCATCGACAAGACCGAGACTTTAAAGTCGGTAGTTTCGTATTCTTGAAAGTATCTCCCTAGAAAGGAAAGATACGATTCGGTAAGAAGAGAAAATTGAGTTCGAGGTTCATAGGACCATTTGAGGTATTAAACCAAGTGGGCGAAGTGGCATACAAAGTAGCATTACCACCAGAACTGGAACACATCCAAAATCTGTTTCACATTTTCGTGTTACGTTCATACAAGCCAGACTATAAGCACATGATCTCCTATGAGCCCATTCAAGTAGGAAAGAATATGGCGTATAAAGAAATTCCTGTCCAGATACTAGATAAGAAAGAACAAACACTAAGAAATAAAGTTATATCTTCTTTAAAAGTAATTTGGCAAAACTACGATGCCGAGGAGGCCACGTGAGAATTAGAATATGAGGAGAGACTATCCCCATCTTTTGTGTAACCATGTGCCAATCCTGAGAACTGAATTTTTATAAGGGGGGGGGGGGGGGAGGATGTAATACCCGTAAATTTTTATAAATAATATTAATATTGATATTAATAAACGTGTGAATATTTATTTTAATATAAATATTTATGTGGCATGAGATAGATGACCCGATTAAATTAGATTGAATTTATAATAATTGAGAAATGCGAAGAAATTAAGATGAGCTTATGAAATGCCTTGTGTGGCACGATGATGGACCTAGGGATGGTTTAACTAAATTAAAGAAAGAATGAATCAATAAGTAAATGATTAATTAATATTATATCTTTAATTAATTGTTGTTTGAGTAATAGCATATTAATGAGTAAATAGATAATTGATATAATAGATTAATGTCTATTCAATTATTGCTATGTACAATAATATGTAATGAGTGATCATATGTTATATAGTGCCCACATTTATTTAAATACAAAATGAGGTGTGACATTACCAGGTGATTATATGATATATGAAACTATATGGTAAAATTAGAAGAATCACATAATTCTACTAAAGTTACATAAATAAGCTTATGTGACAACATAATGAATGGTGGATGAATTATATGTGTACTTAAATGTTATGAGAGATATTAAATTAGAATAAATAAATATTTATTATTAAATATTTATTTCAATGATTATGTGTAATTAAAATATTAAAGATTTATAAAAATATGAGTTGATAGTACTTAGCTAAATTATATTACAGTATTATCTGGACAAACTAAATGTACATGGATTATATGATAATGTATATATATAGCCCTAACTTACTGCCATGTAATAACATTCCCCATTAAAACTACATTGTAAACTTAAAAAGGGATTAAAAATTAGCATTTTAGTATACATTTCATTTACAAATGCTGAGTGTTGGAGTGTCCCATTTTTATTGTCCCACCTCTTTCTTCCTCACATGTATATGCCAATGGCCTATCCCCCCTCATTGTCCAATTTCTCAGCAAACTATCAAATGATGAATGGGGAGTGGCCTTAATAGTGTAACTATTCCACCAACTCTTCATTGCCCAACATCTTCTCCTTTCTTCCATTGAATCCAAATGTTGTGTAATAACTTTGTATGGGTAATGAATTCTCTATAAATTAAGCTCTTCTCTTCTTAATTCACTTTGCTAAGTTTTCTGATAATTAATATAGAGTGTGAGCATATTGTATTGAGTGAACAATATGAAAATTGAGAGCAAGTTTAGCAAATTCAAGCTTCAAGAGGTATAATTCTTAAACATGTTTTGAAATTCAAGCATTTACAATTCATAGAAATTTGCATGAATTAGTTGAAGATTGATATGTGAATGATGTTAACATGATAGTAGAGTTTATATGCATGTATAAAAGTAATGTATGTTAGTTACAAGCATGTTTCATGAAGGATTTTTGAATTGCTTTTGAAGCTCTGCCATTGTAGAAGCAAGTCTGAGTTTGTACCGGAGTGGCGCGGCTGCGCCACTTCCCAACACAAACCCAGCGCGGGTGCGCCGTCTGGCAGACCTGCAGCCCATATTTGTGTTTTCTTTTAGGATGAGCATGCTAATTAACTTAAATTCAGATATGCTAACGTAAATAACTTATGACAGTATGTGAATGTGTATAACTAGTGAACCAAGGCTTTGCATGATGTGAGTTAAGTGAACTTAAGTTCTAAAAGAAACATAACGTTAGAAAATGAAACTTGACGAACTAAGTATATTTTAAGATCTGGTTTTTGAGCATGCATACATGGCTTAGTGGGTATATAATAGTATGCTATATATATATATATATATATATATATATATATATATATATATATATATATATATATATATATCTTGCATGCTTGGTTGGTTTAACATATGATTTTCAAGGAAAACTTAGGAGTTTGAAAACTAACTTTGTTGATAACTACCCTATGTTGCATTCTGAAATTTATGACTACCATGATAGGATATGTGATGCATCTAGACATGATTGATATTGTGACGGGACGAAATAATTAATCGAACCGTGATTCTGAGGACAACATCCTTTTAAGGGGGAAAGATGTGACGAACGAGAATTTTGTATAGTTATTTGAATATTTATTGAAATAAATAAATATTTTTGATGATTTAATTATTGAGTTAAATAATTAATTCATGAAATTATGGTAGATTAATTTAATTATATGTGTTACATTAATTAAATTAATGTGTAGTGATTTTATAGTTCAAAATATATATTTAATTGAGTTTATTTGATTAAATGAATTGATTAAATAAGCATATGTTACTCTAATTAATTTAATAACTAATTAGAGAATTAATGAATTGACATAATTAATAAATAAGAATATTAATTATGTGAAAATGTGAATTGATGTGAGTTATCTTATTTTATTTAATTGATTTAAATAAAATTAATTGGGTAATTAGTAGTGTGACAATTAACTATATAGTAAATTAGTTAATTAAAATAAATGAAAAATTAATAAGGAGACAAACAAACAAGGCCCTATGGGAAGTTAGGGGTGGGTTAATATAGCTGACCACTATATTATACGTATAAACCTTATACGCTTATATTATATATCAGACTTACATGTTTTGAGAAGGAGAGAAACTGAGAGAAAAGTTAAAAGTTTGTGAAGAAGGAATTGAGACAGATTGAGAGAGAGGAATTTGAGAAAAATCCTAAGTATTATCTTTGTATCATCTTCTTTACTAAAGGATAATCTTCCTTTTTAGTTTTCAAAATCTGATTTTTCTCAAAGTTCTTCATTTACATATTTTAAAGTTTATGTAAAATTTGGGTTTCATAATTAAGGCATGTTATGACTATATATGTGTGTGTGTGTGTGATTACATCGTGTTTTGTATTTGGTATGAATGATTTAAAATGATTAAAATCATGTAATTTGGCCTTAATTGGGTTTTTGGAAAATCACAGAGTTTTATTTAACGTATTTTCAAAATTCTCTGTTAGGAAGTATTTTGAGAATTGAAGTGAGATATAATCATATAAATGTCTATATATGTTAGTATCATGTGATGTATCATGTATACGTGAATTATACTGATCACACCATGTAATTTGGTTAATAATTGGGTTGTGTGAAATACAGAGTATTGAATATGGGTGAATAACCCATATGGGTGAAATAAATGCTGTAATCATATGTTTTAATTAAAATTGACACATGATTATGATTGTATATGTTAAAACAAAGAGAATAGAATTAGAATGAACGGATTCGGTGTTATAACGAATCCGTAATGAGAAATTTCATATTTTTTTTATCAAACTTGACAAAATTATGAAGAACAGTGAAATTAAATGTTTTAAATTGTGTAATTAAGTTATTTAAAATGTTAGAAACATGCTAAAAGTGATTTATGATGTTCCTGTGAAGTTTTTACTTCATGGATAATATTACAAATCAGTGTATTGGTGTAAATTGGGAGAAAATGGTCGAGTTCTGTGTTCTTCGCGAGATTCTGGAAATTCGTAGCCGCGCGGCCCCGCCGTGCCAAAGGGTTAACGCCGCGCGGTCGCGCCTGTCTAGAAAATTTAAAAAAAATTCTAAGTGTTAAATTTTGAGTAATGTGTTTTAAATCTAATAAACATGAAGACATGTTATGTATGTAATAAGATGTTAATACAAGATTAATAACTTAGGTTATGTGATTGATTAATAAGTTAATTAATTGACTTGAAACCATTATTTGAAAAACCTAATAATGAATTCAAAGAACACTGTCGTGAATCGATAATCATATCGAACCTGTGATTAATTGATATTGTGAATGTATTGATAGGTAAGAGTAATTAAAGAACATGAATTATAATTGTAGCTTGCGCATGAGGCAAGTTTCCTAACTATACTCTTTAAATTGAGCAAGTTTCCTAACTATACTCTTTAAATTGAGCAAGTTTCCTAAACTCAAATCTTTACATTTGAGCAAGTTCTAAACCTTACTTTATATTGAGCAAATTATAGACTTAAATTCTATATCAAGTATAATTTTTATTATTGATTACTCAAGTTCAGAATTTCATATGAGATGTTATGATTCTTTTAAAAGTATCATTTCAGTATACAATACTTATTCGATTGTATACCCTTTAGAAGTTGTTATTCAAATTGAATATCATATATTGTTGAATCTTTAAGACTAGCGAACCCTTATTTATTCGACTAGTCCATAGTCAATGAGCGTTCTAAATTCTAGAACTACTATTGAATTATTCAGACTAAACTTTATTTGGTGCGGACTCTAATGTCAAACTGAGATGAACAACCCTATTAAAGGGGAATTGATGATGCTTTAAGCATTGAGGTATTGTGCACAGTATCGGTACGAAGGGCTGATCTCCCTAAGTACAAAATAAAGTCCATAGTCTTATGACTGTTAAAGGTTAAAGGTTAATATACTTGACCTAGTACATAGTTCAAGGTCTTATGACCCTCAGATGTAATTTGATTCTCGATTATTATTCTTGATTCAAAAGTTGAGCTTTCTGTTATTCAGATTTCTTTGATTTCACTCGCATGTTATTATTGTCATATTTTTATACTTGCGGGCATTCGTGCTCACTCTTGCATAATAACATTGCAGCTAAGAATGAACAATCGGGTGAGCCTTCTAGTAGTAAGGAAAAAGGAAAAGCTAATAATTGTTGAAGACTTGTGATATTATTGAAATGTTAAGTTCAAGACTAATGTGTAATGTTTAAGACTTATTTGTTTACGTTTTTGCAACAGAGATTTAAGGTTAAGTATGACCTGGGATTTATTATGTATATATTATTTCAGATGTTGTAACCCTATTATAGGGAGATGATGATTTATTTATCTATTAAATGAATTTCAATATTTATGGGTAGATAGTTGTATGATATTTGAACAGTGAACACCAAATCCTGTGGAAATTTAGATACCGAATTTGGGGGTGTCACAGATACGTTCATCATCTAACTAAGCATGATTTAGAATTTTTAAGCATGATGTAAAATGAGATTTCAAGTGTTAAACTATTCAACCTAAGTGTAAATAAGTGGTATACGTGTGAGCATGCGTACTAAATGTTTGTTGGTATCATTAGAGGATATAATGGGTAACATAGTTAGTCTTTTGTACAATAAACTCTTTTAGCCTTGATAAATGGAGATTTCCCGAATAAAACTATAACTTGATTGTAAGGAGATAGAAGAGACCAAACCTAGCCTTGAATCTCATAACTTGTATGTACAATATGTAGCATCATCAATGTATGCTAGTAAGTGAGCTAGGATCATGCAATCTGATTTTCAGTACTGGTTTGGACAGGGAGCAGCGCGGCCGCGCCACTCCCTAGCCATATTCCAGCGTGGCTGCGGCACCCTGCAATGCAACATGATTATGTTAATTGTAATCTGAAACTTCCTGCATGCTATTATTGATATACTAACTGTGATACATGATTTATAGGAGGCACAAGTATTATGTATATGTTGACTATGAGAAATCAAGAATTGATAAGTGCTTATAAAACTTTCAAAACGCTAAGTCAACAAACGATTTCAAAGCTATGTTATTTGATTCCATAGTAACATATAAACTGATTTTGTGCTATGTGTGTGTAAAGCACATAATTGGCGTATGTATAGGACTGTACAACTAAGTTAGAACCTAATATATGTGTTTAACTTACATATCAAGTATATGTATTCGACTTATGTAACTAATGAATACCCCTATAAACGTAAATATGTTACAATAGGATTTCAAAGTGTTGATAAGCTATAAATTAGTAAACTACGCTTAAGGCTAGTTCTCTAACTCTCTTAACTTTATATATGGTGTAAATTCGAATTGTTGATATATCGACCATTTCTACGTCAAGTAAATTTTGTTATTCAAAAATCAACTTTATGTCTTGACGTTGTTGCTGTAGGGATTTCGGCACATAAAAGCAGCGGAATTTAAAATTTTCAAAACAATTTTTGAAATCCTAAAATAGGATCCATGCGAAAACATATTAATTTAGAGGTTTAGATTCTTACCGATTATCCGAGCTTGAATGGAGACGATGAAAAATTCTGGAACAGCTTCGAATCTTCAATGCAATCCAACGGAACTGCGCCTCTACGGTATCCACAAGAACGCCCCGCGAATCGTCACACGATCTGCAGCAAAGAGAGCCGCGGTACTAGCCACCAAGGATCTAGATTTTCTGAAGCTTTTCTCTCTAGTCTCTCTCTAAGAGCGGCTAAGGTTTTGGTTTATGATATTATCTCACTTTAAAATGGCTGATATATCATATATATATATATATATAGCAGTCAAAAGGAATTAACCAAAACCTAATCCAATTAGAAAAGTAAAATCCCAATTTATATATATTGTATCTTAATTAAGTCTTACTTAATTAATATGCATATATACAAATTATCCTATTAATTTAAATTCGTAATTTAAATACTATCAATCATATTAATATATTTAAATCCTTACAATTTAAACTAATTCCCTTTTTAATTACGTTCTAAGTGTGTGACCCTATAGGTTATTATTACGTTGGCAATAATTTTAAAATCATATTATAAAATTATAAACAGTGAGTGGCATCTAGTAATGCATCACTGCTACCCAAGTAATAATAAGATCGGTGATTCGATGCAACCTTTTCGTGACCAATGTTTAATATAATTTAATCCTTTTAACCTTGACATCCTAGATTAAACTCGAGGCATGGAATGTGTCATACTCTTCATAATTTAATCTGAGTTTTCTTGATCAATGAGTAGACTATATGAAACAAATCACTATTTTAGCATGGCCATGCATTTTATAGTCCTACTCAATCAAGAGGCCTATGGATATAACCCCTAATATATAGGAGGGTTAAATTCTATCTAGATCACTCATATTTCTCACACGATTCATTATGTACCCAATAATCACCTTTATTGTCCACCCTATTAAAGGTGACCTTTGTTGATATCAAAGTATATAAATTTCTGTGTAGTAATATAGTGATTTCAGGTCAGAGGATCATTATATCATTGTCACTATGAGAATTGTTTATGACACTTTGCATAATGCTCCACGTGGAATTCTCATGGTGGGTCTTTCTAGTACATTGTTCTCTAACATGTACCTATGCATTGACTCAATATCTCATATATTTATGACCAATAAGATTTGGCCATCAGTCAATCCACATACTAGTCTCAATGTATCATTGTTGTCCCATTAACAATGATACTCGACTAGGGACATTTAAGAGCAATGATACTAATTATAATTATATGATCTCATTTTCAAGTCACATACTTGAAGCTATATAATTTGTATCACTATTCTAAGGACTTTTATTATGCTAACATTTATATAATGCAGTAAATAAAATCATAATAAAATAATTCATTTATTCAATCAAATATAATATCAAAAATGTTAAGCAATTACATCAAAGAATTGGCCTCTAGGGCATAAACTCCAACAGTTGCAAGCATTGAACTTATCATTCCTAAATGCATTTAAAAAATG
Organism: Panax stipuleanatus; assembly: GCA_020205555.1. Taxonomy (NCBI): domain Eukaryota; kingdom Viridiplantae; phylum Streptophyta; class Magnoliopsida; order Apiales; family Araliaceae; genus Panax; species Panax stipuleanatus. The sequence continues at coordinate 86,846,389 of CM035123.1, forward strand.
TCTAAGACATTTGATTCGGCTAGACTAATATCGTATACTAGAAAGCTATCCAAACCAATTGACTTGGTGCGGTCTCTTATAAATCTACTAAGATGAACAACCCTCATGGAAGGGAAAATAATATACAATTGTCGGGGAACCGACGTGCGCACATAAGTATGATTAAATGTTATGCATACCGTAGGGTACTTTAGGCTGATCACCTGTTGTACTTGTTTTTATTGGATTTTCAGCATAATACTGTTAATTCTATTAGAAGTTCATAGTCCTTAGTGAATGCTCAATGTTCATTATACTTGAACCTTGAAATGGTTAAACCTTGAATCCTGTTGATATTATTCTGTCCATAGCGACGTTTATTGAGAATTGTTGTTATTCTTGAACTATTATTTACTATTATACCCTTGAGAATTCAAAAGTTATATTATTCACCATTATTACAATATTACTTGCTGAGCAAACTTGTTGTTCATTCTTGCTTTCCCTAAAATATTTCAGTTAAGGAAGATCAGTGTGGACCCACTAGCACAGACAAGGAAAATGGCAAGGCTACGGCATAGCTTTGTTCTCTTTAGATTATTATGATGATTGTAATAAGAATTATTTCATATTATGTATTAGTTATGTTTAAGATCTGTTTAAGTTACGTTTAAGTTGCGAGACCGTGGGACACAAATATTTATATTGAATCAATGTAAATTATTCTATTATTTTGTTGCCTGAGATGTTACTATGTTATTAAAATTTAGCATATGATGCGCCGAATTCAAGACATGTGTGGTCTGAATTTGAGGGTGTCACATCGGGACCAGTGTATAGCTGAGTTGGAGGCTGCTAGGGGGGGTTCTGAGCTGTTAGATTCCACCATCCCCCCTTCCGAGAATGATTTATCATGGGATGAGGAGTTTAGACTACGGGTCGCAGTTCAGGATCCCCCTACTAGCAATACTAGTATGTATCGAGTTTTGTGCCTGCCGAGAATACCCGCATATAGACTACTTGGAGGTAATAAGATTTTTTATGATTCACAAAATTATCATAACCTATCACATAATATAAATTATTATTAGTAATGTTATATATATGTTCTCAGGCTCTAGCCAGCGCCAGCGTCTGAGAGCACCTGTTGGACCATCTCATGCGGGCGCTGACTTAGACGACGAGTTATTCCAAAGGCTGATAACGACGGTGTCGGATAGGTTCCATACCGATCCATTTTTTTCTTCATCAGCAGTTGCCTAGCAGGTCTCGTCTTCACCAGCTCGCTTAGGAGGTTCTAGCAGGGGCCTCCGCAGAGAGTACAGGCTTGCCGCAGAAGTAGTTCGACGTATTGAGCTACGAGATGCTCCGGATGGTGGTTACCCTCCTAGAGAAGGCTTTTCGTCAGCCGCTGCCTACTCAAGTATATATTCTGCAAGTCTATGTTATTTTCATTTAACAATATCTTTTTAATTCTCACATATATACGTATGAACTAATGATTTTTATTTTTAATTCTATCAAAAGGGTGACGATGACGAGCGGACTGACGATGGTAAGCGGACTAGCGATGGCGACCGGGGGGGAGAAACGACGATGCTGATTTTCATACACCAGAGCAGCATCGTCGTCCACCTCAGTCCGATAATGATCCGACTACTAGTTTATAGTTCATTTGTATCCATTTTATTCATTCAATTGTAGATCATTTGTACATAAGGTAGTCTAGTTGTGTCTGTACAAATTTTGTAGATCATATTGTATATAATTTATAGCACATTAGCTTATATTTGTAATTGTTGATGAGTTAGTAGATCATTTGTAATTGCTAGCTTAGTTTTTGATGATGAGATGATACATGTTACAACTTATATATATATATATATGTTTGTCTATATTGGGATAAAACAGGTTACAGGTATAGAAATGGGTTTAAACACTTGGAAAATTGCACTTTTAAAGAAATTATTTATAAAAAAGATTATTTTCGATTGAATAAGGTATGTACAACGGATATTCCGTCGGAATTAGATTTTCAAACAATTTTCAAAAAATTATATTTTTCGTCAAAAATAACTTACTTCCTAGGGAAAATTCCGTCGGGATTAGTAATTCTTTACCTTCAAAAAAATACTAATTTTCTGTCGGAATTAAGTTATTCTCGACGAAAAATCCGTCGGAATTCAAAATTAAATGGTTTTAAGAAAAGCTATTTTTTCGTCAAAAATATTTGATTTTCGAGGAAACTTCTATCAGAGATAAGCCTCTCGATATTTGACAAATTACTTCCATCGTACTATTTCCCTCGAAAATACCTTATTTCCGACGGAATTCTATCGGGTGTAATTCAGTCTGAGATATGGATATTGCGATGGAATTTTTGACGAACCTTATCTCCGATGCGAGTGATAGATCTCCAAACTAATCAGTTTTATTTTGATGATTTTGATGATAACAAACTTAGTAAATAAGATTAAATTAAAATAGGTAGAATCCTCTATATGGGATTATTATATAAATTGATTTTAAAAATATCCTATCAATAATATTTTTTCATCATAAAATTGAATTTATTTTTCTTGATCTTGATAAATTAATTATCAAGTATTAATTAAATTAATTCAAATAATAACATTTCCTAAGGCAAGGAGATTCCTATTCTTTTCCAAAATAATTTTCTAAAAATCTCTTGGGCAAAATATTTATATACGTATTGAAAAATATTTATATAATAATCAGATTGTGAGACAAATAATTTGGTCAGTACTTAGATACCGATATAATTCAGATGTTATTTCTCTAAAATTCTCCGAAATGGTCTTTAAATCCCGAGTGGCTAAATTTTCACAACATAGATCAACTATAATATAATATATATACGTGAAACAAATTTCATCAAGTATTATTTAATTGATAAATTTGTTATAGTTGATAACTTTCATAACAAGTATCTTACTCACAAACTTATTTATTAACAAAAATACTTGTTACATTATAAGTGACTTTATATGGTTATCTAAACTCAGAGTTATATCTGTTCAAACCATATAAATACACCCTTTATAAAGAAAAACCTTTTCTAGAATTGATTAAACCATAAAAACACATTCTTTATTAAAAGAAAAGAAAATCTTTATAAAACCGCATCAAATTTACATATCTGCTTATCTGAAGCATTTCACATAAAAGTCTTGAACATTTATTTGATATTTGATCTTAAATTATATATCTGCTTATTTTTGAAGTATCAACTATAAAAGTTATTTGAACTTTTATAAATCTGTACTAAACTTTATCTGCTTACTTTAGAAGCAAATTTAAACAATCTTTTTGTAAAAGGGAAGAGGGTAAAGTCAGTTTATTTTATTTTATTTGTGAGAAAGATTAATTTTTTTTGACCAAAACCAGAGTCTTAGAGATGTAAGCTGAAAGTTGGGTCTCTCGTGTACTTGTGAGGTGAGGAAGAGATTGTTGTTTCAAGACTAGATTAGAGAATAGTTTTGAACTCAAAAGAAGATACAACTAAGCTTGAGGAAGGAGCTGGAAGTTCGCTGTCCAAGATAGTTAGTTGTAAATAGTTGTAAGTTAATCTATAAAACTTTGTAAAGGTTTCTCCACTTATTGAAGGAACATTTATTACTGGGAGTAATAGGATCTCAAGCCATGGATAGGAGCTTGAGACTGGACGTTGCAATATACCCAAGCTGTATATTGTAAACCAGATAAATCTTTATGCATTGTATGATTAAATTTTTCTAAATCCTGCATATTAATTTCTGATACTATAAATTAATTTGCTAAAAATTCAAAAAGGCCTAAGATAATTTTTAAACAGTTATAACCTATTCAAACCCCCCTTCTAGATTATTATTGGACTTTCAATTGTTATCAAAGCGGTGCTCTTTAACTTGTTTGTTAAGTGAATACATGTATATCTAAGAGTAGATCCATCTATGGCCTATAATGCTACCGGTTGCGGAGAAGGACTGTCAATGTCTAGACCTCCACTATTTGATGGCACAAACTTTGCCACCTGAAAGAATAGATTCAAAATCTATGCCAAGTCACAAGGAATCAAAATCTGGCTGGCAATAGAATGAGGTGTAAAAATTCCCACAAAAATTGAAAGTGAAAATATTATTGAGAAAGATGCTAATGAATTCACCACAGAAGATGATGAGACTATGAATATAGCCGCCAAAGTTGAACAAGTACTTACTAGTGCTCTTATAGCAAAAGAATACAAAAGAGTTAGCAACAACAAGAATGCTAAAGAAATCTGGGAAAAATTGATTGTAACCTATGAAGGAACCAATCACATCAAAGAAACTAGAAAAGATGCTCTAATCCAAGAGTATTAGAACTTCAAATGAAATAAATGAAACAACTGGGAAAAGCTTACACAACAAATGAAAAAATAGAAGAATTCTCAAAGCCCTTCCATCTGTATGGAAAATGAAGGTTACAGCCATCAAGAAAATGCAAGATCTAACTGCATATCCTCTTAATAGCCTTTATTGGAAATCTTCGTGCCCACGAAGTCAACATGCTAGTTGAAAAACCAAGATTAGACACAAATCTCAAAAAGAAAGGAATCGCTTTCAAAGCTTTACTAGTTGATCAAGAAAGCGATGATGAGGAGTTAAATGAAGAACTCCAAAGTATAGATAATAACGAAGTTGCTTTATTATCAAGAAACTCAAAAGAGTAATCCAAAGTAAACCAAGATGATATGGCAAAGGTTTTATGAAAACAAAAAATAACTTCAACAACTTCAGAAACAAGCAAGCCTTCAAACCAAAAGTATAAGGAGAAACTTCAAAGCTAACAACAACAATTTCAGAAATGCTAGCTCCAATGAAAATTCAAATACATGATTCAAATGCAATCAGTCTGGACACTTCAAAAAGGACTTTCCTAAACTAGCCAACAACAAAGTACTGGTAGCTGAAGAAGGCTGGGATCTAAGTGATGAAGAAGGAGCTTCTGAACAAACTGAGGAAATCGCAAATCCATCTCTAATGGCAGACAATGAATCATCACCAAAATCTAAGATAAATTCAGAACATCAATTACCTTGTACTTCATTTGTCACACTTAGTTTAGATAATATAAATAAAGAACATCATGAACTACAAGAAGCATACAATTATCTTTATGAAGATAATGAAATTATTAAAGAAGATTTTACTAAACTAAAAATTTCATTAGAAATTAATTAAGACTACCAGAAATCTAAAAGAAAAAAATTTCGAATTTAATCATAATTAATGAAACTTTATAAGAAGAAAATGACTCTTCAGAAAGTCTTTATATTAAAAGAAGAACTAGAGAAATTAAAAAATAAAAATAAAAATCTCAAAATAGAAAATTCAACTCTTGCTGTACTTATTGAAGATTCTAAAACACTAAATCAAGAGTTAAGTAAAGAAATTAAAACAGTCAAGGAAAAAAGTTCTTCACAACAAATAGAAGAGAAAAATGAAGAATCCATTTTAATAAATCAAATTAGAATGTTGACTATAGAACGTGATGATTTAAACTCAACAGTAATTAAATTTACTAAAGGAAAAGAAAATCTTGATGTTATGCTCAGTCAACAAAGATGTGGTTTTAATAAAGAGGGATTAGGATATATCAGAGAATCTAGTAAGACGAAAGATAAAGGACTCTACTATGTTAAAAGCAAAGAAAAAGAAGGTCATGCATCTCCTTTTACTAAATGTTCTTACTGTAATAGGAATGGTCATTCTGTTTACTCATGTAATGCCAAAAATAAAAACTATAAAGCGAAAATGATTTGGGTACCAAAAGGAACTTCCACTACACATATTATCACAACAAGTGAATCTCATTTTCATGAAAGATCATCTAGAAACTTTCATCAAAATCTTTCAAAATACAATAATAGAGTAAATCATGTATCTTATAGACCTTCTATCCATAGAACACTTGTGTCTACTAAAACTTATTATCATGTACCAAATTTTGTAAAGGAAAATACAAATTATCCTTATAAAATATGAAAAACTTACCCAAAGGTACATTCTTCTATCAATTAGTCAATTATGTGATAATGATTTTAAAATAACTTTCAGTCCTCATAATTGTTCAATATTTGACTAATATGGTAAATTAATTTTATTATGTCCTAGAAGTCAAAATGTGTACACGTGTGACCTAGATACATACTCACACCTGGACAATGTATGTCTTGTATCTGCCAATGACGATCCATGGCTTTGGCATCGTAGGTTAGGACACATTAACATAAAATTAATATATAATATATCTTCTAAGGAACATGTTCGTGGTCTTCCAAAATTTAAATTCCTAAAAGACCATATCTGTATTAGGAAAACAAATACATGCATCTCATAAACCTAAACTCACAGTGTCAACCTCTCGACCATTAGAACTCTTGCATATAGATTTGGTGGGTCCTATTCCTAAACACAGCATGGGTGGTGCTGTTTATATTCTAGTCCTAGTTGATGACTATTCACGATTCACATGGGTTGATTTTCTAAAATTCAAAAATGAAGCGGTAAACTCCTTCTCTGCATTATGAAAGAAAATCCAAAATCAGCAGGGGAGCTCTATTGTTTATATTCGATCTGATCATGGAAAAGAATTTGACAATTCTGATTTCATAATGTGTTGTGATGAGAACGGTATAAACCATAACGTTTTTGATCCATACACACCACAATCAAATTGTGTGGTAGAAAAGAAAAATTGTACTTTACAAGAAATGGCTAACACTATGCTAAACGAATATCGTCTTCCTAAATACTTTTGTGCTGAAGCAATTGCAACATCTTGTTATATCTTAAATCGAGTTTTACTAAGACCAATGTTGTTGAAAACTCCCTATGAGCTTTATTATAAAAGAACTCCAAAAATAAATTACTTTCGTGTTTTTGGGAGTAAATGTTTTATTTTAAACACTAAAAAATATTTGGTGAAATTCGATCCCAAATCCGATGAAAGAATATTTCTGGGATATTCACTTAATAGTAAGGCTTATAGAGTATTTAATAAAATAACTCTAGTTGTTGAGGAGTCATTGAATGTAACTTTTGATGAATCTAAACCTCCTCCTAAATATAAAGAGTTAGTAGATAATGATGTTGTCATTGAAGACATTCTCAAAAATATGAAAGAACTAAAAATAGACAATACATCTCGTCCTGTCAATATTAATTCTCTTGAAAATCTTAATCCACAGTTAAATGACTTACCCAAAGAAACACTTGTCATTAGAAATCATCCTATAGAAAATATAATTGGTGATATCGATAAAGGGATTCTTACGAGATCACAAGCTTAAAATCTAGCTGGTCATTTATCCTTTTTATCTCAAATTGAGCCTAAAAACATAAAAGATGCATTGCTTGATGAAGATTGGATTATAGCTATGTAGGATGAACTTGAACAATTCACAAGAAACAAAGTTTGGGAATTAGTTCTAAAACCTGAGGAAACTTATATTATTGGAACTCGATGGGTTTTTCGTAATAAATTAATTGAAAGTGGAACTGTCATATGTAATAAGGCAAGACTAGTTGCACAAGGGTATAATCAACTTGAAGAAATTAATTACGATGAAACTTATACTCATGCTGCTAGAATTGAATTTATACGAATGCTACTAACCTTTGCATGCCATACAGATTTTAAACTATTTCAAATGGATGTCAAATCTGCCTTTTTAAATGGTATTATTGAGGAGGAAGTATATGTTAAACAACCTCATGGTTTTGAAGATACTAATTCTCCTGGTTATGTGTATAAACTGCATAAAGCTTTATATGGTTTAAAATAGGCCTCCAAAGCGTGGTATGAATGATTAAGTAAATTCTTGTTAGAAGATGGATTTAAAAGGGGTACCGTCGATACTACTTTATTCACTAAATATAAAAGTGATGATATCCGTATTTTACATATCTATGTTGATGATATTATTTTTGGTTATGCTAACATTTCTATGTGCAATGATTTCTCTGAAAGCATGAGTAAGGAATTTGAAATGAACATTGTGGGAGAATTAAATTTCTTCCTAGGATTGTAAATCAAGCAAAGAGAAAAAGGTATTCATATCTCTCAATCGAAATATTACAAAGAAATGATTAAGAAATTTGGATTAGAATATGTAAAATCTCTTAACACTTTTATGTCAACCACCGATAAATTAACTACTGATGAAATTCGAAAAAGTGTTGACACAAAGAAGTATAGAGGAATGATTGGTAGTCTTCTATATATCACAGCCAGTGGACTTGATATTATGTTCAGTGTTTGTAAATGTGCTAGATTTCAATCAAACCCTAAAGAATCACATTTGGTTGCAGTAAAAAGAATATGTCGTTACCTCAAGGGAACTACAGATATAGGCCTATGGTATCCTAAAGGTCAACCATTTGATCATGTTTGTTTCTAAGACTCTGACTATGCCAGTCATCATGTTGATCAAAAAAGTACAAGTGGCACGTGTCGGTTTCTGGGTGGATGTTTAGTTTCTTGGTTCTCTAAGAAACAAAACTAAGTGTCCATCTCAACTACTGAAATAGAATATATAGCTGTTGCACGATGTTGTGCACAGATATTATGGATGAAACAAACCCTGACTAATTACAATAAAAAGTTTAATTGTGTCTCAATCCTATGTGATAATACAAATGCAATAAATCTGAGTAAAAATACTGTATTAAATGCTAGATCAAAACATAGAGATGTCAGACATCATTTTTTACGCGATCATGTAAACAGTGTCGACACAGAATTAAACATTGCAGATATATTTACTAAACCTTTAAGTTCTGAAAGATTTTGCAAATTACGTTTGGATTTAGGTATGTTAGATATCTCACCATAATTTTTATTACATTTAAAATAATTTTTTTACCATTATCATTTATAATTAGTTAATACTTTTATATATTTAAAAGAAGAAGAAGTTATTATTAATTTTTTTTTTAAAAGTGCAGTATCAAGATACATTTTAAATTTCTATTCCTATTAATATATTTATATAATACATAAATATTTTCATATTTTATAGTTAGAATTATTAATATATATATATATATATATATAGTTTACATAAGTTTCTCTTTACATTTTAGAATTTTCTTCATATTTTATAATTAATTATCATATTTCTACATTTATAACTATATATGTAATATATATATCTTGTTAATATTTTTTACTATCAAAAATTTAATTAATATTTATTATCTTAGCATATTAATACAAATATTTCAATTATCAGTATAACTATATTCTTATATATGTTTTTTCCTCATAAAGATGAATTATTTATATACTTAATAATCAAATTTTTATTTTTAAATTTACCTTTGACTATTAATCTATTTATTCTTATTTAATATATATCTATATATGTATTTATATAAATATATCAAGAATAAATCTGGACTGTTGATCTAACGAACTCATCTAACGGTCAAAACAATCTTCAATCCGCGGCTACTCGTTTGGACCAATAAGAAGCCACCTTCACCAAACACACGGATCGAGCCAAAAAATCGTCAAATCATCAACAGAAAGCACAATCTGTTCTTAGCCGTTCGATCAAGACTGATCGATCAGTTCAAACGTTTAAAATCATCGGCTCAATCCTGATCGTCCATCAATTTTGAGATTTACTATCAGCCATTCGGTCAGCCTAATTAACCTAAATATAAATAACAAAAATTTCATTTTTTATTCTTTTTCTCACTTCTCTCTCTCTCTTCTGCCGATTCTCTCTTCTTCCCCATTTCTCTCTCTCTCTCTCTCTCTCTCGCTCTCAAACCCTAATCGATTTCTACTAAAAAATGTCTAATCTCCATTTCAAATTCGAGAAATCTGAACCGATCAATCGGTTCTACACCATTGAGTTAGTCCATCTACCGATCAATTTTTTTCTTTCTTTCAAATCTGTTTTACTGTCATTTTTCTCGTTTTTTAAACACAGATCTTCTTCTTCGATTTCAAAAAAAAATTTAGTCCTCTTCGTTATAGTTTTTGATCTAATGGATTTGAAGTTTTTATTTATTTTAATTTTAAAAAAAATTATATATATATATATTTATATAATTTTTTTTTTCGTAATATATATATATATAAAGACATACTAGATCTAAAATTTCTCTCTTACAAATTTTCTTCTTGGTAGTCGTTCTACTGATTTTTGTGTCATAGATCTTCTTTTTCATTTTTTTTGTTTAAAATGTCAATAGCTTTCCAAAATCAGTATCCATTTGTTATTATTAATTAATTTTGTTTACGAAATTTTTTTCTTAGGGTTTAGTTCTTTCTCCATTTTTTTTCTTTTACAAAACTTAAATCTCAGAGTTTGGGTTTTTCTCTGATTGTTTTTTACTTTCAATATTTGAAAAACCCTAATTTTTTAACCCTAATATCTTTTACTAACTAAAATCATATTTTTTCTTCTTGCATGCATCTTCATATATATATATATATATATATATATAACTATTATGACAATATATTTCGAGTATGTATGAATTGCTTAGGGTGTTGGGTTTGAAAGAAATAAGCAAGGGACATATTTGTGTCCTGAAAACGAGCTTGCAGGAATTTATTTTTGCTCTTTCTGTACATAGCAGTATACGTTATGCACTGTGAGGGCTTTGAATGAGATCTCTTCATTTTTTTTTTGCTATTCTGATGGGATTTAAGCAAATGTCAAATCATTGCTTACATTTTTCTTCTGATTATATCTATCCTGAAATGGGATATATGACATGTTTACTATTATAGGTTAAAACCTCTAGGTTTGAACCTCTGTATTGGGTTAAACTTTCATTTCTTTCTAAAATAGTATACGAGTTACTCTATTTTTCTGACTGCCCTGGATTTGGTGATCAGTATCTGCATTTTTCAGATGAATAAGTATCTAAAAAAATTGTGCTCTATTTATGAATTGTTCCTTCTGTGATACAGTATGCTCAACCACTTTTTGTTTTTGCAAAAATTGTTTTCGACATGAGGTCACCATAACAAATGTTGAGTTGCTTGGACTTTTTTTTTACTTAGTTGACTATCTGATTTATGAAGTAAATATTAAATTGATTAGACAGTCTCTTTTTGCTACACTTGATTATACTCTATGTGGTTCAAACAAGTCATATCTATACTTTATTTGCCAGGTATGTCTATATCTGATAACTGAGTGTCTACCACCGTATGAATTAAACACTTGAAACTATCTACCACTTCTATAAATGGCAACTACACAATCTCAATGCATATGTCCTTCACCTCTCTATGTCTGTCTTTATCTATCTGCATTTTCATCCAACTCTTTACACTGTCTGTCTTTTTCAAAATGGATGAAGTGTATTCCTCAAAATGAAAGAAGTTACCTCTTCTTTCTGAATTGCATTCTGATATCTTTGCACCACAGTTGCTCACTATATCTGCACAAGTGAAATATAGGCACTTAAGACACAACCTTATGCTTGGAATGGCTACTTCTTTTAACTGTTTTTCTAATTTACTAGAGAAAATCAAAAATGTTGGTTAGGATTGCTTAATCATTTTTACAAGTAGACAAATTTACCCTGCACTCATTGCAGAGTTTTATTCCCATATAACATTTGTTAGAAACTCATCTACTCTCTTAACTGCTATCTCTAAATGCATACAAGGTCAGGAATATATCATTGATGAACAACTGATTTTAAATGCATTACATTTAAGCAAAAATATGTTAGAACTTTCAAGAGTCAATGATTATGCTCATCCAATAATCATCTATACCAGTAAGTGCATGACATTTAAACACAATCTGACTACTGTTACTAATCAATTAGTACCTGCTCAATTATTTGATCGACCATGCAAAGTAGGGTATGAGTTTTTCACTCCATAGTGTCAGTTTCTTGCTCGAATTTTTAGATACAATCTTATGCTTGTCAGGGAAAACAAACTGTTCCATCCCTTTGATTTAAAACTGATGAAATGTGTTTTGAATCAGCATATGCCTTATAATCTCCCATACTTTCTGCTGAGTTCTTTGGAGCATCGTTATCATCATAACTGTCTTGGTTTTGGTCTTGTCCTCACTCTTATATTTCTACATCTTGGTATAAATGTGCTTAATCATCAGACACAGTATGTGAAAAGTAGAAATATTATCTCACACCTCAATCTACCCCCAAAACCATTCATGATCTTTAATCCAGAAATTACTGAGTCTCCAAAACCTCACCAGAATCTACTGTCTCAAATTGATACCTTAAACAGTTTAACTCAACTTTCTCTTAAAAATCAAAATAATCTATTGAGTCAAATAGAGTCCCTTCAATTTTTTGTGCATCACCTCAGAGATATGTTATATATGTTGATGGAGCTTCAAAATATTTCTGTACCATCCTACCACCTCTCTGCCAGCACAAGCTCAGCCCAGAATGCTCAGCCTACCCAGAATCCTCCAGAATATACTCTTCCTTCCCTTGGGTTACATTTCTCCCATGACCACTTGTCTAACTTTAAACTATTTGGGAGGACAGTATAACTATATATATACTATATCTAACTATTTGGGATGACTGTAACAACTACTAACTATGCATGCTATATTTCTTAGTTATATTTATCTTTTCTAACATGCTCTCTTGCAAGTTGTTAAAGAATTTTATTTAAATACTAACTTTGTTCTGAACAACTCTTCTATTCCTCACTTTTTGTAATGACAAAGGGGGAGAAGAAAAATATAATTAGCTACTTTCTGCAGTGCTATACTTTACACTGCACTGCTATATTACTGCTGCACTGCAACTTTTGATGAGATAAGTGTTTTTCTGAAAAATTATACAATTTTAAAATTTTAACTCATGAATATACTAAGGGGAAGCAGTTACAAAAGGAGAGCAGTTATAATAGAAAATATTTTTAGTTTGTTGTCAATATCAAAAAAGGGGAGATTGATAGGTCTCCAAACTAATCAGTTTTATTTTGATGATTTTGATGATAACAAACTTAGTAAATAGGATTAAATTAAAATAGGTAGAATCCTCTCTATAGGACTATTATATAAATTGATTTTAAAAATATCCTATCAAAAATATTTTTTCATCCTAAAATTGAATTTATTTTTCTTGACCTTGATAAATTAATTATCAAGTGTTAATTAAATTAATTCAAATATTAACATTTTCTCAAGTAAGGAGATTCCTATTCTTTTCCAAAATAATTTTCTAAAAATCTCTTGGGCAAAAAGATTTCAAAAGCATTTATATATATATATATATATATATATATATATATGTGTGTGTGTGTGTGTGTGTGTGTGTGTGCATACGAAACCATGTGTGTGCATATGTAACCGTGTATGTGCAAATAAAAGTGGTGTGTGCATATGCTGAAAAGAAAAGTGAAGTTAGTATTTTCAAACAAAGGCTTGGCCTTTGAATTTTATAAAGGATGTCTGAAGGCTTGGGAAATAAAATTGAAAATAACTTGGCTAAGTTTCCCAATCCGTGTTCCTTAAAATTGATCTGAACCCTTCAATCTTTTGTCCTTCAATCCGGATCATTGGTTCAAAATCAGTTTTTTCAAAAAGACTATTTTTCCCTCAACTTCAAAATCCTATAAATAGAAGGCTTTTCATTTATTTCAAAATTACCAATTCACAAAGCAAAGAAAAGTTATATCTCCATGCCTATATTTTCTCTCTGCAAAATCTTTCTCTTCATCTTCTAATTCAAAGTTCTATTTCTTGAAAGAAGATAAAATTGGTCAAAGTAGTTGAGATAAGTCATTAAATTACTGTATTTACATTATCTAATATCTGCTTATATATATAGATATATTAAAGATAAATTATTATACACACACACACAAACACACACACACACACACACACACACACACATATATATATATATATATATATATATATATATATATATATATATATATATATATATTTAATCTATCAAATATTATATAAAAAGTATGTACTTAGATACTGATATAATTCGGAAGTAATTTCTCTTCCGAACGGTCTTTAAAATCTTAAGTAGCTTTTTATTAATATAGATACAATATATAAATATTAAAAAATATTTATATAATTATCAGATCATGAAACAAATAATTTGGTCAGTACTTAGATACCGATATAATTCGGATGTTATTTCTCTGAAATTCTCCGAAACGGTCTTTAAATTTTGTGTGGCCAAATTTTCACAACATAGATAAAATATAATATAATATATATGTGTGAGTGAAACAAAATTTATCATACTTAATTGTTATACACATTTATATATATCTATATTTAATCTATTAAATATTATAAAAAGTCTGTACTTAAATACCGATATAATTCAGAAGTAATTTCTCTTCCGAACGGTCTTTAAAATCCTAAGTGACTTTTTATTAATATAGATACATTATATAAGTATTGAAAAATATTTATATAATTATCAGATTGTGAAACAAATAATTTGGTCAGTACTTAGATAGCGATATAATTCGGATGTTATTTCTCTAAAATTCTCCGAAACGGTCTTTAAATTCTGAGTGGCCAAATTTTCACAACATAGATCAAATATAATATAATATATATACGTGGGTAAAACAACTTTCATCAAGTATTATTTAATTGATAAATTTGTTATATTTGATAACTTTCATAACAAGTATCTTACTCACAAACTTATTTATTAACAAAAATACTTGTTGCATTATAAGTCACTTTATATGGTTATCTAAACCCAGAGTTATATCTGTTCAAACCATAGAAACACACTCAGAAAAACCTTTTCTAGAATTGCTTAAACCATAGAAACACATTTTTTATTAAAAGAAAAAAAATCTTTATAAGATCGCATCAAATTTACATATCTGCTTGTCTGAAGCATTTCACATAAAATTCTTGAAATGTTATTTGATACTTGATCTTAAATTATATATCTTCTTATCTGAGAAGTATCAACTATAAAAGTTATTTAAACTTTTATAAATCTGTACTAAACTTTATCTGCTTACTTTAGAAGCAAATTCAAACAATCTTTTTGTAAAAGGGAAGAGGGTAGAGTCAGTTTATTTTATTTTATTTATGATAAAGACAAAAATTCTTTGACCAAAACCAATTCTTAGAGTGGTCATCTTGGAGTTGGGTCTCTAGTGTACTGGTGAGGTGAGGAAGAGATTGTTGTTTCAAGACCAGATTATAGAATAGTTCTGAACTCAAAAGAAGATACAACTAAGCTTGAGGAAGGAGCTGGGAGTTCGCTGTCCAAGATAGTTAGTTGTAAATAGTTGTAAGTTGATCTTATAAACTTTGTAAAGGTTTCTCCACCTGTTGAATGAGCATTTATTACTGGGAGTAATAGGATCTCAAGCCCTGGATAGGAGCTTGAGACTGGACGTAGCAATATACCCAAGCTGTATATTGTGAACCATATAATTTTTTGAGTATTGTGTGATTGAATTTTTCTAAATCCTGCATATTAATTTCTGATACTATAAATTAATTTGCTAAAAATTCAAAAAGGCCTAAGATAACTTTTAAACAGTAACAATTTATTCAACCCCCTTCTAGATTATTATTGAACTTTTAATTAGTATCAAAGCGGTGCTCTTTAACTTATTTATTAAGTGAATACATGCATATCTAAAAGTAGATCCATCTATGGCCTACAATGCTACCGGTTGCGGAGAAAGACTGTCAATGTCTAGACCTCCACTATTTGATGGCATAAACTTTGCCAGCTAGAAAAATATATTCAAAATTTATGCCAAGTCACGAGGAATCAAAATCTGGTTAGCAATAGAACGAGGTGTAAAAATTCCCACAAAAATTAAAGGTGAAAAGATCATTGAGAAAGATGCTAATGAATTCACCACTGAAGATGAGGAGACTATGAATATAGCCGCCAAAGCCGAACAAGTGCTTACCAGTGTTCTTATAGAAAAAGATTACTAAAGAGTTAGCAACTGTAAGAATGCTAAAGAAATCTGGAAAAAATTGATTGTAACCTATGAAAGAACCAATCACATCAAAGAAACCAGAAAAGATGCTCTAATCCAAGAGTATGAGAGCTTCAAGTTAGAAGAAGGTGAAAAAATCATTGATATGGAAACACGTTTTTCAGAATCATTGATGAACTGGAACAACTAGAAAAAGTTTACATAACAAATGAGAAGAATAGAAGAATTCTCAAAGCCCTTCCATCTGTATGGAAAATGAAGGTTACAGCCATCAAGGAAATGTAAGATCTAACTGCATATCCTCTTCATAGCCTTATTGGAAATCTTGGTGCCCACGAAGTCAACATGCTAGTCGAAAAACCAGGATCAGACACAGATCTCAAAAAGAAAGGAATCACTTTTAAAGCTTTACTAGTTGATCAAGAAAGCGATGATGAGGAGTTAAATGAAGAAATTTTGAGTCTAGATAATAACGAAGTTGCTTTATTATCAAGATAACTCAGGAGAGTAATCCAAAGTAAAGCAAGAAGATACGGCAAAGGCTTTATAAAAATAAACAACAACTTCAGAAACAAGCAAGCCTTCAAACCAAAAGTACAAGGAGCAAACTTCAAAGCTAACAACAACAATTTCAGAAATGCTAGCTCCAATGAAAATTCAAATACATGATTCAAATGCAATCAGTCTGGACACTTCAAAAAGGACTTTCCTAAACTAGCCAACAACAAAGTACTGGTAGCTGAAGAAGGCTGGGATCTAAGTGATGAAGAAGGAGCTTCTGAACAAACCGAGGAAATCGCAAATCCATCTCTAATGGCAGACAATGAATCATCACCAAAATCTAAGATAAATTCAGAACATCAATTACCTTGTACTTCATTTGTCACACTTAGTTTAGATAATATAAATAAAGAACATCATGAACTACAAGAAGCATACAATTGTCTTTATAAAGTTAATGAAATTATTAAAGAAGATTTTATTAAACTAAAAATTTCATTAGAAAAATTAATTAAGACTAATAGAAATCTTGAAATAGAAAATTCAAATTTAATGATAATTAATGAAACTTTAAAAGAAGAAAATGACTCTTCAGAAAGTCTTGTATGAAAAGAAGAACTAGAGAAATTAAAAAATAAAAATAAAAATCTTGAAATAGAAAATTCAACTCTTGTTGTACTTATTGAAGATTCTCAAATACTAAATCAAGAGTTAAGTAAAGAAATTAAAACAGTCAAGGAAAAAAGTTCTTCTCAACAAATAGAAGAGAAAAAATGAAGAATCCACTTTAATAAATCAAATTAGAATGTTGACTATAGAACATGATGATTTAAACTCAACAGTCATTAAATTTACAAAAGAAAAAGAAAATCTTGATGTTATGCTCAGTCAACAAAGATGTTGTTTTAATAAAGAGGGATTAGGATATTTCGGAGAATCTAGTAAGACAAAAGATAAAGGACTCTACTATATTAAAAGCAAAGAAAAAGAAGGTCATGCATCTCCTTTTACTAAATGTTCTTACTGTAATAGGAATGGTCATTCTGTTTACTCATGTAATGCCAAAAATAGAAACTATAAAAGGAAAATGATTTGGATACCAAAAGAAACTTCCACTACACATATTATCACAACAAGATAATCTCATTTTCATGAAAGATCATCTAGAAACTTTCATCAAAATCTTTCAAAATACAATAATAGAGCAAAACATGTATCTTATAGATCTTCTATCCATAGAACACTTGTGTCTACTAAAACTTATTATCCTGTACCAAATTTTGTAAAGGAAAATACAAATAATCCTTATACAAAATGAAAAACTTACCCAAAGGACCCTTCTCATTAAAGGGTACCAGTTTGTGAACTTAATATATGTTGCAGGTATGTCTCACATCTAACTCTAGTAAAAATAAATGGTACCTTGATAGCGGTTGTTCAAGACACATGACAGGCGACAAAATAAAACTGAACAATCTACAAAGTACAAACTGTGGTGAGGTAACATTTGGAGACAACAACAAAGGTAAAGTTATTGGAATTGGAAGTGTTGGCAATAAACATATAACAATCTCTAATGTTCAATTAGTCACAGGACTCAGGTACAATCTTCTATCAATTAGTCAATTATGTGATAATGGTTTTAAAATAACTTTTAGTCCTCATAATTGTTTAATATTTGACCAATCTGGTAAAGTAATTTTATTATATCCTAGAAGTCAAAATGTGTACATGTATGACCTAGATACATACTCACACCTGGACAATGTGTCTTGTATCTGCCAATGAAGATCCATAGCTTTGGCATCGTAGGTTAGGACACATTAACATGAAATTAATAAACAACATATCTTCTAAGGAACATGTCCGTTGTCTTCCAGAATTAAAATTCCTAAAAGATCATATCTGTGAAGCATGTGAATTAGTAAAACAAATACATGCATCTCAGAAACCTAGACTCATACTATCAACCTCTCGACCATTAGAACTCTTGCATATGGATTGGCTGGGTCCTATCCCTAAACACAACATGGGTGGTGCTGTTTATATTCTAGTCCTAGTTGATGACTATTCACGATTCACATTGGTTGATTTTTTAAAAATAAAAAATAAAGCGATAAACTCCTTCTCTGCATTATGAAAGAAAATCCAAAATCAACAGTAAAGCTCTATTGTTTATATTCGATCTGATCATAGAAAAGAATTTGACAATTATGATTTCATAATGTTCTGTGATGAGAACGGTATAAATCATAACATTTTTGCTCCATACACACCACAATCATATGGTGTGGTAGAAAGGAAAAATCGTACTTTACAAGAAATGGCCAACACCATGCTAAACGAATATCGTCTTCCTAAATACTTTTGGGCTGAAGCAATTGCAACATCTTGTTATATCTTAAATCGAGTTTTACTAAGACCAATGTTGTTGAAAACTCCCTATGAGTTTTATTATAAAAGAACTCTAAAAATAAATTACTTTCGTATTTTTGGGAGTAAATGTTTTATTTTAAACACTAAACAATATTTGGTGAAATTCGATCTCAAATCTGATGAAGGAATATTTCTAGGATATTCACTTAATAGTAAGGCTTATAGAGTGTTTATTAAAAGAACTATAGTTGTTGAAGAGTCAATGAATGTTACTTTTGATGAATCTGAACCTCCTCCTAAATATAAAGAGTTAGTAGATAATGATGTTGTCATTAGAGACATTCTCAGAAATATGAAAGAACTAAAAATAGGCATACATCTCGTCCTGTCAATATTAATCCTCTTGAAAATCTTAATCCACAGTTAAATAACTTACCCAAAGAAACACTTGTCATTAGAAATCATCTTATAGAAAATGTAATTGGTGATATCGATAAATAGATTCTTACGAGATCAAAAGCTCAAAATCTAGCTGGTCATTTATCCTTTTTATCTCAAATTGAGCCTAAAAACATAAAAGATGCATTGCTTGACGAAGATTGGATTATAGCTATGTAGGATGAACTTGAACAATTCATAAGAAACAAAGTTCGGGAATTAGTTCCAAAACCTAAGGAAACTTCTATTATTAGAACTCGATGGGTGTTTCGTAATAAATTAGATAAAAATGGAACTGTCATACTTAATAAGGCAAGACTAGTTGCACAAGGGTATAATCAACTTGAAGGAATCGATTACGATGAAACTTATGCTCCTGTTGTTATAATTGAATCTATACGAATGCTACTAGCCTTTGCATGCCATAAAGATTTTAAACTATTTCAAATGGATGTCAAATCTGCCTTTTTAAATGGTATTATTTAGGATGAAGTATATGTTAAACAACCTCCTTGTTTTGAAGATACTAATTGTCCTGATTATATGTATAAACTGCATAAAGCTTTATATGGTTTAAAATAGGCCTCCAGAGTGTGGTATGAACGATTAAGTAAATCTTGTTAGAAGATGGATTTAAAAGGGGTACCGTCGATACTACTTTATTCACTAAATTAAAAAAATTATGATATCATTATTTTACAGATCTATGCTGATGGTATCATTTTTGGTTCTACTAACATTTCTAGGTGCAATGATTTCTCTGAAAGCATGAGTAAGAAATTTGAAATGAGCATGATGGGAGAATTAAATTTCTTCCTAGGATTGCAAATCAAGCAAGGAGAAAAAGGTATTCATATCTCAAAACAACAACCAGGCCTTTTCACTATTGAATTTAATTAAGTCAAATTGTATTCACATAAGCACTCTTTTATGATTCACACACTTACTCAACTTAGTTACCATGGAGCAAAAACCGTGCACACCACTCAAGATTCAATTCATACTTTTTCTGCTTTATTTTTTACCAGAACCCTTTCATTTTACTCTTTGTTTTCGGTGAATTCATTTTATGCTCCGTTTCACCTTCCTCAATCTTTCTTTTGTAAGTGAGTGCATTTTATGCTCCATCTCACTTATTCGCACGTGTTTATGGGAGAGTGCATTTTACGCTCCATTTCATCCCACCACATGATTTCTTTTTTGCTTCTTTTTCTCTTTTTCAACAATTTCTTTGATTTTCAACTTTTTTAATATATTTTCTTTCACATGGTCCTGCAAAAAACATAAGCAGTTCAATAGTTCTAAAGCATGAGATTAGTGCACATAGACAACTCCACAGATAACTAAGCCAAATGAGCATATATCATATGTTCAAGTACTCATGCGACACAAATTTAATTCAAATCAATTACTATGGATCATGACTTAATTTTTCTCAATCATTAACCAATTAAGCATCAAACAGATTTTGAAATTTAGCATTGATTTTCAATTTTTTTGACTTTAACCTTTGAACACATAGGCAAATAGAATTATGGAACTCAAATTTTTTAAAAATTTTCAAAGGCATCAAATTTTCAAATTTCCTATCACAATCGGATCAATATTCCTAAATAAAATAAAAACCTAAATCTTTCCCCCCACACTTAAACCTTACATTGTCTCCAATGTAAGAAAATCATGCAAAGTAGAAAACTACTAAAACTAACAAAATAAAAAGGAAAGGGATAGAAAGATCAAATCTAAATTCTTGGGTTGCCTCCCAAGCAGCTGCCCTTGTTTATTGTCATTAGCTTGACATCATCCTTCTCATTCTATGTAATCGGACTTGTGAACTTCAAGTGGACTGGTAACAGTTTCAGCTTTAAATTAGGAACATTTTGTACTTCATGATCCTGCTCCTTTCCAGCCAACAAATCCTCCTTGTATAATTGCATTTGATCAAAAGATTCCTGCATTGAATAACCCACAACATCAATAGAAAAAATATATTTAACATTACCAAGATACCTTTTAGCCTCACATGCGTTGAACTGGAACTTTGCATTGTCTAATTCCATGGTAAAGGTTCGATGGTGTGTATCACTCATTGTTTCTGTTGGTTGTATTGATGGAGATGAATCCACTTCTTTCTTGTAGAGATCTGCAGAACTTATCAAACCATTCCCATCTTCCTCTTGTTCCTTCTTTTTATAAAATTATATATTACTGTCTGTTCCTGAAGTAAGCACTGAATCCTCCTGCTCCTCTTCGTCACATCCCATTGCACTTAAGTTCTCAACAAACTGAGGAGGTAACTTCCCTAAGCCCTGAGATTCCAAACTACTAACTGTGGTAGCAAGCTGACTCATCTGATTCTCCAACCTGTGGATAGAAGTCCTTGTCTCTTGCTGGAATTGTTGCGTCTTATTCATGAAAGCTTTGAACATATCCTCCATAGACGTTCCAGAATTAGTAGGTACTTCGTAGCTCAAGTAGGGATGATTTCTCCATTCGGGATTGTGAGTTTCTGCCCAAGGATCATATTGATGCTGATGATGTCCTAAGAATGTTCCCACAGTATTGACGTGTTGCACAGTTTCATCCTCATGCAATATTGGACAATCATCACTGGTATGTCCTGACTTTGAGCAAATTCCACTCTTTTGCAACTTGCATATTCCCTGTAGCCATTTGATGAACCAAAGCAGTTAATTCAGAAATCTGTTGTTCGATATTATTTGTACTTACCCCATTTACCATTTGCAGTGTATGCTCCATCCTAGTTCCATACTGCTGCGAGTTAGCTGTCATGTTTGCAATTAAGTTCCTTGCAGCTTTTGGAGTTTTATCTACCAGTGCTCCTCCACTTGCTCAATCATGCTTCTATCCATTGGTAGCAACCCCTCATAGAAGTACTGAATCAAGTGATAGTCATCAATTCCGTGAGGTGGACATCTGGAACACAACTTCTTGAACCTTTCCCAATACTCATAGAGTTCTGTCCGTTAAACTGTCTGATTCCACATATCTCCTTTCTTATGTTAGCAACTCTCGAAGTAGGAAAGTACTTCTCCAAGAATAACTTTTTCATCTCAGGCCATGATCGTATTGATCCTGAAGGAAGATAGTATAACCAGTCTTTAGCCAAATCTGCTAATGAGAACGAAAAAAGTCTAAGCTTTATCTGCTCCTTTGTCACTCCTTGTGATTTCATTGTGGAACACACTACATGGAACTCCTTTAGATGCTTATATGGATTTTCACCTGTAAGGCCACGAAAAATAGGCAAAAGACGAATTAGTCCAGAGTTAAGTTCAAAAGCAACATCTAAAGTAGGATATTCAATACACAAGGATGGTTGATCAAGGTCAGAAGTAGCCAGTTCTTTTAAAGTTCTGTTGTTTCTTGGCACCTCCATCTTTTCCTTTTCAAGTGTTAGAACAAGAGCTTCTTTTGTATATGTAGTTTTCTCTATCACTTGATCAAAATTTAAGTCAATAGGGTGAGAGGATTGAGTCATAAAATAAAAAAAAAGAAAATAATAAAAAAAATGAAAACAAAGAATAAACAAATAACACTCCCCAGCAACGGAGCCAAAATTTGATAGCTGTCGTCTAGCACTACAAAATTTACCTTACTTCTATTCCACTAACTCAAGAATTAGTATAGCAATAAGCAAGGATCGATCCCACAGAGCGTGTATTGTTTTATATTTATCTAATTATTTTCCAATGAATTGGGAGTTTTGTTTTGAATAACTAAATTAACAAAAGTAAATTTAGAAGAAATATCAATAAGTATAAATCTTCAATTCATCAGTTCAGTATCACCTTTTCACAATCATGGATTAATCAAGTTTTACAATATTTATCCTTCAATGAGATTAACAGCCCTAGATAACCGCAATTGCTAATTATCTGAAATTCTCCTTATGTGTAAATCTAATGCGACGATCGCCAACAAAGATCCTAATTATCATATAACCCAGAACTATCAGTCTAGATTTAATACAATAAAAGCATTAAGAATGAGAATTAGATTGTTCCAAGAAACAATTGCACAATCAGAAATTATTTAACTTGTCTTTTGAAAACCTTAACAATACCCAAAAGCTTGTCTACAATCAAGTATCATTAAGTGCTACTTATGATTAGACATACATAGTTTACTTAATATATATCTTAATCTAGCAGATGATATTTATTAGATTAATCTAACTAGCCATATCAAATTAATCAAATAGTATAGCATACAAGAAGTTTATGTAGATAATCAGAATAAATCTCATATATGAAGAAATAAATAAAGTAAACTTGATCAAACCATTAGTTATGAATAAGGTTCAACATCCCTTCATAATTGAATTGAGTAATTTATCTTGACATGCTTTGATTCCCCAAAACTAGGGTTTGAATAGCCTCCAAGAATTCCTAGCTCCCATCCCCCAAATCCAAGTTATAATCAAGTATTTATAGTCCTAAAAGAAACCCTAACACTCTAGGCATCCCAAAATCCTATTTCAACTCAACTTTGGACACTAAAACACCTAAATAAGTTGTCTCCCCGCCGCCTGGCGCGCCCCACGCTACAGTGCTAGAAAATCTGGTGTACTAGCGCGCCCCGTGCTAGTTTGGGCGCGGTCCGCTCTTGTCTGTTTCTGCTGCGACATCCTTTGGTAAAACTATCATAACTTTTGATCCGGGAGGAGTTACGGGGCCTGCTACCTGTCAAATCGAAGTTGTCGACGAGATCTAAAACTTTCATTCTTTGAGTATTGACAGATACTGATTGGATCAAGGTTGAAATCGGCTCTAAGTGACTGCTATGTAAATTGCAACTTCCAAACTCTAAAGTTTCAACTCCCACTTGGTAAAAAGGTCATAACTCTTTCATATGAATTTCGATTTAGACGATTCAAAATGTTACAAAAAGCTAAGGAATAGCTTTACAATAAAATCCAAGTCCCAAGCCAAGACCATGAATCCAACTCAGCATTAAAATCCAAACAATCTTCTCATTTTCCTCGTTTCATCTCCATTTTGACCTGGAACCCATAAGCAAACCTATTAAGCCCTTATTAACAACAAAACATGCAATAGACTACGCATAAAGGAATCAAAATAGATGAATATCATGCACTCGTTATATTGCTGTTGAAATTAAGATAAAATTATTCTTGAAATTGATATTATTTTAATATGTTGCTGAAATTGGGAAACATGTAGTTGCAGTAATATATTTTGATACGTCGTTGAAATTGGGAAACAATAATTGCAGCTTATTTCTTGTAATGATAATTATTTTTGACGGAATTTTCGACCGAAATTTCCGTATGAATTATAAAAGGTAAAAATAAATCAAAACTTAACTATAAATACATTAAACTAAATTAGTTGACATATATTAACAAATTAATAAAATAATTAATATAACATAAAATAATATAATAAATTTTAAAAAAAATTATATATAATATAATATAATTAAATTAATTCTACTTAATGTTATCATATAATATAATACAAAATAAAATACTAGGAAAATTAAATAAATTATCTAATATAATACACTATAAAATAAAATAAAATAATAAAAAATAAATTAGAATAACATAAATTTAATTTAATTTAATTTAATCTATTTAATTTAATTTAATTTAATCAATTTAATTTAATAACATAAAATAAATTTAATAATTATATAATATAATATAATAAAAATTAGATTAAAATAAATTTAATTGTATAAATAAATAAATTATATAATATAATACATAATAAATTAAATTAAATTAATAATAATAATAATAATAAATTAGAGTAAAATAAATTTAATAAAATCAAATAAAATTATTTAAATTTAATTTAATTTAATAAATAAAATATATTTTATAACTTACATAATATAATATAATACTAAATAAAATAACATAAAATTAAATTAAATTAATTAAATTTAATTTAATAAAATAAAATAAAATAAATTTATAAAATTATTTAATATAATATAGTACAAAATAAAATAAAATAAAATACGAGAATAAAAAAATAATTATCATAAACTAAGGAGTAGTATTTACTTAGTTTATCATTGAAAAAATAAACTAAGTTGCATTTGCTTAGTTTTCCACAATTACATTAAAAATATCCCGCAAAAAAATATAAAACTAATAAAATGAATTAACATAAATTAAAATAACATAACATAAATGAAATAAATTAACAAAAAATAAAATAATAAACTAAGTAACATTTACTTACTTTTCTACAATTAAAATTACAGGACATAAGTAGTCTCCATATTCAGTAAATAAAATAAAATAAAATAAAATTAGAAGCGTTTACTTAGTTTTCCTAGTTTTCCATTGGTAAAATAAACTAAGTAGCATTTGTTTAGTTTGCCACAATCTTCCATAAACTCAATAATACTCTATGTTCAATCTTCAATACACTCAATAGATTATTTTAGTTTGACATTATCCTCAAAAAGTCAATAGTTATAATCAATTACGACTATACATTTTGTAGTACATATATATTATTCCATTAACTTGTAAATATGTTGAATAACTTAGTTGAGCTGGCTAGGGGTTGTTCGACAGTAGTTGCAAGGTGCAGAAACAACTTAAGTTGGCATCAACATAGTACTATGCAACTTACCAGCCAACTCATTGTGAAGAAAGCATTAACTGCCTTGGCTTTCTTCATAATCCGTCCCTGCAACCGTATTTTGGGACATTTATAAGTTCCCCTTCCCCACTTAAAAGTTATCCTTTTAAAATAGAAAGTTCATAAATTATAATGAACTGTAAGAAATGAGCAAAGAAGAGTAACTAATTAACCGATCAATTGTAAAATTTGCGATTAGAATTCTTGAAAGTTTTAGAGGTCTTGAGCTGGCAACGAATACCGCAACGAGTGCAACGAAAGTAAAGTGGAAAATACTCTAACCCATCGCCACATTTTATTGGTACAAGACAACTCTTTATATTACGCGGCGACTTAGAGTATTCTCCACCTTCTATTCTTTGCACTCATTACGGTATTAGTTGCCCGCTCAAGACCTTTGGAACATCCAACAATCCTAATCTCAAGTTCTAGAATTGATCGGTTAATTTGTTGTTCAACTTTGCTCATTTGTATATAGTTCATTGTAATTTATTAGCTTTTTATTTTAAAAGGATAACAGTTGTAATACGTTTAAGTAGGAAAATTAAGTGGATAAAGAGAACTTATAAATGTCCCAAAATGGGGTTGCGGGGACGGATTGTGAAGAAAGCCAAGGTAGCTAATGATTTCTTTGTAATGAGTTGGGTGATAAGTTATATAATACCATGCAGATGCTAACTTAAGTTGTTTATGCACTTTGCAACTACTGTCGAATAACCCTTTGCTAGCTCAAATAAGACGGTTAACATATTTGCAAGATGGTGGAAGGATCGTATGTAGACACTCGAAATTTTCCTTACCCCAATACTAACACTGTAGAAGGGCAAAACCGTCAATCAAATCAACCCCGGTACCAATGCCGGTTAACCAGTTCAAATTCGATCATCAATATCGATACTCAAACAAATTCGATCCCCAATGTCGGTACTTAATCTAGCTTCGATCGTCAATCGGAATGTCAATCCAGCTCCGATCATCAATCGGACAGTCTATCCAGCTCCTATCGTTAATCGGACAGTCT
The DNA here is from genome assembly GCA_020205555.1 of Panax stipuleanatus. Lineage (NCBI taxonomy): Eukaryota > Viridiplantae > Streptophyta > Magnoliopsida > Apiales > Araliaceae > Panax > Panax stipuleanatus. The sequence continues at coordinate 86,873,332 of CM035123.1, forward strand.
ATCCAGCTCTGATCGTCAATCGGACCGTCTATCTAGCTCCAATTGTTAATCGGACCGTTAATCCAACTCCGATCGTCAATCGGACCGTCAATCCAGCTCCGATCGTCAATCAGACCGTCTATCCAGCTCCGATCGTCAATCGGACCGTCTAACCAGCTCTGATCGTTAATCGAACCGTCTATTCAGCTCCCATCGTCAATCGGACCATCTATCCAGCTCCGATCATCAATCGAACCGTCAATCCAGCTCTTATCCTCAATCAGACAGTCTACCCAGCTCCGATCGTCAATCGGACCGTCAATCCAGCTCCGGCACCAACCCGGGAGGTACAAGTCAACCTTGACATCAACCCAGGACATGTCAAGTCATCCCCGGTCTAAGCCCGGGAAGTACAGATCAGCCCCGGCATCAATCTGGGAAGTGCAGTACAGCCTCAAAGATAACCCTGGGAAGCCAGATTCAACAAGGACCACCCCGGGAGGGGCAAAACGGCCATTTTACCAAATCCCAGCCGATTCGGTCAAACTCAAGCCGAATTGATGCCATCAAACTCAGAATGAACCATAAGGACGATCTCGAGTGCAAACAGCGCAAGACAGCTCAACGGACAAACTGAGGGGAATAGAAGACCTGGTTATGAACTCTTCTTCTTGGACCCAAAAAATGTTTTATCCCATGTCATTGCGACACTCTCAGCGAGGGCTTTCCAAAAAGGTATCGCACGCCTCAAATGAACGCTCCGATCAAAAGTTAGAAAGTTTCGACTTCGACTGCGTGTTGTCCGGAGTGCACGTACTTCGAGACGACAGAACCCGGCACCACGGGCCCCACTAGGGGAGCCGCACCTCTACCTGCGACAATCGCATGTAGGGTGGAGGCACCCTGACATATAAATAAAGGTGCCCCCCTTCATTTTTAAGAATTCCAAAACGCAACGAAGCTCTGCCAGTTCGATTTTCTGACTTTTACACCTCTTCCAAACCCAAATATTTTCATTCCAACACATAGATATACCTATATACTACCACATATCAGAAAATAACTGGTAGATTTGGATGTATAGAGTCTACGATTTGGCAAAAAGCCCGTGTAGCAGTCCATTGAAAGTATTTTCACGATCACAAAGTGAATATTACTTCTTCGTACTTTTATACACTTGCACGTTGAGTTTCGTTTTCTAAAAATTCCCGAAACTTAGTTCAATGGCCGTTTTCTTCAAAATTTGGTATATTTTTGTACATAAACTGATTTTCTAGCATTTTACAACTCGGATTGACAATCCGTCAGCTCTAGCAGCTTCAATGCACTAGCACACACATTCTGGCAACTTTGTCGAACTGGGTTATCTTCCCAGCTCAGGTTTGGCCCATTTTTGTATATATTTAACTGTATATATACTAACATTTCAATTCTGTCAAGCCTGGATGTCAAATCCGAGGTAGTTTATCGCTTTTATATATATTTACGCATATATAAGCGATTTTCACCATCATTGGTTCTCTTACCAGTCTTGGTTGACTACATTTCTATCAATATATATATATATATATATATATATATATATATATATTTCAATTCAGTCCGGGCATCGGCGTGAAAATCCATCGCCCTTTATACTGTTTTTGCACTCTTCGCCATACTAGGTGATCTCCCCAGTCACTGGTTGACTATTTTTTTGCAATTTACATTCCAGTCTGGCCTGGACTATTTCGTGGCCTTTATATTGTTTTTGCACACCTCACCATTATTGGGTTATCTTTCCAGTCCCTGGTTGACTACTTTTTTGTACATTTACATTCCAGTTCGGCCTGGATCATTCTGTAGCTTTTTTACTGCTTTTATATATATTTATGCATATATAAGCAGCCTTCACCATCACTGGGTTCTCTTCCCAAACTTGCTTGACTACGTTTCTGTCAATATATATATATATTTCAATTCCATTCGGGGCACCGGCGTAAAAACCCATCGCCCTTTACAGCTTTTATATATAACTGTATATATATATATATATATATATATATATATATATATATATATATATATATATATATATATATATATTGCTTTACTCGCTTTCTATTCAACTGCTACTTTAAATATTTGTTTTATATGAATTGGCACTGACATATATGCGGGCGGACTAGATTTATTTAAATCTCGCCAATTCTAGTTTTTAAACGGTTCAAAATCTCCAGATTGAACCGGGAAGCTAGAATGGCTGAGTTTTCCTTAAATCTAGCTTTCTTTCTAGTTTCAGCTTTGAAAGCAACATCGCGTCCCTTAGATCGCTATCTAGTGGGAACGAGACGCTTTAGACACCCGTAGCCAAGATTTACTAATGAATCCTTGGTTCCATTGCAACGTGATTTTGTATATATCAGTTTCTGTACAAATTTGGATTGTGCAGGTTTTCTGGCTACTCATAATTGAGCCTAGGAATCGTGGGATTCATGATCAAACTGATCTAAATCTAATTCCCACGATGGACAAACTCCGATTTACAAATGTACCCTGCCAGTTTTTCTGTAGAAATGTACATGTAAACAGACCTTAAAACGGTTATCCGGATTTAAGGTCTCAATATAATGAAAAAATGTTGATTGTCGTGTCAGCGTCCCTCCGATGGTTTTCATGCCCATGAGGAGACCGACACTTGTCTATTTTTGTGGTCGAGGATGCTTCGCAGCCCGACAAATCACCATTCGCATGCAGCCTTAAGGCTATAAAGATAAAACTGCAAGTATCAACTGGCTTCAATTCCCATGCTAGCATAAGGGTTTGAAAACCAGCTTTCAAAATATCATTTTCAATTCAATCAAAAGAAAAGCTTTTGCAAATCAAATTAAATGCTTTTGCAAATCAAATCAAAGACTGATTTTCAAATCAAATCAAACCCTTCGTATATAGGTTCAAGAAGCAAAGCACTACTTTCAATCAATCAAATCAAATAGGCCTAATTTTCAAACAGCATTCACTCACGCATTCTAGTTTTAAGGGAAATATTGAAAAGATGCGGTACCATGTTTACACGGGAGTTGTGGGGTGCCTAACACCTTCCCCACACTTAACCAAGCCCCCGAGCTCAAACTTTGTTTTCAAAGATCATGTTTTGATAGTGTCCAGCAATTGGGCCTCTTTCAAACAAAACTCGGTTGAGTTGGTACAACTATTTTCAAATCTACCAACTGGCGACTCTGTAAAACGTTCAAATCGTCGACATGATACATGTTGGCCTTTTTTCTAAAAAAACCCTTCAAAACCTTTTTTCTAAATAAAAAGAGTGAGGGTAGAGAGAACTTAGGAAAAGAGATTAAAAGATTCGGGTTGTGACCCGACCCACGGATTTTTTAAGCCAACGTCGACAGGTGGCGACTCTGCTGGGGACAGTAGGGGGCTTAGGCCGCTTTCAAATCTTTTCAAACATTACCCTTTCAAAACTATTAAATACGTAAAATTTTGCATCTCCACAATCAATGAATGAGTGAATGCTGCGTCTTTACATTGAATGAATGTGAATGAATGCTTTCCTGCTTTTAGTGCTTCGCACCCATATTTAGTGCTTCGCACCTATGTCATCATATGCACAACGGTGAGCCACGATGTATGTGAATGTATGTTGTGTGTCCCTCTCACAAGGAAGAAAACCCGGTCGGTGATAAGTAATGTCTCTGGGGACGACTAAGTCTCAGGGGCTCATGAAAATGCACCACCCAAATTCGCTCCAGTTGAAAGATCGGATTAATTTCCCCTCGAGTAGAATGCGATGATCTGGGAACCTTCATGCCGAAACAAAAGCCGCGAGAGTAACCTAAGATAGATCAGCCTCTGATTAACCAAATTCGAAGGGAAGCTTCTTCATGCCTTCCTCTTTCAATTCCATGTTAAGTCTCCAATTACCAAGAAGCACAATGTAAATATCATAATGAAATATTTACTTCCCTTGTCAAAATACCATGTCATCCTGCCATCAAAATAACTAACCTTGGTTTTGCAGGAGAAAATCTAAAAAACACATCATGCATCCTGTCCTTACATACATCAGGAAATTGACACACCTACGTTTTATTGTAGGTAAAAATTGGTCCTGTTACTAGGTCTAAATCCAAAGCACCCGGTCCATCCACGGACATGACTTCTAGTGCTCCACAAGAATCCACCCCGGTATCCAAGGAAGAGTTCGAAGGTCTAAAAAATCAGATAGCCGAGTTAGCCGGTTTCCTATGAGAACAAAGCAGGGCCTTTAAAGAGAAACAATCTCAAACTCATCCAGAACCAGGAGCATCTAGTAGTGGTGCTGGCGGTCAAGATACTAAAAAGGCCGAAACTCAGATTCCTGAACCACAAAACCAGGACAAAACCAACAAAACCCCTGAAATCACCCCCCTCGTCAAAGATCAGGAAGCCAGTGACATCATGAAAAAAATAAAACAGATGGAAGAAACCCTTCGGTCTATCAAAGGGACTGGGACGTTTGGCAGTGTTACTTACTCTGACCTCTGTATATTCCCTGGGGGTCATTATTCTGAGAAGTTTCAAGTCCCCAATTTTGAGAAATATGATGGATTGGAGGATCCTTACACACACCTGAAAGAATTCATAGGAGAGCTTGGATCCTATACAGAGGATGAGAAGCTTCGAATGCAGATATTTCAGAAGAGTCTAATCGGAGAGGCGAGAGCATGGTATGCCCGTCTGGACAACTCCGAAATCCACAGCTGGGAAGAATTAGCCCATGCTTTTCTCAGCCAATACAGCTTCCAATCTCAGCTGGCTCAGGACAGATACCAAATTACTAAGATCAGGAAGAAGAACACTGAATCATTCAGAGAATATGCCCAGCGATGGAGACAGGTCGCAGCACAAGTCAACCCAGCCTTGACTAAATCAGAAATAGTCATGACCTTCATCGATATCCAAGAAGCGCCTTATTATGAAAGGGTTTTAGCCGGCATAGGGAAACCATTCTCTGAAATGATCAAACATGGCGAAATGGCAGAGATGGGGCTCAAGTCCAGAATGATAAAAGATCTAACCGCCCTCAAAGCTGTTGCCGAACATATCCAGTCCGAAAATTATGGGAGTAATTCCCGGAGGGCCCACAAAAAGAAAGACGAAGAAGTCTCCTTGGTCTTACAAGGACAAAATCAAAGGGGCGAGTCCAACAGTATCCCCATTCAAAGAAGGAACTATAATCCTTTTTAAAATCCAGCACAGCCTTCAAACCCTCCATTCCAGAAAAATATGGAGGTTAGGCGTCGAAGAAATTTCACCCCTCTTGGGATTCACTTGAAAACGTATTCAAACTTCTGACAGCTCAGAAGAAGATTATTCAACTCCTTCCACCAACCAACACTAATGCTCGAAATTTTGACCCAAGCAAGAAATGTGCTTATCACTCTGGATCTCCAGGCTATGACACCCAAGACTGTTGGTCTCTCAAGAACAAAATACAGGACTTGATTGACAGCAGAGAGATTGTGGTCACAAAGCCTGAGCAACCCCATGTGCAGGACAATCCTCTGCCACAGCATAAAGAGGAGAATGTCAACATGATCAGCACCTCAAGTGGAGAAGGATCCAAATACCTCCACTATATTGGGGAATCAACTCAATCCAACAACACCAGCCCCGATAATTGGGAAGTTTCTGAAAGGCAATTCTTGATAGAGAAAGAAATCAAGTCTATCAAGGAGCTGATTGAACAATTGGCAGAACTGGTCGTCTATCAACATCAGATCACCAGAAAGATGATCAAACGAGCCAACCGGTCTGACATCGATTGTCCTCCCACACCAAAAATCAATTTCGGGCAGGATCATAGCCAGTCTCATGAGCATGAACCCTGGACTGACAAGGGAGTTAAAGAAGCAAGTGTCCAAACTGGTAGGAAATTCCTATTTCAGAGAAATTTCACCAACCTAAATCAATCAATGGAAGAAATCCTTCAAATGCTATTCAACGAGGGAATGGTGGCAGACTTGTTACCTCCATTGAACCCTTAAGCCAGAAAATTCAAACCTGACCAAATATGTCAGTACCATTCCAATTCACCCGGCCATGATACTTAAGATTGATGCGCCCTTTGTAACCTAATCTAAGACATGATTGAAAGCGGGGAACTGATTAGGGGAAATCAAATCCTCGATCTCCCAGACAATGACACTCTCTAGATCCCCACTGTATGGAATCAGAACACAGTGGCTGTCATATCCTGCGACAGGGAGTCGACTCTCAAACCCTTAGTACTGCTAGGGAAAGGGGTTCAAGAAATGCACAATCCTGTAAAGGTGGCTGCACCTGAGCCTTTGATTTTACCCTTCAGACCTCAATATCCAATTATCAGTCTGAAGAGTGTCCCATGGAACTACGGGTACATTGAAGGCTCCACTTCAAACAACATTACCGTTGTGTCGAAGGACAATCCACTGTACCTACCCCAGAGGGTAATCAAACCAGTTGTCAAAGCAAAAGAGAAGGTGGCTGAAGAGAAAATCAAAGAGTTCCTCAACAAGATAGGACATAATGAAATCAAGATAGTGCAAAGCTTGCAAAGTGCACCCAAACAAGTGTCCATCTTTGACTTAGTCCTATCCTCAGAGGATCATCGCAACATTCTAGTGAGAGTACTAGAAGAAGCTCATTTGCCACACATGGTGGACACCGAGAAATTCTGCCATGTGATCGAACACACCTTCAACAACAATGTAATATCCTTCACGGACGATGATATCCTGGCAGAGGGAACGAGCCACCACAAGTCCCTGCATATAGCTGTAATGTCCTCCGAATATGTGATCGGAGGTGTGCTTATCGATGGAGGATCATCCTCAACATTTGTCCATACGACACTTTAGAAAGGATGAAGAACAATCCGAACCGGATCAAAACCAGTTATATGGTCATCCGGGCCTTTGACGGATCGCGGCGCCAAGCTATGGGAGAAATAGAACTACCTTTAGAGATTGGCCCACACACTTTCTATGTATCTTTCCAGCCCTGGATCCACATGGCAGGGGCAGTGCCATCCACCCTCCATCAATAACTCAAGTACATTATCAACGACAGCCTCATCACAGTGAATGCCGAACTAGAATACCCTACCTACGTATATGGGGACATGCCAGTGATCAGCCTGGATGCGGGGATTGAACCTGCCAGCTTTCAAGCTCTAGAGGTGAGCGATACTCAATATCTACCTATCAGGGAACCAGCTCTAAAGCCTAAAGTCTCCACCGAAGTAATGACAGTGGGGAAATAAATGGTATCTTCAGGTTTCCAACCTGGAGAAGGTTTGGGAAAGGATAAGCAAGGTATCAAGATGCCAATCCAAATCCCAAGTCAGACTGGGAGAGCAGGATTGGGATATTCATCCGGGTCAAGCCATCGAAACCCACATAAACATCCCAAAGCTCATGTCGCCACAATTCTGCTGTCAAACCTCACAAATGTCGAATAGGTGAAACCTACGAGGAAAATCTTGATTGTGGTATCATCCATACTATTTCCTCCAATCATACCTGTCCATGAAAGAAAAGCCCTCAAGCATGAGGCAGACAGCGAAAAGGGAAAAGAAAAGATCCTGTATGAAGGTCGAGACCCATTCGCTAACATGAGGATCATTATCAACTACGAGGGTATGAATGATGAACTCCCAGATAGTGACAACGAGGATCAGACTCAAATCCCTCGCCTCAAGATAAAGGGGGGCAATTCAAAGAAAAATTCTGGTTCGATTGCAAAGGATGTTTTTGTTATCATCCAAGAGGAGGCATACGAGCCCAATTCCTCGATTCTCCCGGTTCATGAGAATCTAACACTGAATAACTGGAGTAGTGTCCATTGCCTCGGTCAAAAAGGGTAAAGGGGCAGAGAATACATCTGCCCCTTAATTATGCTTTCATTTACTGCTTACTTTTGATTACACTGCTATAGCAGTAACTTTTTGTTGGGTTTGTAAGAAATCGTGACGCAATCAAATTGCAAAAATTAGCGGAAGCATGGTATATCAGAGTTTAAAAAAAATTCTACAAAACCATTACCCGGATCATCCTTTATGCAAATTATTAATTTAAAATGATAAATAAGAAGTTTTAAAATCATACCATTGTAGAACGAAGCTTCCACAGGTACGAGTTCAACTCCTTGTTCTTCGAGATCTCCTTGAATTTTTAGGTTAGATTCCTTCCTTTGATCAACGTTAGCTACCCAAGTGTTTGGCCTCTAAAGGTGATCCACCAAGGAAGATGAATTATCAAGAAGGAGGGTGTTTGGCTAAACCTTAGTTTTTTATCCTCTATAGAAAAGGAGTACTCTCCAACAATTGGAATTGCATCAAGTAATATCTATTATAAGAATCCTCTTATATAGATATTGGTCAACCCTTCTAATCCTATTAGACATGGGATTTTTTTTAATTAATTAAACTCCTTTAATTAATTTAGGCTTCCCACCACATGGGAAATAATTAATTAAATTCATTTAAGTAATTTGTCTCCTAATCTTATTAGGAATAAATGAGAGTACTAATATTAAATTAATTACTAAACTCCTTTAGAAATTAAAATAATAATAATTATAATAATATTAATAAGACTCCTCTTATTAATTTATATTTAATATTTCCAAAATATTAAATAATAAATATTAAGGTATTTAATTTATTCTATCACCATAGATTAAATTAATTTCACTTAATGCATTATTACGATTATGTCATTACCTTCTTAAATAATTATTCTTCCTTTTATGATGTGACCCTTTAGGTTCTTCATATTAAACCGGTTGTGAATAAATCAATTAGAACAATTCTAATCTTATTTAAATAAATAAATTAAACTAATAATCTATTTAAATAAATAATATTTATTCTACAATAGGGATAAGCCTCCCTAGCGATCAACGACTTTCCAGATAATATAGATTTCAACATTAATCATAAAAGAACCTGTGAGTAAATAGTTACCATACAATTCAATCCTTCCACCATACAATCTCCCAATTAAATATAAGACATGAATTTACTGTCAAGTCTTATTTTATTTAATTATATGTATTTCGATTAGAAAATGCACAACTCCAAATAATGTAAATTAGAAACTCCTTTCTAATTTCATTTTACCTTGGCCAAGGATTCCTGGGTTGTCATTTAACGAATCACATAGGACATATCTCCTCCTTTACTAGAGGTGGTAGATTCTTTATTGATCATTCATTGTCTCCATATGTAACTCATTATACCCAAGCATACCCTTTTATATACCCTAAAGGGCTTTAAGGAATAAGTCAAAGTATAATTCATTACATACAAGATACTATGATGATCTCAAGTCCAAGGATCACTTGTACTACTATCACATTAGGAATTCCTATTGACAGGCGAGTAAAACTCCATTAGGTATTCCATAGCGAGCCACGTTCAGTGAACTTATTCTCCAATAAGCACCTACATACTTGCTTTAGTGTCTCCACACAAATGATTATGAGATCAATCATCCTTATCCAATGAGCAAGCAACATATGTACTAATCTATCCGGATTTACTAATCCCCTTTTTAGTAATCCCATGATTAGGAACTATTATAGTTTTAGAGCTTTCTAAGAATTTAGATCTCATTGGCATGATCATCATCATGATTCTAAAAGCATTGCTTAAAACTATGGGTTATTTATATATTATAAAAATAGCACCATGTAGATAATTAAATGCCTTTAATAAATGAATATTTTTATTAATAAATAAATAAGATTGCCTCCAAAGTATATGCTTTATCATCATACATGATTGGCTTGTATGCATACTACTTTCACTTTTGTCATGCTTAGCAAATGCCATATGTATTTAAGCAGTTGTATATATTAAGATGAAAGCAATTTTTTTTTCAGGACTCAAGCATTGGATGTGTGTGTCTCTGCTGATGAGATGCCAACCTGTCAAAATGACTACGACTTTGATGTAGAATTGAACTTCGACTTGATGGATATTGATCAAGAGGAGGAGGATGACTATAAGGTGCCCGAGGAGATCAAAGGATGGGTCGAAGGCAAACCCAAACGAAACCTCGACCAAACCACCACCATCAACATAGGTACCTCCAAAAACATCAAAGAAATCCAAATAGGTTCAGACCTCACACCAAATCAAAAGGCCGACCTGATCGAACTCCTAACACAGTACCAGGATGTATTTGTATGGTCATATGAAGACATGATCGGCCTCTCTACGGACATTGTCATCCATCGAATGCCCATCAAGGATGGATTCAAGCCAGTCAAACAAAAGCTCAGGCGATTAAAACCTGAGTGGAGTCTGAAAGTCAAAGAAGAAGTCGTTAAACAATTCAAAGCCGGAATCATCATGGTATCAACATACCCTAAATGGCTGTCAAACATATTCCCCAGCCTAAGGCCGGAGGGAAGGTACGAGTTTGCATGGATTACCGGGATTTGAACAAAGCCTACCTCAAGGATAATTTCTCGGTACCTTTCATCCACATCCTGATTGACAATACTGCGCAGTACAGCTTGTATTCCTTCGTGGATTGCTTTGCTGGTTACCATCAAATCATAGTTGCTGAAGATGACCGGGAGAAAATAGCTTTCATCACTCCCTGGGGAACCTTCTGTTATCGGCGACTATCCTTCGACCTCATCAATGCCGGAGCCACATATCAGCGAGCCATGATGGCCCTCTTTCACTATATGATGCACAAAGAGATAGAATTTTATGTGGATGACATCATCATTAAATCCCGGAGGGAGGATGATCACATCGACCATCTCAAGAAGCTGTTCAACAGGTTACGTAAGTATAACCTTAAGCTGAATCCCGCCAAATGTGCTTTTGGCGTCAAAGAAGGAAAGCTGTTAGGATTCCTGGTGAGCAATAGGGGCATCGAGTTAGACCCTACCAAGATCAAAGCCATTACTGAAATGCCCGTACTTCGTACAGAGAAGAAGATACGTGGATTCCTGGGAAGGATTAACTTCATAAGTGGTTTCATTTCACAACTCACAGCAACCTGTGAACCCATCTTCAAGCTGTTAAGGAAGAATTCCTCCACCAAATGGAATGAGGATTGTCAACAAGCCTTCCTTGCCATCAAGAAATAGCTGACTGAAGCACTGGTATTGGTACCTTCAAGGGATGGAGTTCCATTATTCATGTACCTGTCCGTCAACACCAATGCAATGGGCTGCATGTTAGGACAGAAGGATGATAGTAGCAAGGAAAAAACTATCTACTACATCAGTAAAAGATTCAGCAGTGGTGAACAGAAATACACTCTGATCGAGGAGACATGCTATGCATTGGCATGGGCCGCCATGAGGTTGCAACACTATTTGCATGAGCATACAACCTACCTCATATCCCGCATGGATCCACTCAAATACGTATTCAACAAACCAATGCTGAATTGCCGACTGTCCAAATGGCAGTTAATCCTACAGCAGTTCGACATTGTCTACGTAACTCAGAAGTCAATCAAGGGTCAAGGCATTGCAGATCAATTAGCTGAAGCACCTTCAAGAGGGTTCGAGCCCCTGGAGACATATTTCCCAGATGATGGGATCATGACAATTCAACAACTCCAGTCAGAGAATACAGTCCAACCATGGAAAATGTATTTTGACGAGGCGGTAAACATGGAAGGTGCCGGAGCTGGGGTGGTCCTCGTCTCTGGTATAGGAAATCAATATCCCGTGGCTACTAAACTTCAATTTGGCAACACCAACAACACGGACGAGTACGAAGGCTGTATAATGGGGTTGAAGCTAGCCCAATCCATGTCTATCAAGCACTTACTCGTCTTCGAAGATTTCGAGCTGGTCATCAGACAAACCATTGGCTCGTATCTCACCAAAGAACTATATTTGCTGCCCTATCATCGGTACGTCCTCAAAATATCCCGAGAATTCAAAGACATAACCTTCGTTCATATTCCTCGAGGTCAGAATAACTTTGTTGATGCATTGGCAACGTTGGCTTCATTAATCCGCATATCTGATAAGAGTGGATTTCCCTACATCAAGTTTATAATCCAGAAAGCCCCGACATATGGGAGTTATGTTGGAGAAGTATCAAATGAAATACCTTCTGTCAAGCAGCCTTGGTATCAAGATATCAAGGAATATCTCCGTGATGGATCCACACCCGTTGGGGCAAGCCCATTAGAGCGTAAACAGATTCACAAAATGGTCATGAAGTTCTATTTAAGTAGAGATGCACTTTACAAAAGGGATGCTGGAATAGGCCTGTTAAGTTGCCTCGACAAAGAGCAAGCCCAAAGATTAATGGATGAAGTCCATGGCAGTGTCTGTGGTCCACACATGAGCGGCCATCTGCTAGCTAAGAAGATAATCAGAACCGGGCATTATTGGATCTCTCTTAAAGCTGACTACGACGATCACGTTAAGAGATGTTTTCAATGCCAAATACATAGAAATGCTATCCATGCTCCACCAAATAAGTTGCACAATATGAGTTCACCATGGTCTTTCTCCATGTGGGGAATGGATGTGATAGGTCTAGTGGAACCAAAAGCCAGCAATGGTCATCGATTCATCTTCACCATGATCGATTACTTCACTAAATGGGTTGAAGCATCCTCCTTTCCCAAAGTCACAAAAGAGGTCATCATTAGTTTCATCAGAAATAATGTCGTATGTAGATATGGACAACCGGAGGTGATCGTATCAGACAACGCCAAGAACCTGAACAATCAAATAATGAAGGAGCTATGTAGTAGGTTCCACATCAAGCATCTCAATTCCGTCATCTATCGGCCCAAGATGAACGGTGCGGTTGAAGCAGCCAATAAAAACATCAAGAAGATCATGAAGAAAATGTTCGCCAATCACAAGGAGTGGCCTGACCTGCTGCCTCTAACCCTGTTAGCAAACAAGACGTCAGTGCGCACCTCTACTGGGGCTACCCGCTATTCGTTGGTCTATGGCATGGAGGCAGTCCTTCCCATAGAAGTAGAGATGGAATCCTTGCGAGTGTTAATTGATGCTCAAATAGACGAAGATCAGTGGTTGCAAGACCGATATCATCAGCTGTCCCTGATAGATGAAAAGAGGTCTACAACCATTTTTCACGGACAGTTATACCAGCAAAGGATCGCCAGATCCTACAACAAAAAGGTCTGAATCCGGTAATTTAAAGAAAATGACTTGGTGCTAAAGGAAGTCCTGGCCAATCAGGATGAAGCCAAAGGAAAATTCACCCCAAATTGAGAAGGCCCTTTCATTGTCAAGGAGGTGTTGACAAGGGGAGCTATCAGATTATAAGAAATGGATGGGAAAAAATTTCCCCAACTCATTAATTCTGAATCCATCAAAAGGTACTACGTCTAAGACACATGCATACCCTCATCCGGGTCCTACGAATCAAATCAGGTTCGATTTTTCACTAAAAAGCTGAAACTACGAATGACCTAATCTCCCTCAACCCGAGAGTACGTAGGCAGCCATTTCTAGTGCGGTCAAACCAAATAAAAAATTAAAAACTCATCAAACCAAACTCAAAAACCCAAGATAAATACTTTTCCAGCCTTTCCAACCAAACATCTAGAACTACGAATGACCTAATCTCCGTCAACCCGGGAGTACGCAGGCAGCCATCTACGGCGCGGTTTGACCTTCAAGAAAAAATAAATACAAAAGCTAAATCCTATTAAGCTATCCTGATCAACAAGCCCATCTGAGAAACTCCCTGACATCTCAACTGTCAGTCCATCAATGAGAAGCTCAAGATACATCTACAACTGCGAGTCATGAAAGCAGTGGTAATCACTCATCAATGACAATACATATCCATTTAGGGAAGTGAATCAAAACTATATGTCTCTGATATGTAACACTGTTTGATATACATGATGCCCTGTACATGATAAAAATGGATGATCTAGTCTGTGCAGGAAAAATAAAGCTAGTCTATGGACCCAAGGAAAAGCGGGTCAGCAATGCCAGCATGGCATCTCTCTCTGAAGATGGGTGAGCATCTGTAAGTGCAGTCCACTCAGCCTCCATATGGCCCAAAACCTCCACAGTCATATGCAAGGTGGCGCTATGGTCATCAATGTACGCACTCATCTCAGTGACCAAACCATGAGTGTAAGATCGAAGAGCAGTACTATCAACAATATAGAAATCACGGGAAGCTATAGCCTCATCCCTATCTGCAAATGCTGCATCCCTAGCAATCAAAGTCTCCTCGATCTCAACATATGTTGCATCCCTATCCAAGCGGATCTCGTCTCTCTCTACAACAGCTGCATCTCTGGCAGATCGAAGCTCCTCTCGCTCAATCCAGCATCTAGAAAGACCCTGAGCCCATCTCTCTCATCAAAAGCTAAGTCTCTGCTAGACAAGGTGGCCAACATCTGCGCTCTAGCCGAGTCTCGCTTAAAGGTAATCCTGAATAGTGAGTCTGTTAAAGCCGGATCCATCCCTGCAGGAATAACCGGCGGATCACTCACTAGAACCGCTGTCAAACCCGTGAACAGCTCATCCTCGGTAGGAGAATCCGGATCCTCCATAGGCTCTTCCTCGTCGGAGTCCACAATTGGATATAAATGAGGCTCTGCTGCTGCAACTACTGTCTCTGCCTCCAACCATGCAGAATACTCCAGAGAACGTCTCGGATGGCTACCAGAGAAATCAGCCCTCTCTCGATGAGTCCAACACTCATATTTTCTGACCAAGTCGGCGGATGACATAGAAGAAGCCGACGTCCTCTGATCAGCAGACCCCTCAAAGTGGTGCAGACTCTGAAACTGATCAAACTACTCCATAACTGCCAGGGGATGATAGGTAGTCACTCCCCTCAATACCCCCAGGGGCAACGGCGGGGAAGGATCGAGAAAAAGGCCTGAAATCCCCAGCCATCTACGATATCCCTATAATCCTCGTGCAGAGTATGATACAGGGAATGCACTTTGAACCAGTTCCCTCGAGGCTGCATAACGCCGGGAACCTACATCAAAAAAATTAACCCATATCAAAAACCTATGCCCTGAGAATGGTAAAAAGGAAGAAAAGAATCTAGAGAGAAGAAAAACTTTAAGTCACCTCATTGGCTTGAAGATATCTCGAAGGATGGCGACTCAAGTTGCCCAACAACTCCTGCGTCTGCACAACAATGCCAGGAACCTCCGCACGTGGAGCCTGAGCGAGAACAGGAGCAACAAAAGGAGCCTCCTCATCGTCAATATCAAGTGGCTGCTCGTTCTGTGCTGGACGAATCACCGCCTCCACCAATTTACGAGGCGTCCGAACTGGACGAGGATGAGGAACATTAGACGCCCTCCTCCGTCTGATACCTGCAGATACCCTGCTGGAACTGCCGGGTCTATCGCGATCCATCGCATACACCAATACTCCAAATCACCTCAGAAAGGGTGTGATAATACTAAAACCTATAGCTTATCATTTTCAATCAGTCCAGCATATATCTCTAGGTTCTAAAACATGCATGGGTCAGTCAAAGATATCTAGTAAAGTCAAAACTGCATGTTTTCAAAACCTAGAAACTCAAAACCTGCATGGGTCAGTCAAAAATTCCCAGTAGAGTCAAAAAATGCATGTTTTAATGCCTGAGATTTTGGAAAAATTTCGCCAGAGTCTCCTTTGTAAAATGGACTGTCCACATGCACACAGGCATGTCTAGGGGGCCATTTAGTAGCACACCTACCCAAAAATAGAAACAGTTCATATTTATGAAAAAAAATCAAAAGTCAACCTCACATGGTAGCCAAATTATCATGGACATTTTTAGTTGAAAATCCAAGCTCACTAGGCCTCAAAAAGAATGACTAAACTGATCAAAAAGTGCAAAATAACATTGTCTCAGAACCTGAATTTTCTTACATACAAACGTGCATTACAGTAAGATATGCATACATATGTAGTCAGAAAGTTTTTAACAGGTCATATAGGTATACATTTTTCATGCATTGCGTCTAAAAGCACCCTAAGTGGTTCACATGCTTTTAATGGTCAAAAACTGCAAAAAAAAAAAGCATGTAAAACGTTACTTGCGCTGCGCTGAAAGTGTAGGAACTGACGGAAGCAAAAAACAGCTGCCTGAACTCCGTAGATCTGAAAAAGAAGATCGAAAATCCGTTCGGAACTCAAATGGGAAACTTAAAAAATAAAAATCTTGCATCCCATTAAATAGCCCAGGTGGTTGCACCTCCACCTACGGCAGCCCAGGGTGGGTCCCACTCCCCCGGGTTCGGTCTGGTTTGAGTCAAAACAGAGTTCTTATGTGCTGCCGAGTCAAATCTGAAGAGAAATCGCCACGCGATTGAGCGGTTTATCCTAAAATCCTGCGTTTAAGCAGTGTAATCCTGACAGAAAGGGAAACCCCATGGAGACCATTAGTATTCATCCCGGAATCGTGTCGGGGGATCAACAGAGTAAACTGCAGAGAAACTGTGCAAAAATTGCGTAAAACTGCCAAAAACTACCAGTTTCATAGCGTCGAGTACAGACCGAAGCTGATTTCAACCGCTGATTTCACTCCAGCGAAGTTCGGGTACAGATCGAAGTCAAATTCAGCCGTTGGCACAACCCCAGCGAAGTTCGGTTATAGACTAAAGTCAAGTTCAACCGTTGGCACAACCCCAGTGAAGCATTGGGTACTAACCGATGACAGTTCAGCCGTTGGCACAACACCAGCGAAGCGTCGGGTACTGGCTGATGACAGTTTAGCCGTTGGCACAACCCCAGCAAAGCATCGGGTATAGATCAAAGTCAAGTTCAGCCGTTGGCACAACCCCAACGAAGCATCGGGTACTGATCGATGACAGTTTAGCCGTTGACACAACCCCAGCGATGTGTCGGGTACTGACTGATAACAGTTCAGCCATTGACACAACCCTAGTGAAGCATCGGGTACTGATCGATGACAGTTCAGCCGTTGGCCCAACCCCAGCATAGCATCGGGTACTGACCGATGATAGTTCAACAGTTGGTACAAACCCAGCAAAGCATCGGGTATTGACCGATGACAGTTCAGGCGTTGGCTCAGCCCCAGCGAAGCGACAAGGTACTGACCGACACAGTGTATCCAGTAGCCCATCCCCATCTAAGCATCGGGAGTGATCCGATGACGGAGGCAATTGTAGAAATCCATCGCCAATGATGGAATCTGTTATACACATCCTCAAGAGAAAATGAGGTAAAATATTGGATATTGAGATCCCTATTGCAAGCTGCCAAGTGTAACCTATCATTCAGATAAACATCGAAAGATCCCAGCAAGGTGACTCTATACCTGAGGGATAACTCTGTCAGAGGAGACTTCCGAAACACACAAACGGCATCAGCCAAGAGAAAATATGCCCCCTGATAATGCTGATAGGTGCGGGAAACCATGGGTTTCAAACCATGGTAGCATCAACATAATAGCATCCCCATCAGAGTTAAACAGGCTATCGTGAATAACGTCATCCCCGGTAGAAAATGACAAGAATAGTTTGCGGTAACCTATCAATAATATCAAGGGCTATCCATGACAACGTTATCCCCAGCAGGTAGATGACGTAAGTAGCCAAGAGCAGCCCCGTTCCACTCAAAGACACCCAGCATGCGTAGCATCTCTGGCATTTGGCTTATTTCCAGTGTCTACTAATCTTTATCCCGTCCATTCCACTACATTGCATTGACATAATAAAGAGGGGCATCTGTAGACACTCAAAATTTTCCTTGCCTCAATACTAACACTGTAGAAGGGCAAAACCGTCAATCAAATTAACCCCGGTACCAATGTCGATCAACTAGTTCAAATTCGATCGTCAATATCGGTACTTAAGCAAATTCGATCCCCAATGTCGATACATAATCTAACTCCGATCGTCAATCGGGTCATCAATCCAACTCTGATCGTCAATCAGACCGTCTATCCAGCTCCGATCGTCAATCGGACTGTCTATCCAGCTTTGATCTTCAATCGGACCGTCTATCCAGCTTCGATCGTCAATCGAACTGTCTATCCAGCTCCGATCATCAATCGGACCGTCTATTAAGCTTTGATCATTAATTGAACCGTCTATCCAGCTCTGATCATCAATAGGACCATCAATCCAACTTTGATTGTCAATCGGACCGTCAATCCAGCTCCGATCGTCAATCGGACCGTCTATCAAGCTCCGATCATCAATCGGACCATCAATCCAGCTCCGATCGTCAATCAAACTGTCTAACTAGCTCCGATCATCAATCGGACTATCTATTCAGCTTTGATTGTCAATCGAACCGTCTATCCAGCTCCGATAGTCAATCGAACCATCAATCTATCTCCTATCGTCAATTGGACCAGCTATCTAGCTCTGATCGTCAATTGGACCGCCAATCTAGCTCCGACATCAACCCGGGAGGTATAGGTCAACCTTGACATCAACCCAGGACAAGTCAAGTTATTCCTGGTCTCAGCCCGGGAAGTACAGATCAGCCCCGGCATCAATCCGGGAAGTGCAGTTCAGCCTCAGAGATAACCTGGGGAAGCCAGATTCACCAAGGACCACCCCGGGAGGGGCAAAATGGTCATTTTACCAACTCTCTTTCAATTCGATCAAACTCAAGCCGAATTGATGTCATTAAAGTCAGAATGAACCATAACGACGATCCCGAGTGCAAACAGCACAAAACAGCTCAACGGACAAATTACGGGGAATCGAAGACCTGGTTATGAACCCGTCTTCTTGGACTCAAAAATTTTTTTATCCTATGTCATAACGACACTCTCGGCAAGGGCTTTCTGAAAAGGTATCGCACGCCTCAAACGGACGCTCCGATCAAAAGTTAAAAAGTTTTGACTTCAACTGCGCATTGTCCAGAGTGCACGTACTTTGAGATGAACCAGGCACCGCGCGCCCCATCAGAGGAGCCTCACCTCTACCTGCGGCAATCGTAGGTATGGTGGAGGCTCCCTGGCCTATAAATAAAGGTGCCCCCTTCATTTTTAAGAATTCCAAAACACAGCGAAGCTCTGCCAGTTCGATTTTTTGACTTTTACACCTCTTCTAAACCTAAATATTTTTACTACAACAAGTAGATATACCCATATACTACCACATATCAAAAAATAACCAGTAGATTTGGACGTATAGAGCCTACCATTTGGCAAAAAGCCCGTGTAGCAGTCCATTGTAAGTATTTTCACGAACAGAAAGTGAATATTACTTCTTCGTACTTTTATACACTTGCACGTTAAGTTTCAGTTTCTGAAAATGCCCGGAACTTAGTTCCGTGGCCGTTTTCGTCAAAATTTGGTACATTTTTGTACATAAACTAATTTTCTGGCATTTTTACAACTCGGATTGATGATCCGTCAGCTCCAGCAGCTTCAATGCACTAGCACACACATTCTGGCAACTTCGCCGGACTGGGTTATCTTCCCAGTTCAGGTTTGGCCCTTTTTTGTATATATTTAACTATATATATACTAACATTTCAATTCTGTCAAGCCCAGATGTCAAATCCGAGGTAGTTTACCACTTTTATATATATTTACGCATATATAAGCGATTTTCACCATCACTGGTTCTCTTACCAGTCTTGGTTGACTATATTTCTGTCAATATATATATATATATATATATATATATATATATATTTATATATATTTCAATTCAGTCAGGGCACCGGCATGACAACCCATCGCCCTTTATACTATTTTTGCACTCTTCGCCATACTAGGTGATCTCTCCAGTCACTGATTGACTACTTTTTTGCAATTTACATTCCAGTCTGGCATGGACTATTTCATGGCCTTTAAACTATTTTTACACACCTCGCCATTACTGAGTTATCTTCCCAGTCCTTGGTTGACTACTTTTCTGTATATTTACAATCCAGTTCGGTCCGGATCATTCTATGGCCTTTTACTGCTTTTATATATATTTATGCATATATAAGCTGCCTTCACCATCACTGGTTTCCAGTCTTGGTTGACTACGTTTCTGTCAATATATATATATCTATATATTTCAATTCCAGTCCGGGCATCGGCGTGAAAACCCATCGCCCTTTACAACTTTTATATATAACTTTATATATATTGCTTTACTCGCTTTCTATTCAACTGCTACTTTAAATATTCGTTTTATATGAATTGGCACTGACATATCTGCGGGTGGACTAGATTTATTTAAATCTCGCCAATTCTAGTTTTTAAACGGTTCAAAATCTCCAGATTGAACCGAAAAGCTAGAATGGCTGAGATTTTCTTAAATCTAGCTTTCTTTCTAGTTTCAGCATCGAAAGCAACCTCGCGTCCCTTAGATCGCTATCTAGTGGGAACGAGACGCTTTGGCCACGCGCAGCCAGGATTTACTGATGAATCCTTCATTCCATTGCCACATGATGATGTATATATCCGTTTCTATACAAATTTGAACTGTGTAGATTTTCTGGCTACTCATATGTGAGCCTAGGAATCGTGGGATTCATGATAAAACTGATCTAAATCTGATTCCTACGATGGACAAACTCTGATTTACAAATGTACCCTGCCAGTTTTTCTATAGAAATGTATATGTAAACAGACCTTAAAACGGTTATCCGGATTTAAGGTCTCAATATAATCAAAAAATGTTAATTATCGTGTCAGCGTCCCTCCGATGGTTTTTATGCCCATGAGGAGACCGACACTTGTCTATTTTTGTGGTCGAGGATGCTTCGCAGCCCGACAAATCTCCATGCAGCCTTAAGGCTATAAAGATAAAATTAGAAGTATCAACTAGCTTCAATTCCGATGCTAGCGTAAGGGTTTGAAAACCAGCTTTCAAAACATCATTTTCAATTCAATCAAAAGAAAAGCTTTTGCAAATCAAATTAAATACTTTTGCAAATCAAATCAAACCCTTCATAAATAGGTTCAAGGAAGCAAAGCACTACTTTCAATCAATCAAATCAAATGGGCCCAATTTTCAAATAGCATTCACTCACGCATTCCAGTTTTAAGGAAAATATTGAAAAGATGCGGTACCGTGTTTACACGGGAGTTGTGGGGTGCCTAACACCTTCCCCACACTTAACCAAGCCCCCGAGCTCAAACTTTATTTTCAAAGATCAAGTTTTGACAGTGTCCAACAATTGGGCCTCTTTCAAACAAAACTTGGTTGAGTTGGTACAACTATTTTCAAATCTACCAACTGGCGACTCTATAAAACGTTCAAATCGTCGACATGATACATGTTGGCCTTTTTTCTAAAAAACCCTTCAAAACCTTTTTCCTAAATAAAAAGAGTGCGGGTAGAGATAACTTAGGAAAAGAGATTAAAAGATCTGGGTTGTGACCCGATCCGCGGATTTTTTAAACCGACGTCGACATCGTATATGTAATATAATTTGGAACTTAGAAACCCGTTTGACATTCTCTCATTAGGAGTGAATGTCGAATAGTCCCCCATTTGGGACTATTACTAGATGTTGTCTTTCACTTAGGTCGGTGCAAATTGACAAGGTACATTTTTATACACTTTTAAGGATTTTTCACTTGGTGTCTCTACTTGGTCTCCGAGTGCATACTTAGACTAAGTTGTCTTGGTCTATTTCGTGTACTTGGAGACTATTGGGAGGAGCTGCTAAAATTTTCTTAAAATAAAATAAACGTGCTCAAGATTGACACTCGTGAGGAGACGCATCCAGGAACGGGATAGAAACCTAACCCTTGTAGAGTGGAGATATATACTAGGAAAACTAAATTTATGCATGGACTACATTCAAGAATATTCTTGTTCTAATTGGGTGTTTTCTTCAATTAAATATGTCAGTCGACCGAAGTTGAATGTACCTTAGGAT
Source organism: Panax stipuleanatus (assembly GCA_020205555.1). Lineage (NCBI taxonomy): Eukaryota > Viridiplantae > Streptophyta > Magnoliopsida > Apiales > Araliaceae > Panax > Panax stipuleanatus. The sequence goes on from CM035123.1 coordinate 86,895,145, forward strand.
ACGGATTGCTAAGAGGGGATTAGTTGATGCATACCGTGATGGGGTGTTCAATTTTATGAACAAAACAATAGAACATGCTGATGATCCATAAAGAAAGATGAGATGCCCGTGTCTCAAGTGTAAAAATATAATCCGGAAGACTACCGACAATGTTAAATTTGACTTATATTCATGTGGGTTTGTGTATGGATATTCAATATGGATTCATCACGGGGAATCAGCTGAGTTTAGAGAACTGACAGACAGTACTGTAGACCAACCAATTCACGGGATTCACAATCAGATAACTATGAGGTTGTACAGATGTTGGTTGATGCGTATGACCCTACTAATATTGATTGAGCTGAAAACGAGCATGCGTCAAGCAGTGCGCAGCAAAAGCCAAATGATCCAGCTGCTTCCTTCTACAAAATGCTATCTGAATCGGGGGTCCCATTGTATCCTTGAAATGACAAGCACATAAGGCTATCTATATGTTATTTAATTTTCATTTAGTTATATCTTTAATTATATCATATGGACTAACGAGTTACATTATATTGTATCAACAAGGTGACGATCCCGAGCGTGTTGGCAATGTCGAGGAGGCTGCTCATTTCGATCATGAGCGGAAGGACGACGCCGACGATTTTCATACGCCAGAGCAGCAACGTCGACGCTCGCCCGATGATCCTCCTCACACCGGGGATAGTATTATTGGCATGACTTAGTTTTGTTGATTTTAGTACATATTTTATTAATCTTTACTTTAGTTTAACTTAATGGGATGTAAATTTTTGTAGTTTAGTTGATGTTTGACGAAAATTAGAGTATTTTTATTATTGTTGGAGGTGAAATTCATATTGGACTTGTATGTGAACAAAAGCCAGTTATCACTTTATGTATATGTTGTTGGAAGGTTATTATTATGTTGTATGTGCTGTTAGAAAAATAAACAAGTTTACATGTACAAAAAATATGGGTTAAAACCCTGGATACTATTAAAACAGGAATTTTTTTAAAAAAATAAACCTTATTATCGACGGAATATGTTATGTTCGACGGAATTTCGTTGGATATAAAGCTTCTTACATGTCAGCCAGTAATGTCACGTGGCAGTTTATCCTCAACTGAATATGTTATGCTCGACGGAATTCCGTCACGTGGCAGCTTATCCTCGATTGATTATCTCCGACCGATTAGATTTTGTCGAGAATACAGTAATTTCGACTGAATATTCGGTCGAAAATGGTTCTGTCGACGTTATTTAATTCCGACCAAAAGCTCGACGAATTTAATTCTGATGCGTCTATATCCGGCTGAATTTTTGACTGAATATTCCGTCCGACTTAAGTTATTCTTGACGGAATGTTCCTAAATCTGATGAAATATTCCGTCAAAAATAGCCCTTTTCCTTATAGTGATTTCGTCAGAAAAGGTGGTCATCCCTAACACCAGAGTTTCTTTATAGTGACGAAATATGATGTCGATTTTTTTTAAACCTTAAATCTTTGCTTCAAAACATAGCCATCACTGATTTTAAAAAAACTGTCATATCGCTCTCACTTCTCTGGTGGTTCTGGGACTATTCGTTGGTGAGCAGTACATGTTGGTGGCTATGGCCTTTGGCAACCTAATTTCCTCCATTCATCCCTCTCAAAATAAAGGTTAGTGAATGTTTAATTTTGGGTCTTTTAAATTTTGATTCACATTTATCTAAATAATTTATATCAGACATTAATTTTATCACAATTAATGTGCCATGGGTTGAAATCATTGAAATTTATATGTAGCATTATTTGAAATTTTTCATTTTCTTCAATAGCCTTAATTTGTATGTGATGAAATATATTTGCAATTTCTCATTTGCTAGTTTCCTATACTGATTATATTAAATCTACGCTAGAAAATCTACTATACCTATCATATTAAATAATACAATATTATTAATACTTGCATTTATGAGTTCCTCTATTTGATTTGATGATGACAATGATATTAACGTATATTTATAATTTTAAGTATGTTTTGTAAAATTTTTATGAGAATTTTATGTAAAAGGATTTAATTAGGGATCTAATATATTAGGTAGATCCAAAATCGTAGGGTATAGTTGTGTAATCCTTGTAATAGCTGAAGTTATTCAAGGCAAACAGATATTTCATTGAGTAGAAGATGTGATCGTAAAGTGAAGTACCAAATCGTAGAGTCATATCTCAGAGTCACTAAAAATCATAAGACATATTGTTGAGTGAAGTTAGTCAACGATCTGAGAACCAACTTTACGTTTCTACACTGATGGTCAGTTCTACCAAAATCATAGACTGCAGAATCTTGACATGTCAGTAACAGGTTTATGACAAAGGATATAACGTTAACACACATACTACAATGGTGATCTACAAATGTGTTGGTGATAAGGATGAAGACGACACTGCTAGGACTGATCATTCGGTTATAACCGAACCGAATAGGTTATTCGGTTATAACTGAACCGGATAGGCTATTCGGTTATAACCGAATACCAAAATATTCATAATTTTACTATCCGAACTACTAAAAGAATTTGGCAATAACCGAATTGCTGAATACCGAATTACCAAATTGTAAATTTGGGCATTTTGGTTAATAATCTAACCTGATCTCAAGTTGCTTATCTCAAGTGCTACTCTCGATGCAAAGAAGTTCAATGATTATTTTAACCCTTCTCCAATTTTTGTAATACCTGAAGGAAATATGCTGTTGAAATAAACTACACAAAAGCACCAGTCACAGATTACTTAGATGCAGCAAAAGCACAAGTGACTAATTACTTAGTTTGCTCATCACATTCATTCAACTCAACCACCTGGAGACGGTGATATATTGGTCTTTCTCACTGACCAAGAGGAAATTGACCTGACTGAGGAGATTCTCATGCATCAGACAAAAAAGCTGGGAACTAACATAGCAGAGCTGATTGTATGCACAAATTATGTAAACTTCAAGGCTTGTGAGATTACACTTTTAATTTTTAAACCATAATTTCTTTATTTCTAATTCGGGTATTCAGTTAACCGAATAACCCAAAATTGAAAACCAAATCCAAAACCGAAAATCGAAAATAAAATTGGATATAACCGAATTATAAAAAATACCCGAATAACCGAAAAAAATTGGTTAAAAAAATTCGGTTCGGTAATTCGGTTTTATCTATTTTTTCTCACTCCTAGACACTACATCTTTTTCAACAGCTATATGAGCAAGGACAAGTACACGTGTCTGATGCTACAGCAAACATAGTACTATCAAAACGACAGCAAGTGGTCCAATAGACAAGATTTTGAAGTCAAAGGTATGATCATTTGACAAGTGTCTCAGTCTATTTGAACAATGGTAACAATTCAACAGGCAAAACTCAAGGAGTAACTATAAAATGATTGTTACAACAACTCTGAAGAGTAACTATTTCATCAAGAATCAAGCCTCTAAAGTTCAAGGGCTCAAAGAGCTCCACCCTACAATCCTAACATCATTCAACCTGCTGTTAATACATTTAGAGAATAGCTTAAAACAAATTAGCAGCAACTCAAACCACAAAATTCTCTTAGTGATTGTGATTAGATCTTAGTGATCTATTTGTACCAAGTCTTTGTGACTTATATACAGATTATTTGTGAATCTCAATTGTAATAGTTCTTAATGAGCTCAATTTTTTGTAACAAATCTATCCTTAATGGATCATCCCTATTCTCGGAATAGAGGCTTTTGGGTTGCTGCTGACTAAAACCTGGACTCCTCCTCATGTATTTTATTCTTTTTAAGTTGTATATTCTACCTAAAACTTAATTATCATCTAGTTGTTTCTTTAATTCTCATGTTTACTAATATGTTATATTTTTTATTGAAGGTGACAATGATGAGCAGAGGGATGATGGCGATGACTTTTAAGCACCAGAGCAGTCGCGTCAACCTTCGCTAGATGATCCTCCCCATATTGATGGTAGTACTAGCTGTTAGTTGTAGTTATTTGTAATTTTACTTAATTTACGTTATAAATTATAGTTTTACTTAGTCTATGTTATAACTTTGTAATTTTACTTAGTTTACATTATAAATGTAATTTATTAGACATTTTAATATTTATTACAACTGTTTCGTTTAAGCTTTGAATCATAGTTGTAGTTTATGGAACAAATATAAATTTATGGTTTAAAAATATAGAAAATACGAAATATATATGTATATATATAGGACTACTTATTTCTGACAGAATTTAGCTAATTCTGATGGAAAGTTCGTCGAAAATAAGTTAATTAATTCAAATTAATAAAAATGTTATGGAAATTTTGTCGAAAATAAGTTAATTAATTCAAATTAATAAAAATATGACAACATTTTTACCGACACAATTATTTGTGACGGACAAATTTCGTCGAAATTAGTTATTTTCGAGGGAATTTTCGTCGGTAATAACTAATTCCGACAACAAAATTCTTGACATAATTATTTTCGATGAGCTTATTTACGAGGGAATTATCGATAGATTTTTTTTCAAGAATAAGTTATTTCCAACGGAATTGACTTATTTTGGATGAAATATTTTGTCAAACAATTCAATTTTTCTTGTATTGGTACGTACTTTGATAGTTAATTAAATTTCCTAATATGTGATAATTAATGAATGAGTATGTATTTCAAGTCAGTTAGGGATAGAGCTTCTTAAGGGCTGGGGATACGAAAATATTGAATTTTTATTAATCTTATAAAATCTTTAATATTTTTACTTCAAACACCTAAGATTTTTGGGAAAAAAATAGGTACATGTATAATATTCTTAAAAGTACTTTCTTTCTAAAATATAACTGTTATTTTTATTTTTTTTAAATCATCCTAAAAAACCATTAATATATATATATATATGTATATATATATATATATATAGGGGCGGACCTATTTGGTGGCAACGCCTATGCTCAAATATTTTTTTAATAGGTATAGAAGTAGGGGCAAATATGTAAGTTAGTAAACTTAAGGGGGCAGATTGATGAAAGACTTAAACTTGGAGGGATCAAAACAAAATTCATAAATCAATTCTAAATTACAAAGTCTAAATCAAAGCTCTATTCTTCGCCTCTTGACTTTTAATTCTGCAGCTTCTTCTTTTATTTTTCATACTCCTGACTCCTCTAGTCTTCTTGCTACTAGTTTCTTCTCTTCCGCGGCTCCGCCTTCGCACACTCCTTCTTGTCCTAACTGTCTAAGTGGTTTTCTACTACATCTCCACTACGCGCCACGCCTCTTGCGCTAGACATATTAGAGTAAATGAGTAATCAAATTTAAAAGGTAACTAAATTAGAGCTTTTTTGTTTTGATAATTTAAAATTATTAGTTTGTTTGAATTTGTTGTTGGTTTGGGACTTGGTATTAAACCCAATTCAATTTATTTGATGTATTTCTTATATTTTGGACTTCTTGGGTTATTAATTAGAGCTTTTTTGTTTGATAGTTTAAAGTATCACTATTACTAATTAGGGTTTTTTCACATAATGAAAGAGGTGAACACATGATTTTTGTACATAATCAGTGAAATTGCAGTATTGCACATATTATGTCATTGTTGGTGGTTATTTGACTACTTTATTGAGTTTGATGTTGCCAATATATTAGTCATGTTTACTAATTTTTTGTTGGGTGCGTGGTTTTTTAATAATTTTTTTTAGATTTTAATCTAGCAATACAATTTCCTACATACATGGTTTAGATGGTATTTAAATTAGAAACCTTGGACTTTTTGATGAAGTCGTGTCCTTTCATAAGAGGGATAATTAGAAACCTTGGACTTTTTGATGGTTTAGATGGTTACCGAAACTTTTTTTGTTACAATCGCGTAACTATATTCTCAAAAATAACGAAATGGTCATTACTTCTGATTTCCGTCCAAAAAACGGACGAAAATCATGAGTATGCATATTGTTGACGATAGAAAATTTAAGAAATATCGAGGGTTAGTTTATAACCCGGTTTTTCTCAAATCGATCTTCCTAAGTTATCTCTACCTTTATTCTTTTTATTGCAAAAAACGGTTTTGAAGGGTTTTTTAGGAAAGAGGCCAACATGTGTATATGTCTACGATTTGATTTAAACAGAGTCGCCAGTTGATAGTTTTGAAAATGGTTGAACCAACTCAACCGAATTTGATTTGAAAAGAGGCCCAATTGCTGGACACTGTCGAAACTTGATCTTTGAAATCAGAATTTTGAGTTCGGGGGCTTGGTGAAGTGTGGGGAAAGTGTTAGGCACCCCCACGACTCCCGTGTAAACACGGTACCGCAATCTTTTCAATATTTCCCTTAAAACTGGAATGCGTGAGTGAATGCTGTTTGAAAATTGGGCCTTTTGATTGATTGAAAGCTTTGACAGGCTTCCTTGAGCCTATATACGAAGGGTTTGATTTGAATTTGAAAATTCGTCTTTGATTTGATTTGCAAAAGCATCATTTAATTTGATTTGCAAACGCTTTTGAATTGAATTGACAGTGATGTTTTGAAAGCTAGTTTTATCAAACCCTTACGCTGACATAAGAATTGAAGCATATCGCTACTCTTAATTTTATCTTTATAGCCTTAAGACTCATATAAGTGGTGATTTGTCGGGCTGCGAAGCATCCTCGACCACAGAAATATAAAGTGTCGGTCTCCTCATGGGTATAAAAACCATCGGAGGGACGCTGACATGACAATCCATATTTTCACTATGTTGAGACCTTAAATTCGGATAACCGTTTTAAGGTCTGTGCATGTACATTTTATAGAAAAATTGGCAGGGTACATCTGTAAATCGGAATTTGTTGATCGTGGAAATCAGATTCTGATCAGTTTGATCATGAATCCAACGATTCCTAGGCTCACATATGAGTGGCTAGAAAAACCTGCACAGTTCAAATTTATACAGAAACAAATAAATATCCCAAGATAGCTAGAACCAAGGATTAATTCAGTAAATCCTAGTCCGCACGGCCGAAGCGTCTTGTTCCCACTAGATAGCGATCTAAGGGACGCGAGGTTGCTTTTGAAGCTGAAACTATAAAAATAACTAGATTTAAAGAAATCTCAGCCATTATAGCTTCCAGGTTCTGTCGAGACCTGTTTGAACCGTTGAAAGCTAGAATTGACGAGATTTGGATAAATCTAGTCCGCCCGCAGAAAAATCAGTGCAAATTCATATACAAATGAATGTTGAATGCAGCAGTTGAATAAATTGAATAAAGTAATATATATAGTTAAATATATATAAAAGATGTAAAGGGCGATGGGTTTTCACTCGCAAGCCCGGACTGGAATTGAAATATATATATAAAAAAACTGTAAATAGCCACGAAATAATCCAGGCTGTGACAGAAATAAAATATATATATAAACAGTAATAACGACGATGGGTTTTCACGCCTGTGCCTGTACTGTAATTGAAATTGACGGAAAAGTAGTCATCTAGTGACTAGGGAGAGCACCCAGTATGGGGAAGTGTGTAAAAGCAGTAAAATGGCTACGAAGTAATTCAGGCCAGACTGAAAATATATAAATATATATATATTGACAGAAATGTAGTCAACCAGGACTGATTTGAGTACCAGTGATGGTGAAAGTTGCTTATATATGCATAAATATATATAAAAGCGGTAAACTACCTTAGATTTGACATCCGGGCTTGACAGAATTGAAAGGTTAGTACATAAACAGTTAAATATGTACAGAAAAAGGCCAAACCCGGACTGGGAAGATAACCCAGTCCGGCGAAGTTGCCAGAATGTGTGTGCTAGTGCATTGAAGTTACTGGAGCTGACAGATCGTCAATTCGAATTGTAAAAATGTTGAAAACGGAGTTTATGTACAAAAATATATCAAATTTTGACGAAAATAGCCACAGAACTAAGTTCTGGGCATATTTAGAAGATAAAACTTTGTGTGCAAGTGTAAAGCAGTGCAAAGTAGTAGTATTGACTTTTTGATCGTAAAAATACTTACAATGGACTGTAATATGGGCTTTTTGCCAAATCGTAGGCTTTAAACGTCCAAATCTATCAGTGGTTTTTTGATATGTGGTAGTATATGGGTATATCTACATGTTGGAGTGAAAATATTGGGATTTGGAAGAGGTGTAAAAGTCAAAAAATCAAACTGCCAGAGCTTCGCTGCGTTCCGGCTTTTTTCAAATGAACGGGGGGGTATGTTTATTTATAGGCCAAGGAGCCTCCACTCTACCTACGGCAGCCTCATATAGAGCTGTGGCTCCCCTAGGCGGGGCCCACATGCCCGGCTTGGTCGTCTTGAAGTACGTGCACTCCGAGCAATGCGATGTCCAGTCGGAAACTTTTTAACTTTTGATCGGAGCGTCCGTTTGAGGCGTGCGATACCTTTCCGGAAAGCTCTTGTCGAGAGTGTCGCAATGATATGGAAAAAACATTTTTCGGGTCCAGGAAGACAAGTTCATGACCAGGTCTTCAATTCTCCATAGTTTGTCCGTTGAGCTGTCTTGCGTAGTTGCCACTCGGGATCGTCGTTAGGATTCATTCTGACTTTGGCGGCATCGATTTGGCTTGAGTTTGACCAAGTCGGTTGAGAGTTTGATGAAATGGTCGTTGTACCCCTCCCGAGGCTGCCTGTAGTGTCGGCATGGTCGCTGGTTGACTTCCGGGAACTGATTCCAAGACTTGGATCCCAGTCGAGTCTTTTGACCTCAGGGTTGTCTCTCAGGCTGACGTGGTCATTCTAGGTTTTGCTCTGGAGTTGTTGTGATGCTTCAGGTTGATGTCTAAAGTTGACCTGACGTCCCGGGTTGAGATTGGGTATGACCTGCACTTCCCGGGTTGAGACCGGGGTTGAGTTTGACTTCCCAGTTTGCTGCCGGGGATAAACTGTGTTTCCCGAATTGAGAACGGAGATGGCTTGACATGTCCTCGATTGATGTCGAGGTTGCCTTGGCTTCCCGGATTGAGACCGGGGTTGACTTTGACTTCCCGGGTTGAGACCGAGGTTGAGCTTGATGATCCGATTGACTGTCGGAGCTTGATTGATCCGATTGACTGTCAGAGCTTGATTGATGGTCCGATTGACTGTTGGAGCTTGATTGATGATCCGATTGACTGTCGGAGCTTGATTAATGGTCCGATTGACTGTCAGAGCTTGATTGATGGTCCGATTAACTGTCAGAGTATGATTGATGGTCCGATTAACTGTCGAAACTTAATTTGATGGTCCGATTGACTGTTGGAGCTTGATTGATGGTCTGATTGACTGTCGGAGCTTGATTGATGGTCCGATTGACTGTCGAGCTTGATGGTCCGATTGACTGTCGAAGCTTGATTGATGGTCCGATTGACTGTCAAAACTTGATTGATGGTCCGATTGACTGTCGAAGCTTGATTGATGGTCCAATTGACTGTCGGAGCTTGATTGATGGTCCGATTGACTGTCAAAACTTAATTGATGGTTTGATTGACTATCAGAGCTTGATTGATGGTCCGATTGACTGTCAGAGCTTGATTGATGGTCCGATTTACTGTCGGAGCTTGATTGATGGTCTGATTGACTGTCGGAGTTTGATTGATAGTCCGATTGACTGTCGGAGCTTGATTGATGGTTCGATTAACTGTCGGAGCTTGACTGATGGTCCGATTGACTGTTGGAAGTTAATTACCGATATTAGGAATCAGATTTAGGTTGAAGGACCAGCGTTGGTGGTCGAATTTGGATTGATTGACGGTTTTGCCCTCCTACTGGGTTAGTATTGGAGCAAGGAAAATTTCGAGTGTCTATAGATGCCCCTCTTTATCATATCCATGTAACATAGTGGAATGGACAGGATAAATATTAGTAAACACTAGAAATAGAAAGTGCCAGAGCCATTTTGAAGCTGGGCGTCTTAGAGTAGAATGGGGCTATTTTTGGCTATGTGCGTTATCACTTTGCTGGGGATGACGCTATCCAGTATAGCCATTGAGGGTATTAGGAAGTTATCGCGAGCCAATTTTGTCATTCTCGGTGGTGGATGACATCATTCACGATAATTTGTTTAACTCTGATGAGTTTGTTGAAGATGATTTATCACAGATTTTCTCGTTTTGACCTGCTGGGGATAACGCCCTCTGCAATATCTTCGTAGATTCTGAGGGGGTGAGCTATCACAGATTTTCCTGTATTGATCTGCTGGGGATGACGTCCTCTGCGATAACTTTGTAGGTATTGAGGAAGTGGCCAGGATTGATACTACCTCAATGATCTTCTTTGAGGATGTGTATAACAGATTCCATCATTTGTCCTTTGTGAAGATGGATTATTATATGACTCTCAACCGTAGATCGTCTCCCGACATATCATGGGGCTAGTCTAAAGGTTGAAATTGACTTCGGTCGGCACCTGAACTTCGCTGGGGTTGCACCAACAGATGAGTTATCATCGATCAGTACCCGATGCATCGCTGGACTGGAACCAACGGCTGAGTTGTCACCGGTCAGTATCCGATGCTTCGCTGGACTGGAACCAATGGTTGAAACTGCTTCGGTCAGAACCCGAACTTCGCTGGGGCTGAGCTAACGGCTGAAACTAATTCGGTCAGAACCCAAACTTCGCTGGGTCTGAGCCAACGGCTGTAATTGCTTTGGTTAGAACCCGAACTTCGCTGGAGCTAAGCCAACTGCTGAAACTGCTTCGGTCAGAACCTGAACTTTTTTGGGGCTGAGCCAATGGCTAAAACTAATTCGGTCAGAACCCGAACTTCGTTGGGGCTGAGCCAACGGCTGAATTGTCATCGGTTAGTACCCGATGCTTCGCTGGACTGGAACCAACGGCTGAGTTGTCACTGGTCAGTACCCGATTCTTCGCTAGACTGGAACCAACAGTTCAGTTATCACTGGTCAATACCCGATGCTTCACTGGACTAGAAGCAATGGCTGAGTTGTAACCGGTCAGTACCCGATGCTTCACTGGACTGGAACCAACGGCTGAGTTGTCACCGGTCAGTACCCGATGCTTCACTGGACTGGAACCAACGGCTGAGTTGTCACCGGTCAGTACCCGATGCTTCACTGGACTGGAACCAACGGCTGAAACTGCTTCGGTCGGAGCCCGAACTTCGCTGGGGCTGAGCCAATGGCTGAAACTGCTTCGGTCAGAACCCAAACTTCACTGGGGCTAAGCCAACGGCTGAAACTTCTTCGGTCAAAACCTGAACTTTGCTGGGGCTGAGCCAACGGCTGAAACTACTTTGGAAATGGCAGTTTTTGGCAGTTTTGGGCAATTTTTGGGCAGTTCTTTTTGCAATTTAATTTGTTGATCTTCGGACATGGCTCCGGGATAAATGTCAAGGGTCTTTGTATAGTTTCCCTCTTCGTCAGGATTGCACTTCTTGAACGCAGGATTTGAGGACAAACCGCTCAATCGCGTAGCGATTTCTCTTCAGATTTGATTCGGCGGCCTGTTTAAACTCAGTTTTGACTCGAACATAACTGGGCCCGGGGTAGGTGGGACCCACCTGGGCTGCCGTAGGTGGAGGTGCAACAGCCGTAGGTGGAGCTGCTGCCACCTGGGGTACTTAATGTGCTACGAAATTTTCATTTTGCAAGTTTTTCATTTGAGCAGCGAAAGGATTTTTGATCTTCTTTTTCAGATCTACGGAGTTCTGGCAGTCAGATTCTGAATCCATCAGTTCCTACGCATTCAGCGCGGTGCAGGTAACATTTTCCATCCTTCTTTTGTAGTTTTTTACCGTTAAAAGCATGCGAACCACCTAGGGTGCTTTCAAATACAATGTATGAAAAATGTATGTCTATATGACCTATGAAAAAAATTTTGTCTACATATGTATGCATATCTTACTGTAATGCATGTTTGGATGTAAGAAAATTTAGGTTCTGAGATAGTCAATTTTTCTACCTTTTGATCAGTTTAGTCATCCTTTTGAGGCCTAGTGAGCCTGGACTTTCAACTAAAAATGCCTATGGTATTTCGGAGACCATGTGAGGCTAGTTTTTGATTGATTTGGATATATATGAACTATTTCTATTTTTTGGGTAGGTGTGCTACTGAATGGCCACCTAGACATGCATGTGTGCATGTGGACAGTCTGATTTACAAAGGAGACTCTAGCAAAAAATTTCCAAAATCTTAGGTTTTGAAAAACATGCATTTTAACTCTGTGGGGAGTTTTTTACTGACCCAATGCAGGTTTTGAGCTTCTAGGATTTTGAAAACATGCAGTTTTGACTGTACGGGATATTTTTGATGGACCCATGCATGTTTTAGGACTTAGATATGTATGCTGGATTGATTGATTAATAAGCCACAGGTTTTAGGCTTACCACACCTTATCTGAGGTGATTTCGAGTACTGGTGTATGCGATGGATCGCGATTGACCCGGTAGCTCTATCGGGGTTTCATCAGGCGTTAGACGGAGGAGGGCTTCTGCCGTCCCACAGGCCCGTCCAGTTAGGATGCCTCGCAAATTGGTAGAGAGCAGGATATGTCCAGCATAGGACGAGCAGTCCATTAACATTGATGATGAGAAGGCTGCTTTTATTGCTCCTGTTCCAGCTCAGGTTCCACTTTCAGAGATCCCGGGCATTGCTGTACAGACACAGAAGTTGCTGGGCGACTTGAGTCGCCATCCTTTGAGATATTTTCAAGGCCAATGTGGTGACTTAAAGTCTTTTTTCTCTCTAGACTCTTTTCCCATCTTCTGGCCATTCTCGGGGCATAGGTTTTTGACATGGGTTAATTTTTGATGCAGGTCCCTGGCTTGACACAGCCTCGAGGGAACTGGTTTAGTGTGCACTCCCTCTATCAGACTCTACACGAGAATTACAGGGAGATTGTGGATGGCTAGGGATTTCAGGCCTTCTTCTCGATCCTGCCCCGCCGTTGCCCTTGGGGGTATATGAGGGCTTTGTCTGAGCGTTGGTTCCACCAGACTCAGTCCCTTCATCTGCTTGATTGCGAGGTGATGATGAATCCTATGGACTGGAGATTTATCACCGGCATTGAGTTTGAGGGCGAGATAGTGCCTGTCGTGTCTGATATTTTGGCCACCGCAGTTAAATCCCTATTGGGAGCCCCTTAGTCGGCATTCAAGGGTCGGGCAGTCCGACCTGGTCCCTTGAGTATAGACACCCAGAACGGGACTTTACAGTTGCCTCCGCATGATGATCGAAGGGATAAAGATCGCATTCTGAGGCGATTATTTTTGTCGATCACCAGGGGTTGTTTTCTGGCGGACAACTCGTCGATGGTGTCCTTTGCTTTGATCAGTGCCACTTAGTATGTAGAGCGCCTCAGTGACTTTGATTGGGGTTCCTATACCTTTGCCTATTTTCTCCGAGGCATGCGCCTACTTTCGGAGGGTGTGACGGAGGCTTGGTTAGGATTCCATCAATTTTTGCTGGTGAGTACATCTTTCTACACCTTTTTAATTTTTGTACTTATTTTTGGCAGTCTTGGTCACTGAGGACTTTTGATATTTGCATGGATAGCTTTGGGCATTTGAGAGGCTTCCTTGCCTACGACCCATTTCAGCATTAGGTCTGGAGACCTATCCACGTGGACGAAGATTGCACCACTCCATTTTGACAAAGGTCCCTGTTGCTGAGGGATTCACTCATGCCCGTCTGCAGTTGGAGCTTTTGACGGCTGGCTCAATCACCTAGACGCCATATACATCCGAGCAATTGACCGTCTGATTTGATGGAGGTTTCCCCACTGGCTGGGAGTTTGGCTTATCGACCCGCAGAGTCCCTATGTTGACGGAGGGAGGCTGGGAACTCTATCTTAGAGAGCGTGCCATTCGGAGCGTTACAGGGGAGATCCGCATTCCCATTGCTCCTTCTGCTTGGCATCATTGGCCATTGTCTGTGCCTTTGACAGACATCCCTTTGGAGGGTATAGATGGCTTTGATCTATCAGAGGGCCCATACAGCCAGGCAGCATTCTACCGTTGGTGGAGTCCTCGCACTATCGGGGCTCAGACTCGTGCTACCCATTTTATGACAGACATGGTGCCGGGGTCCGTGATGATGACAGACTGGATAGCTTATATTAGAGAGCCTACTCATGCAGACCAGATAGCACATCTGACCAGAAAGTTGGATCAGGCTCGTTTCTTTATCAGGCACTTTGGCCGAGATTCATCAGAGGCATCTTTATTTGACCCATCCAGCTCTGGAGCAGGCCCCTCTTTAGGTCCATTCAGTAGCAGTTATACAGGGGAAGATCCTCCCTTATACCGCCCAGATATGCCTGTTCCCAGCAGCTTTGTGCAGACAGAGGATCTGGAGTAGGTCGATCGGTTTGACACCGAGGTATTCGACTTCCAATGATAACTATGGCAGCTATATTTTTGGTCAACCACTATTTTGGCTATTCGGCATCTGTGCCATCATTTTGATAGACCACTGTATTAGTTGGGTGGTGGTGCCCCATTTCCCTGTATTCTTCCTTTCACTTTGTACCAGGATATAGGGATGATGTATGCAGTAGATAGCTTTTTATAGATATTTCTGTCATCTTTATCTGCTATATCATGTTTATATCATTGTCATCATGCATGTATCATGTGTATGCATTCAGACAGTTGCAATTTTACTTGACCTCTGGACGGTCTTGTGATACCATGCTACAGATGACGATGTCTGCAGTTAACCGTTTAGAGCATTTGCCACGGTCAGAGATGGCGGCATCGTTGTGGTCATGGTATGATAGTCTGCCCTTTCCAACTAGGGGGACAGTTGACCAGATGTTGGGGCATTCGATGGCCCTTATAGATTTTAGGGTTCCGGACGGCTTAATTGATGGCGTCCTACCCCTATAGGTACCGGAGAGACAGGTATTCTGCATTGGGCGGTGTGAGCTTTCGCCTACTCTGAAGGAGTACCAGAGATTTATTAGCTTGGATTTAGAGTTGCCGTGTGCTCGGACGGCTATCAGTGATATACAGAGACCGTTTACTCGGTTGTCCGGTCTTCGGTAGAGCATAGTCATGGCTGAGATCGTTTCAGGGCATGTGATCTCCCTTGACTTCTTGATAGATCGCTGTGGTGAGCTTGATAGCTACGACCGTCACGTCGTAGATTTTGTCATTTTTGTAGAGGACTGGCAAACAGTCAGGATAGATATGTTGTTGATGTGTATCGTGGCCTATGTTTACATGCCATTGCGTTTAGATCAGCTTGATATGGGATTGATTATCATAGTCAGAGCCCTTAGGCAGGGGAGTACCATTATCCCTATGATCTTGGCGGAGACACTGAGGTCGCTCACCTATTGCAGTACCCATCCAGCGGGGTTTTTTGGGGGTAGTTCGGTCGTGATGTATATGTGGTTGATGTCACACATACGACCGATTGGATCATTTAGACCTCATGCCTATTGTTTTAGCCACGAGATATCCTCAGTTTACTCCTTCCGTCCACCTGATTGCGTAGACTCAGAGTCCTGGTTAGCATTTTTGTCGGATATTAAGCATCCGTTCGCAGTTTTGTTATGTTCAGGGATGGCGACCCCGTTCAGCTTCATTAATCATGCATCTGGCATGGATTATTTGCCTTTGGCGGGATTAAGGGGTATGACTACTTATCATCCCTTGGTAGTTATGGAGCAGTTTGATCAGTGGCAGAGTATGCACCATTTTGAGGATTCTGCTGATCAGAGGATGTCGGCTTCATCTATGTCACCGGCCAACTTGGTTAGAGTCTATGAGTGTTGGACTCACAGGGAGAGGGCTGAGTTCTCCAGTAGACATCCGGGTCGTTCTCCGGAGTATTCTGCATGGTTAGAGGCCGAGACCGCAGTCGCAGTAGCAGAGCTTTATTTACCTCCACTTGCAGATTCTGACGATGAGGAGCCCATAGAGGATCCCAATTCTCCTACTGAGGATGAGCTATTCGCAGATTTGGCGGTAGCTTTGATTAGTGATCCCCTGGTTATTCCCATAGGGACAGATCCAGCTTTGTCAGATTCTCTATTAAGGATGACCTTTGAGAGAGATTCAGCTAGAGCGCAGCTGTTGGCTACCCTGTCTGGTAGGGATTTAGCTTTTGCTAAGAAGGATGGTCTGAGGACCGCTTTGGATACTGGATTGATTAAGCGGGAGGAGCTTCGCTCTGCTTTGGATACCGCCATTATGGAGCGAGACGAGGTTCGCTCAGCCAGAGATGCATCATATGTTGAGATTAAAGAGACTTTGATTTCTCAGGATGCAGCTTTTGCAGAGAGGGATGAGGCTATAGCTTCCCGTGATTTACACATTGCTGATAGTACTGCTCTCCGATCTTACACCTATGGTTTGGTTACCGAGATGAGTGTTTACATTAACGACCACAGTGCCACCTTGCAGATGACTGTGGATGTTCTTAGCTGTATGGAGGCTGAGTGGACTACTCTTATAGATGCTCCTCCATCTTCAGAGAGAGATGCCATATTGGCATTGCTGACCCGCTTGTCCTTGGGTCCATAGACTAGCTTTATTTTTCCTGCACAGACTAGATCAGTAATTTTTGTCATGTACAGGGCACTATGTATATAAAGCAGTTTATATATCAGAGAAATATATTTTTGAGATACTTCCCTGCTTAGATATGTATTGTTATCGCTGAGTGATTACCACTTCCGTCATGACTCGCAGTTGTTGATGCATTTTGAGCTTCTCCTTGATGAACTGACAGTTGAGGTGTCAAGGGAGTTCCTCAACTGGGTTTGGTAGCCAGACAGTTTGACAGCATTTAGCTTTTATTTGTCTTTGGTGTCTTGGAACTGGTCTTCCATTTTTTTGTTTTTTCTTGAGGGTCAAACCGCGTCGTAGAGGGCTGCCTATGTACTCCCGGGTTGAGGGAGATTAGGTCATTCGTAGTTCTGGTTGTTTGATTGAAGAGGCTTAAAAAGAGTTTATATGGGGTTTGAATTTGGTTCAATGAGCTTTGGAATTTGATGTTGGAATTTGCAAGTTCTTTGGATTTTTGCTTGATTTGACCACACCATAGATGGTTGCCTACGTACTCCCGGGCTGAGGGAGATCAGTTCATTCGTAGTTCAGGCTTCTCTAGTGAAAAACAGAACCTGATTCGATTTGTAGGACTCGAATGCGGGTATGCATGTGCTTCAGACGTAGTATTTTTTTAAAGTGTCTGTGAGTTAGGGAAATTCGTTTTCGTCCATTTCTTGTAGCCTGATGGCTCCCCCTATCAGCACTTCCTTGACAATGAAAGGGCCTTCCTGATAGTAGTGTGCATACAAGCCAATCATGTATGATGATAAAGCACGTACTTTGTAAACAATCTTATTTATTTATTAATGAAATATTCATTTATTAAAGGCATTTAATTATCTACATGTTGCTGTTTTTATAATATGTAAATAACCCATAGTTTTAAGCAATGCTTTTAGAATCATGATGATGATCATGCTAATGAGATCTAAATTCTTAGAAAGTTTTAAAACTTAAATAGTTCCCAATCGTGGGATTACTAAAAAGGGGATTAGTAAATCCGGATAGATTGGTACATATGTTGCTTGCTCATTGGATGAGGATGATTGATCTCATGATCATTTGTGTGGAGACACTAAAGCAAGTATGTAGGTGCTTATTGGAGAATAAGTTCACTGAACGTGATTCGCTATGGAATACCTAATGGATTTTTACTCGCATGTCAATAGGAATTCCTAATGTGATAGTAGTACAAGTGATCCTTGGACTTGAGATCATCATAGTATCTTGTATGTAACAAATTATACTTTGACTTATTTCTTAAGACCTTTTAAGGCATATATAGGGTATGCTTGGGTATAATGAGTTACATATGGAGATAATGAATGATCAATAAAGAATCTACCACCTCTAGTAAAAGAGGAGATATGTCCTATGTGATTCGTTAAATGACAACCCAGGAATCCTTGGCCAAGGTAAAATGAAATTAGAAAGGAGTTTTTAATTTGCATTATTTGGAGTTGTGCATTTTCTAATCGAAATACATATAATTAAATAAAATAAGACTTGACAGTAAATCCATGTCTTATATTTAATTGGGACATTGTATGGTGGAAGGATTGAATTGTAGGGTAACTATTAACTCACAGGTTCTTTTATGATTAATGTTGAAATCTATATTATCTGGAAAGTCGTTGATCGCTAGGGAGGCTTATCCCTATTGTAGAATAAATATTATTTATTTAAATAGATTATTAGTTTAATTTATTTATTTAAATAAGATTAAAATTATTTTAATTGATTTATTCACAACCGGTTTAATATGGAGAACCTAAAGGGTCACACCATAAAAGGAAGAATAATTATTTAAGAAGGTAATGGCATAATCGTAATAATGCATTAAGTATAATTAATTTAATCTATGGTGATAGAATAAATTAAATAGCTTAATGTTTATTATTTAATATTTTGGAAATATTAAATATAAATTAATAAGAGGAGTCTTATTAATATTATTACAATTATTATTATTTTAATTTCTAAAGGAGTTTAGTAATTAATTTAATATTCAGTACTCTCATTTATTCCTAATAAGATTAGGAGACAAATTAATTAAATGAATTTAATTAATTATTCCCATGTGGTGGGAAGCCTAAATTAATTAAAGGAGTTTAATTAATTAAAAGAAATCCCATGTCTAATAGGATTAGAAGGGTTGACCAATGTCTATATAAGAGAAGTCTTATAATAGATATTAGATGATGCAATTCCAATTGTTGGAGAGTACTCCTTTTCTATAGATGATAGAACACTAAGCCAAACACCCTCCTTCTTGATAATTTCTCTTCCTTGGTGGATCACCTCTAGAGGCCAAACACTTGGGTGGCTAACGTTGATCAAAATAAAGAATCTAACCCGAAAATTCAAGGAGATCACGAAAAACAAGGAGTTGAACTAGTACCTGTGGAAGCTTCGTTCTACAAGGGTATGATTCCATAACTTCTTATTTATCGTTTTAAATTAATAATTTGCATAAAGGATGATCCGGGTAATGGTTTTGTAGAAATTTTTAAACTCTGATATACCATGCTTCCGCTAATTTTGCAATTTGATTGCGTCACGATTTCGTACAAACCCAACACTTCCCAGTTTGGGGAAAAAAAAATTTGGCTTCATCCTGATTGGCCAGGACTTTCTTTTGCACCAAATCGTTTTCTTTGAATTTCCAGATTCGGACTTTCTTGTTGTAGGACCTGGCGATCCTTTGGTGGTATAACCATCCGTGGAAAATGGCTGTGGCCCTTTTTTCATCTATCAGGGATAGTTGATGATATCGGTCTTGCAACCATTGATCTTCATCCATCTTAGCATCTCTTAACACTCGTAAAGACTCCATCTCTACTTCTATGGGGAGGACTGCTTCCATGCCACAGACTAGTGAATAGGGGGTAGCCCCAGTAGAGGTGCGCATTGACGTCCTGTAGGCTAACATGGTGAGAGGTAGTAGGTCAGGCCAGTCCTTGTGATTGGAGGACATTTTCTGGATGATCTTCTTGATGTTTTTGTTGGCCGCTTAGACAGCACCGTTCATCTTGGGCCGATAAATAATGGAGTTTAGATGCTTGATGTGGAACTTGCACACAGTTCTGCCATCATTTGATTGTTCAGGTTTTTAGCGTTGTCCGGTACGATCACCTCCGGTTGTCCATATCGACAGACGACACTGTTTCTGATGAAACTGATGATGACCTCTTTTGTGACTTTAGGAAAAGAGGCTGCTTCAACCCATTTGGTGAAGTAGTCGATCATGGTGAAGATGAACCGATGACCGTTGCTGGCTTTGGGTTTGACTGGACCTATCACGTCCATTCCCCACATAAAAAAAGGCCATGGTGCACTCATGTTGTGCAGCTCATTTGGAGGAGCGTGGATGGCATTTCCATGTATTTGGCAATGAAAGCATCTCTTGACGTGATCATCGCAATCAGCTTTGAGCAAGATCCAATAATGTCCTGTTCTGATTATCTTCTTGGCCAACAGATGGCCGCTCATGTGTGGACCACAGACTCCGCCATGGACTTCATCCATTAGTCTTTGGGCTTGCTCCTTGTCGAGGCATCTTAACAGGTCTATTCCAGCATCCCTTTTGTAAAGTGCATCTCCACTTAAATAGAACTTTATAGCCATTCTGAGAATCCGTTTTCGCTCTGATTGGCTTGCACCAGCGGGTGTGGATCCATCACGGAGGTATTCCTTGATGTCTTGAAACCAAGGTTGCTTGACAGGAGGTATTTCGTCTGATACTTCTCCAATGTAATTCCCGTACGTTGGGGCTTTTTAATTTGTGAACTAGATGTTGGGAAACCCGCTCCTGTTGGATATGCGGATTAATGAAGCCAACATTGCTAGTGCATCGGCAAAGTCATTTCGACCCCGAGGAATGTGGACGAAGGTTATTGCTTTGAACTCCTAGGATATTTTGAGGACTTGTCGGTGATAGGGCAGCAAATGCAGTTCTTTTGTGAGATATTTGCTGATGGTTTGTCTGATGACCAACTCAGAATCTCCAAAGACCAGTAAGTGTTTGATACCCATGGATTGGGCTAGTTTCAACCTTAGTATACAGCCTTCGTACTCGGCTGTGTTGTTGGTGTTGCCAAATTGAAGTTTGGTAGCCACAGGATATTGATCACCTATACTAGAGATAAGGATTGCCCCAGCTCCGGAACCTTCCATGTTTACCGCTCCGTCGAAATACATTTTCCATGGTTGGACTGTATTCTCTGACTGGAGTTGTTGAATTGTCATAATCCCATTATCTGGGAAATATGTCTCCAGGGGCTCGAACCCTTCCTGAAGGTGCTTCTGCTAATTGATCTGCAATGCCTTGGCCTTTGATAGACTTCTGAGTCATGTAGACAATGTCGAACTGCTGTAGAATCAACTGCCATTTGGACAGTCGGCAATTTAACATTGGTTTATTGAAGACGTATTTGAGTGGATCCATACGGGATATGAGATACGTCGTGTGCCCATGCAAATAGTGTTGCAACCTCATGGCGACCCATGCTAATGCACAGCATGTCTTCTCGATCGGGGTGTATTTTGTTCCCCACTACTGAATCTTTTGCTGATGTAGTAGATAGCTCTTTCTTTGCTACTATCATCTTTCTGTCCTAGCATACAGCCCATGGCATTAGCATTGACGGACAGGTACATGAATAAGGGGACTCCATCATAGACTTCTATTTCTTTGTACATCATATCCTGAAAGAGGGCCATCATGGCTCGCTGATACATTGCTCCGGCATTGATGAGGCCGAAGGATAGTCGTCGATAGCAAAAAGTTCCCCAGGGAGTGATAAAAGCTATTTTCTTCCTATCTTCTTCAGCAACCAGAATTTGATGGTAACCAGCAAAGCAGTCTACGAAGGAATACATGTCCTACTGCGCAGTATTGTCAATCAGGATGTGGATAAAAGATATCGGGAAATTGTCCTTGAGGCAGGCTTTGTTTAGATCCAGGTAATCCATGCAGACTCATACCTTCCCTCCTGGTTTAGGCAAGGGGACTATGTTTGATAGCCATTCGCGATATGTTGATACCATGATGATCCCGGCTTTGAATTGCTTAACGATTTCTTCTTTGACTTTTAAACTCCACTCAGGTTTCAATCGTCTGAGCTTTTGTTTAACTGGTTTAAACCCTTCTTTGATGGCCATCCGATGGATGACAATGTCTGTGGATAGACCGATCATGTCTTCATGCGACCATGCAAATACATCCTGGTACTGTGTTAGGAGTTCGATCAGGTCGGCTCTTTGATCTGAGGTGAGGTCTAAACCTATTTGGATTTCTTTGATGGTTTCGGAGGTTCCTATGTTGATGGTGGAGGTTTGGTCAAGGTTTGGTTTAGGTTTGTCTTCAACCCATTCCTTGATCTTCTCTGGCACCTCATAGTTATCTTTCTCCTCTTAATCAAGATCCGTCAAGTCGAAGCTCAATCTTGCATCATAGTTGGAGTTATGTTGACAGGTTGGCATCTCATCAGTAGAGATACACATATGCAATGCTTGGGTCCTGAAAACAAAAATGCTTTCATTAATATATACAACTGCTTAAATACATATAGCATTTGTAAAGCATGACAAAAGTAACTGCTCTAGCTGTGAAATCAAAAGTAAGCAGTAAATGAAAGCATAATTAAGGGCAGATTGACTGTCTGCCCCTTTACCCTTTTTGACTGAGGCAAGGGACACTGCTCTAATTATCCAGGGTTAGATCCTCATGAATAGGGAGGATGCTAGAAGTGGTGTGCTCGTCTGTCTTATCTTGAATGACAACTGAGACATCCTTTAGGATATGGCCGAGGCTTTTCTGGGGATTGTTCCTCTGTTTACAGCGAGGAAGGTGAGCATGATCTTCGTAGTCACTATCTGGGAGTTCATCATTCATCCCATCGTAGTTGATAATGACTTTCATGTTAGCGAATGGGTCTCGTCCTTTGTATAGGATCTTTTCTTTTCTCTTTTCGCTATATGCCTCAGGCTTGAGGGCTTTCCTTTCATGTACAGGTATGACTGGAGGAAACAGCATGGCAGATACTGCAGTCGGGATTTTTCTCACAGGTTTCATCCATCCGGCATTTATGAGGTCTAGAAGCAAAATTGTGGAGGCATGAGCCTTGGGATGTTTTTGTGGATTTCGGTGGTTTGACCCGGATGAAAATCCTAGTCCTGCTCTTCCCATTTGACTTGGGATTTGGATTGGCATCTTAATGACGTGCTTATTTTTTCCTAACCCTTCTCCAGGCTGGAAACCCGCAGCTACCATTTCTTGGCCCACTGTCATTACTTCAGTGGAAATTTTAGGCCTCAGGGCTGGTGCCCTAATGGGTAGATATTGAATATCGCTCACCTCGAGAGCTTGAAAACTTGTAGGCTCAACCCCAGTGTCTAGGCTAATCACTGGCATGTCCCCATGTATGTGGGTAGGGTATTCCGGTTCAGTATTCACTGTGATGAGACTGTCGTTGATAATGTACTTAAGTTGCTGATGGAGGGTGGATGGAACAGCCCCGGCCATATGGATCCATGGCCTGCCCTAACAACAAGTTGTATCCAGTGGCTATGTTGAGCACCTGGAAAGATACGTAGAAGGTGTGTGGACCAATGTCTAGAGGAAGCTCGATTTCCCCCATTGCCTGGCGGCGAGATCCATCGAAAGCCCGGATAACCATGTGACTGGCTTTAATCCGGTTTGGATTGATCTTCATCCTTTCCAACGTGTCATATGGACAAATATTGAGGGAAGATCCTCCATCAATAAGCACTCCTCCGATCATGTATCCGGAGGACATGACGGCTATATGCAGGGACTTGTGGTGGCCCCTTCCCTCAGCAGGGATATCATCGTCTGTGAAGGAAATCACATTGTTGTTGAAAATGTGTTCTATCACGTGACGGAATTTCTCTGTGTCTATCATGTGTGGCAGATAAGCTTCTTCTAGTACCTTCACTAGATGTTACGGTGATCCTCTGATGATAGGACCAAGTCCAAGATGGATATTTGCTTGGGTGCGTCTTTCAAGCTTTGCACTATCTTGATTTCATTGTGTCCCATCTTTTTGAGGAACTCTTGTATCTTTTCTTCAGCCACCTTTTCTTTTGCTTTGGTAACTGGTTTAATCACCCGCTGAGGCGGGTACAATGGATTATCCTTTGACATGATGGAGATGTTGTTTGAAGTATAGCTTCCAATGTCCCCGTAGTTCCATGGGACCTTCTTCAGACTAGTAATCGGGTACTGAGGCCTAAAGGGAAAAATTAGAGGCTGAGGTGTAGCCACCTTCACAGGATTTTGGACTTCTTGGACCCCTTTACCTGTCAGTACTAGGGGTGTGATGATTGATTCTTTATCGCAAGATATGACAGCCACTGTGTCCTGATACCATGCATTGGGGATCCAGAGGCTACCTTTATCTGTCATGTCGAGGATTTGATCTCCTCTGATTAGGTCACCTTTCTCAATCAGGTCTTGAATTAGGTTACGAAGTGCCCAGCATTCTTCTGTATCATGGCCGGGAGAGTTGGAATGGTACTGATATATTTGGTCAGGTTTGAATTTTTTGGATTAAGGGTTCAGCGGAGGTAGCAAGTCTGCAACCATTCCCTCGTTGATCATCATTTGTAGGATTTCTTCCATTGACTGGTTCAAATTGGTGAAATTCCTTTGAAATAGGAACTTCCTACCTGCTTGGACACTTGCTTCTTCGATCCCCTTGTCAGTCCAGGGTGTAAGCTCATAAGTCTGGCTATGATCTTGATTGGAATTGACTTCCACTGGAGGAGAGCGACTGCCAATAGATTGATGGATTTGCTTCAACATCTTTCTGGTGAGTTGATGTTGGTGGACGACCAGTTCAGACAACTGCTCGATTTGTTCTTTGATAGACTTTATTTCTTTCTCTATCAAGAATTATTTTTCAAAAGCTTCCCAACTCATTGGGCTGATGCTATTGGATTGAGTAGATTCTTCAACATAGCAAAGGTATTTGGATCCTTCTCCACTTGAAGTGTTGATCATGTTAACACTCTCCTCCTTGTGCTGTGGGAGAGGGTTATCTTGGACATGCGGTTGATCGGGTTTGGTGACCACAATTTCTCCATTATTAATCAAATCTTGGATTTTGTGCTTCAGGGACCAACAATCCTGGGTGTCATGGCCCGGTGATCCAGAATGATAAGCACATTTCTTTCTAGGGTCGAAGTTCCTTACATTAGTGTTAGTTGGCGGAAGGAGTTGTCCAATCTTCTTCTGAGCTGTCAGAAGTTTGAAGACGTTCTCGAGTGAATCCCCTAGTGGGGTGAAAGTCCTTCTGCGTCTGACCTCCATGTTTTTCTGGAATGAAGGATTTGAAGGCTGTGTTGCAGCTTAGAAAGGGGTATAGTTCCTCCTTTGAATGGGTGTATTGTTTGAATTACTGCTTGAATTTTGTCCTTGTAACACCAAGGAAACTTCTTCATCTTTCTTTTTATGGACCCTCCGGGGATTACTCCTGTAATTTCTGGATTTGATATGCTCAGCAATAGCTTCGAGTGCTATTAGGTCTTTTATTTTCCCGGACTTGAGTCCCATTTCGGCCATTTCGCCGTGTTTGATCATTTTAGAGAAAGGTTTTCCTATGCCGGCCAGGACCCTTTCATAATAAGGAGATTCTTGAATATCGATGAAAGTCATGACTATTTCAGATTTTGTCATTGCAGGGGTGACTTGTGCTGCCACCCATCTCCATCGCTGGGCATATTCTCTGAATGATTCAGTGTTATTCTTTTTGATTTTGGTAATTTGATACCGATCTGGAGCCAACTGAGATTGGAAACTGTACTGGCTGAGGAAGGCATGGGCTAATTCTTCCCAACTGTGGATTTTGGAGTTATCTAGACGGGCATACCATGCTCTGGCTTCTCCAGTTAAACTCTTCTGAAATAGCTGCATTCGAAGTTTCTCGTCCTCAGCATAGGATCCGAGTTCTCCGATGAAAACTTTCAGATGTGTGTATGGATCTCCCAACCCATCATATTTCTCGAACTCGGGGGTTCTGAATTTCTCAGGATAACGAGCCCCGGGGAATATACAGAGGTCGAAATAATTCACACTGCCAAATGCCCCAGTCCCTTTAATAGACCGGAGAGTTTCTTCCATTTGCTGCATTTTCTTGAGAATGTCACCAGCTTCCTGTTCTTTGCTTAGGATGGTGATTTCTGGAGTTTTGTTGATTGGGTCCTGGTTTTGGGGTCCAGGGATCTGAGTTTCGGCCTTTTCTGTATCTTAACCGCCAGCACCACTACCAGATGCTCCTGGGTCTGGATGAGTTTGAGATTGTTTCTTATTGAAGGCCTTGCTTTGCTCTCGAAGGAAACCGGCTAGCTCGGCTATCTGATTCTTCAATCCTTTGAATTCTTCCCTAGACACAGGGGTGGATTCTGGTGGAGCACTTGAAGCCATGTCCGTAGATGGACTGGGTACTTTTCTGGCTTTTGATCTGGTGATGGGACCAATTTTTCCCTACCTACACCAAAACGTAGGAGTGTCAGTATCCTGTGGTAGGTAATGACTGGATGCATTTATAATGTGTGTTTTTTAAGTTTATCCTGCAAAACCGAGGTTAGTTGTTTTGATGGCAGGATGGCAGGATATTTGACAGGAAAGTAAATCCTTCATTATTGTCATCTACATTGTGCTCCTCAGTAATTGGAGACTTGACATGGAATTGAAAAAGGAAGGCATGAAGAAACATCCCATAGGATTCAGGTTGATCAGAAGCTGACCTATCCAAGGTTACTCTCGCGGCTTTTGTTTCGGCATGAAGGTTCCCATATCATCGCAATCTACTAGAAGGGAAGTTAATCCAATCAGTCAACGGGAGCGAATCTGGGTGGTGCATTTTCAGGAGCCAGCCCCAGAGACTTAGTCGTCCCCATAGTCCTTACTTATCACCGACCGGGTTGGCCTCCTGTTGGAGGGACTCACAGTATACATTCAAATACATCGGCCTCACCGCTTATGCATGCAATGACAGTTTGTGCGAAGCACTAATATGGGTGCGAAGCATTAAATCATTCATTCTCATTCATTCAATGTAAAGGCATAGCATTCATACATTCAATGAAAGAGAGACGCAGGATTTCACGCATTCAATAGTTTTGAAAGGGAAATGTTTAAAAAGTTTGGAAGCGGCCTAAGCCCTCTACTGTCCCCAACAGAGTCACCACCTGTCGATGTTGGAAAATTTAAGAAATACCGCGGGTCGGTTTATAACCCGGTTTTCCTCAAATCGATCTTCCTAAGTTATCTCTACCCTTATTCTTTTTATTGCAAAAAAAGGTTTTGAAGAGTTTTTTAGGAACGAGGTCAACATGTGTATATGTCGACGATTTTATTTAAACAGAGTCGCCAGTTGGTAGTTTTGAAAATGGTTGTACCAACTCAACCGAATTTGATTTAAAAAGAGGCCCAATTGCTGGACACTGTCGAAACTTGATCTTTGAAAGCGGAGTTTTGAGTTCGAGGGCTTGGTTAAGTGTAGGGAAGGTGTTAGGCACCTCACGACTCCCGTGTAAACACGGTACCGCAATCTTTTCAATATTTCCCTTAAAACTAGAATGCGTGAGTGAATACTGTTTGAAAATTGGGCCTTTTGATTGATTGAAAGCTTTGACAGGCTTCGTTGAGTGTATATACAAAGGGTTTGATTTGAATTTGAAAATCTGTCTTTGATTTGATTTGCAAAAGCATCATTTAATTTGATTTGCAAAAATTTTTGAATTGAATTGACAGTGATGTTTTGAAAGCTGGTTTTATCAAACCCTTACGCTGACATAGGAATTGAAGCATATCGCTACTCTCAATTTTATCTTTATAGCCTTAAGGCTGCATGTAAGTGGTGATTTGTCGGGCTGCGAAGCATCCTCGACCATAGAAATATAAAGTGTCAGTCTCCTCATGGGTATAAAAACCATTGGAGGGACGCTAACACGAGAATCCATATTTTCACTATGTTGAGACCTTAAATCCGGATAACCGTTTTAAGGTCTGTGCATGTACATTTTAAAGAAAAACTGGCAGGGTACATCTGTAAATCGGAATTTGTCCATCGTGGGAATCAGATTCTGATCAGTTTAATCATGAATCCCACGATTCCTAGGCTCACATATGAGTGGCTAGAAAAACCTGCACAGTTCAAATTTGTACAGAAATAGATAAATATCCCAAGATAGCCAGAACCAGGGATTCATTCAGTAAATCCCGGTCCGCACGGCCGAAGCGTCTCGTTCCCACTAGATAGAGAGACGCGAGGTTGCTTTTGAAACTGAAACTATAAAAATAACTAGATTTAAAGAAATCTCAGCCATTATAGCTTCCAGGTTCTGTCGGGACCTGTTTGAACCGTTGAAAGTTAGAATTGGCGAGATTTGGATAAATCTAGTTCGCCCACAGAAAAAATAGTGCAAATTCATATACAAATGAATGTTGAAAGCAGCAGTTGAATAAATTGAATAAAGCAATATATATAGTTAAATATATATATAAAAACTGTAAAGGGCGATGGGTTTTCACTCGCAAGCCCGGACTGGAATTGAAATATATATAAAAAAAAACTGTAAATAGCCACGAAATAATCCAGGCTGTGACAGAAATAAAATATATATATATATATAAATAGTAATAAGGGCGATGGATTTTCACGCCTGTGCCCGTACTGTAATTAAAATTGACAGAAAAGTAGTCACGTAGTGACTGAGGAGAGCACCCAGTATGGGGAAGTGTGCAAAAGCAGTAATGTGACGCCCCCAAATTCCAGGACCGCCACTTGGTCTCTCGAATTCGGTTCATCACGTGCTCATGGTAATACATCACAATAATAATAATTAAATATTACACGATCACAGCGGAAAATCTATTCTAGAATAATTTACAATGATTTATTATAATTATTCCCCCAAGTCTCGCAACCTACAGTACTTAATAGATTACATAATAATATCAGTTAACGACTTATTACATAATCTAACTTAAGCTTAAACATAATCAAATCCAGTCTTACTACATCATCTTCATACAATATTAATATATTTAAAACATAACAGACATAAGCTAGTTGGTAGCTTTGCCCTTGCCCTTATCAACGCCCGAAGGTTCACCATGCTCTGCCTTAACTGAAATGTTTTAGGGAAAGCAAGAATGAGCACAAATTGCCCAGCAAGTAATATACAATAAGGGTGAGTAATAAGATTCTCAATTCTCGAAAGGGTATAGCAAGATTTGATAGTTCAAGAATAACAAGAATATCAACAGTTCTCAATATCAGTCGCTAAGGACAGGATAATATCAATATGATTCAATAATAAGTCAATTCAAGATTTCAAATAATTGAATACTGAGTAGTCACTACGGACTATGAACTTCTACTAGAATTGACAGTAATAAACTGAAAATCCAACAAAAACAGGTACAACAGGTGATCAGCCTAAAGTACCCTTGTTATGCATAACAATCAACCATACTCAAGTGTGCACGTCGGTTCTCCGACAATTATATATTCCCTTCAAAGAAGGTTGTTCTTCTCAGTCAAATATAAGATCCCGCACCAATCAATTAGTTTGGGTTGCTTTTCAATAACATAAGTCCAGCCGAATCAAATGGCATAGACACTTTCACAATATTCAAGAACAATACTAAGTTCAACATGAATAATAGCTTTAATGAAATAAGAGTTCAAGTGTGCTAATTCGATTCAACCGATTAAATAGGAAACTAGTTCGCAATACACAAGATAGGATACTTGCATAGTAAAAGAGTATAAGTTAGGAAACTTTCACAATCATAGATTTCCTTGCATAAAGTAAATGCGTCGGTTAGGATACTTGCACTTTAAAAGAGTGTAAGTAAGAGAACTTGCCTTTAGCATAGTTTATCCACGAAAAGCAATCAACACTTTCGAATTCCTATCGTAATACAGTTACGTATATATATGATATTCATTAGTCATATAATTTAACTTCACATTTTCTCTTTGAATATACGATCAACACATAAGCTAAGTTTTACCTAGCTACACAGTTATATAGAATATAATTTCTATCCTTAACGTTCCTTCTTTAGAGTTTAAACGCATTCTCATATTATATAAGATCTCAACAATTAGCAAACATGCTTGCATATTATTAATATCACATAAGACCACAATCAATACTAAATATATTTCATTTTAGCAAGTTACGGCATTTCCTTAAGTTAACCGTCAAAATCGGGTTCAAGTAACATCATATAATATCACGTAGCATGTATTCATATTTAAAGGATACTTTCATGCTTGTATAACTTTTCCAAATCCAATCGTACATGGTATAGGTTCTTAAGTTAATACTTAAAGCCATTCAAGGACACGAACTCATATGGTCTAACATGATTGCTTTTAAACACATAAGATATTCATATAACTTGTATTAGTCATGCTCATGAGTACTCGTATTGCATATATGTAGTTAGCATTGTTATTATCTTGAAAACATGCTTTGTTCATGCTAAACTTTAATCACGGCAACTAATCATGGTATATATACATGCATGACACATGAATGAGTCTAAGAGTACTATCACATGTGTCCATAAATGTCAAATTCTAATTCTCGTCATAACATACCAACGTTCACGTTCAAAGCTTATACTTTGTTAGTATAGTTCATTAATAAGGTCTATCATGTTCATGCTTCCTTATGAAACCTATATATGTAAGTTAACATGCTTTTCATGTATTTCAAGGCCCTATAAACATGCTCGAAAAGTCAGAATGTATACATGCTTCATATATGTTAACGTCGTTTATGAAACTTTAAATTCGTTTCCAACTATGTGTCGTTTGGTTAACCATGCATGCTAATATACTAAAACATGCTTACATTGCCTCATTAGGTTTATATATATGTATTAATCATGCTCCCATGCTTGTTTAAACAAAAATCAAACAATTGGTGCATAACAGTTTTGTTGCAGAATGCAGAAAACTGAACACAGAGGCTAGCGTTGCGGCGCGGCACAGTAGCTTAATACTGGCGCTGCGGCGCGAGTGGCGCTGCGTGCGGCGCTGCGGCGCGGGCTGCGGCGCGTGTGGCGCTGCGGCGCGGGCTGCGGCGTCGAGGCAGTTTTCTGCGGTTCAGACGGCAGCGAAAACCGACCCAAAACCTCCCATTTCATCGATTTCAACAGACCATACCCAGATATTAGACTTGTTTAACTTACTAACACATACATATATGCTTATATAACAGTCAATAGCAATTATCAATTCCCAATTTCATGAACTCTAACTAATTTACGAATTTCATGTATTTACAGAAATTGAAGAGGAACAATAGAAATGAAAGACTATTCAGTGGTTCCATCACGTGTGTATGTTCATATAACAATAATATAAGGGTTCTACAACCCAATCATGAACCAATTTGGCATAATCAAGAATTTCAACAAAACTCAGAGAACAACAATGGAGTTCTTTTGACAGAAAATGAAAATGAAGACACGAAGAGGATTTATACCTCTGTTATGGAGTAAGCTTGCTGATGCTACTATAGAAATTCCTTCTGAACTAAATAGACAATCACAGTATACCCTCTTTTCTTAGAAATATTTCAGCAATGAAATGAAGGTGCAGGGAGTTCCTTTATATAGAAGAATGAATACACAGTCCAAGCTTCTAACTCCCAAATCAAACTAACGGATTGACAAATTGCATGAAGGTTATAGAATGGTAGGTATTTAGTTGTTAGAATCCATCATTAAAACCACTCTCTTGCTCATCATTGCTACAAGGCTATGGAAATTTACTGAGTTTAAGGAGAAGCAATAGGCTTAGGCCATAATGGCTGTGCACGTGAATGAGGGAAAGGAGAGTGACTATTATATTGGGACAAGCCAAGCAAATCTCAGCATTCTTACAAATGGACTATATGCTACACTTATGTTATATATTATATGTACTCTTAGGTTATAATTACAATGTTCTCCCCATAATGTAATAAATGCAATTTGAATACATATAATCTATGTACATTTTATCTTACCGATATAATACAATCGGATACTACCACATTACATTATATCATATATTATTAAATTGTATTACTCAACAATTATTTATAATAGATCCATGATACATTATTTTAATGTATATCCACACATCATTTGTCACCTACACATATTATAACATATAGTTACTATACATTTAATTCGCATGCTTGCACATATAATTTCTCATCTTATAAATTGAATATTAATTAATAATATACACATATCCTACATCAATCAATATAATTGTTAACCTCCATAACAATTTAATTAACCTTTATATGATTAACTATCACTTTGATATAAATCTTATTATATTTATAAACACGTTGCTCATTATTATTATGTTTCTTGCAATAATAATAATCACATATTATTAATCAATCCTCATTAGTATTTTATAACAGTTAATTAATATTCTTCGATTAACAATTAATATAGATTAATTGTTCGCTTAAATTAATATAATCATTCTTATATTACGTCACTGTGCCACACAAGGCAATCAACGAGTTTATCACAAACTCCACCAATTTCTCAATTATTATAATTATTCAATTATATATAATTGAATTAATTCATCTCATAACACAAAATCATTTATATTCAAATAAATTCTCATTTCCATTAATATATTTATTTAATAATATATGGAAATTCTCGGGTATTACAAGTAAAATGGCCACGAAGTAATCCAGGCCGAACTGAAAATATATAAATATATATATATATATATATTGACAGAAATGTAGTCAACCAAGACTGATTTGCATACCAGTGATGGTGAAAGTCGCTTCTTTATGCGTAAATATATATAAAAGCGGTAAACTACCTCGTATTTGATTTTCGGGCTTGACAGAATTGAAATGTTAGTACATAAACAGTTAAATGTGTACGGAAAAAGGCCAAACCCGGACTGGGAAGATAACCCAGTCCGGTGAAGTTGCCAAAATGTGTGTGCTAGTGCATTGAAGCTACTAGAGCTAACGGATCGTTAATTCGAGTTGTAAAAATGTTGAAAATAGAGTTTATGTACAAAAATATATCAAATTTTGACGAAAACGGCCACGGAACTAAGTTCCGGGCATATTTAGAAGAGAAAACTCTGTGTGCAAGTGAAAAGCAGTGCAAAGTAGTAATATTGAATTTCTGATCGTAAAAATACTTACAATTGACTACAATACGGGCTTTTTGCCAAATCGTAGGCTTTAAACGTCCAATTCTACCAGTGGTTTTTTGATATGTGGTAGTATATGGGTATATCTACGTGTTGGAGTGAAAATATTTGGGTTTGGAAGAGGTGTAAAAGTGGAAAAATCAAACTGCCAGAGCTTCGCTGCGTTCCGACTTTTTTCAAATGAACGGGGGGCACGTTTATTTATAGGCCAAGGAGCCTCCACTCTATTTGCGACAGCCTCAAGTAGAGCTGCGGATCCCCTAGGTGGCGCCCACGTGCCCGGCTTGGTCGTCTCGAAGTACGTGCACTCCGAGCAATGCGATGTCTGGTCGAAAACTTTCTAACTTTTGATCGGAGCGTCCGTTTGAGGCGTGCGATACCTTTCTGAAAAGCTCTCGCCGAGAGTGTCGCAATGACATGGGAAAAAACATTTTTTGGGTCTAGGAAGACGGGTTCATTACCAGGTCTTCGATCCCCCGTAATTTATCCATTGAGCTGTCTTGCGTAATTGCCACTCGGGATCGTCGTTAGGATTCATTCTAACTTTGGCTGCATCAATTTGGCTTGAGTTTGACCAATTCGGTTGAGAGTTTGATGAAATAATCGTTGTACCCCTCCCGGGGCTGCCTGTAGTGTCGGCATGGTCGCTGGTTGACTTCCGGGAGCTGATTCCAAGACTTGGATCCCAGTCGAGTCTTTTGACCTCAGGGTTGTCTCTGAGGCTGACGTGGTCATTCCAAGTTTTGCTCTGGAGTTGTTGTGATGCTTCAGGTTGATATCTAAAGTTGATCTAACGTCCCGGGTTGAGACCGGGGATGACCTGCACTTCCCGGGTTGAGACCGGGGTTGAGTTTGACTTCCCGATTTGCTGCTGGGGATGAACTGTGTTTCCCGAATTGAGACCGGAGATGGCTTGACATGTCCTCGGTTGATGTCGAGGTTGCCTTGACTTCCCGAATTGAGACCAGGGTTGACTTTTACTTCCCAGGTTGAGACCGAGGTTTAGCTTGATGATCCGATTGTCTGTCGCAGCTTAATTGATGGTCCGATTGACTGTCAGAGCTTGATTGATGGTCCGATTGACTGTCGGAGCTTGATTGATGATCTGATTAACTGTCGGAGCTTGATTGATGGTCCGATTGACTGTCGAAACTTGATTGATGGTCCGATTGACTATCGGAGCTTGATTGATGGTCCGATTGACTATCGAAGCTTAATTGATGGTCCGATTGACTGTCAGAGCTTGATTGATGGTCCGATTGACTATCAGAGCTTGATTGATGGTTCAATTGATTATCGGAGCTTGATTGATGGTCCGATTGACTGTCGAAGTTTGATTGATGGTCCGATTGACTGTCAGAGCTTGATTGATGGTCCGATTGACTGTCGGAGCTTGATTGATGGTCTGATTGACTGTCGGACCTTGATTGATGGTCCGATTGACTGTCGGAGCTTGATTGATGGTCCGATTGACTGTCGGAGCTTGATTGATGGTCTGATTGACTGTCGGAGCTTGATTGATGGTCCGATTGACTGTCAGAGCTTGATTGATGGTTTAATTAACTGTCGGAACTTAATTGATGGTCCGATTGACTGTCGGAGCTTGATTAATGGTCCGATTGACTGTCGGAGTTTGATTGACGGTCCGATTGACTGTCAGAGCTTAATTGATGGTCCGATTGACTGTCGAAGCTTGATTGATGGTCCAATTGACTTTCAGAACTTAATTACCAATATTAGAAATCAGATTTAGGTTGAAGGACCGATGTTGGTGGCCGAATTTGGATTGATTGACGGTTTTTCCCTCCTATCGGGTTGATATTGGGGCAAGGAAAATTTTGAGTATCTACACATATCACGTGATTTCGATTGCTGATGTGTCCATGGCACTTGCTAGTCCAAATATTTGGAATGCTGATGTGTACATGGAATTTTGAAATGCTAATAATAGATTTAGTTGGTTCAAAATAATAATAATAATTTTTTAATAATAATAGTTTCAAAATAATAATTATAACGAATGAGATTTTATTTATTAATTTTAAATATTTATTGAGTAAATAAATATTTTATGTGATTTATTCACTGAGTTAAATAAATCAATTATGTGATTTTGTGGAATGATTTAATTAAGAGTTATATATTAATTAAATAAATATTTAATATTTAATTTAATTGATGTATATTGATTTTATAGTATAGTTTTAATTTAATTAAGATAATTAAATTAGATGAGTTATGTGATGAGTGTTACATGAATTATAGTTAGCAAGTAATTATAATTTGTTGTGTGGCATTTTTATATGGTTAATTGAGGTTAGCTTTTAATTAATTAAATTAGATTGTTAAAGATTTAATTAGTTAAAGTATAAAGTTAAAGTATGTGTTAAAGGATTTATTAAAATAAAGAAAAGAGTTTTTTTTTAAATTGTTTTAACCAAACAAGGCACTTACTTTTGTTTTAAAAGATTTTTGCCGAATAGAGCCCTTGCATTGCTTTAAACTGTTTTTACCCAAACAATGCCTTAGTTAATAAAAATCTATTTTTTTAAAATATAAATTGTTTTGCCAAACATGGCCTTAGGCTTTTCAAATTCTTGTAACTTATATAAATTAAGTAGTAGTTAATATAGTAATTAGTATAATACTTATTAGCTATATTAATACTATAAGTTACATATATATATATAGATATATAATATACGTTAGATTAGTCCGTTAGAATAAAAGAAAGAAAAGAGCATAGAAGAGAGTTATAGAGAATACTCAGAGAAGAAGAAGAGGAAGAAGGGAGAAGAAGAGAAAGCTTTGAGAAAGCAAAAAGAAAGCAAGCATCATCTTCTTCTTCTTCACTAATGACAAGCTAAAGGGTAATTTATAACCTCTACTCTTATATATTTTTAAAACTCAATTTATGTGTTCTTCATACTCATTCTCTGTCAAAATTAAGTTTTCATAAAATTATATAATCATGAATTGTTTATATAGAATGTATCCATGTGGTATTTATAATTGAATTTTATGCCATAAAAGGATTTTCAGAAAACAAAATGTTGTTAAAAACATGTTTTAATGAAAACTTGGTGTTCGTATGAATTTTATATTTATTGGTTGGTTTAGAATGCAAAGTTGAGGATTTCTTATGTGTTAATATGCTTAATTAGAATTTATTATGATGTTATCTTCAATTATGAAAATATTGCGTGTGTTGTGAATTGAATTGGTAGAGAATTTCATTTACAGTGAATTGTTTTGTGAAAATATGAGTTTTTATGAAAATAGTAAAATTGGAGTTTTTAAATCATGGATTCTCGTTGCTTAAGATGATTTTGTGTTTAGGAGCATGTTTATTTATGTTGGAATCATGTTAGAAGCTTTAAGTTTATGTTTTGTATAAATTGATGTGAATTGGATGAATTGGAATTGGAATTTGGTGTGAAAAAATAAGACAAATTGGTTTTTTCTCTGTACAGTTCGCGAGCATGTCTGCCGACCCTGCAGGGGGCCCGCCCCGGCGGGCCTGTCAAGAGTAAAACCCCCGCCCCGGCGGGGGGTATGCAGAAAGTTACAATGAGTTATTTTTTTAGTGCATTTTATTTGAAGCATGAAGGTTAACCTAATGTGTGATGTGATAACATGTTAGACATACATTTAAAATGCTAAATGATTTCTAATATATTATATTGATAAAATATAATATGCTATTATAAATTGAATAATTATAATTAGAGTAAAGGTTTAAATTAAATTATAATTTTGTTAATTATAATGAATATTATTTGATTTATTTTAATCAAGTAAATGTTAATTTAAATTATAATTTAGGTAATTATAATCTAGTAAATGTATGATGTAGTTTAGTTGATTATAAATTATAATTGTTTATAATTTAGTGATTATAATTTGAGTAATTATAATTAGATTAAATGTTTAAATTATAATTGTTTAATTATAATTTAAATAATATGAAATACATAATTATTATTTGATTTAATTATATGAGCATGTCCATGTGATGTAATTAATTATGTGGTTAATTATTAACTTATTAGTTAAACCAGAATGAGTTAACCTTGGAGGGTTAACCAATTATGTGAATTAGTTGCGTGTTAACTAATTTAGACTATTGTGATTAAACATATATATGTAGGAATTGTTAAAGAACGCGAATTGTGTTAGTAAATTGCGCTTGAGGCAAGTTTTCTATCCCTAATCTCGTTAATGATATACAAGTGTTTTGAATTTAAATATCTATTTCGTTCGAGATTGTCCTTTTTATTTCTGTATTGAACAAGTATGTATTTAAAATTCATGATTTACTTAAAGTGACTTTGACTTAATGATCAAGCAAGGTCTATCTTATCTTTCGTATGCTTTAAATTAAATTCTAAAGCATAAGTATTTCATAATTCGTTATTATTGAATTATTCTTGATTAGTGTAAGTCGATTCAACTATTCCTTAATTGATGAACGTTGAATCCTAAATTACCCTTTAAGCTTATCCAAACCAAACTTTCTTTGGTGCGGACTTGTATTCAAATACTGAGATGAACAACTCTAATTACTAGGGGAGGTTACTATGCAAAAGCTGTAAAACCCCAACTTTTATGAATAAAGATTTAATTTTCTTTATATATTATTTTGAAATAGTAAGGTGTTGATTTGATAAATGTGATAAGTTATGGGTGAAATGTGCAAATATTTCAAAGTAAGCAAGTGGTTATAAAATATTCATTGTTATCAGGGAATATTCGTTTAGTCATGGAATATTCTTATTGTCGGAGAATATTCGTACGACGGCGCAACCATATGTGGGCCCCACAACGAAATAACTGTCGGATATAGAAAGCGACAGAAATAACCTTTTTATAAATAACAGTAAAATTATTACCGTTAAACTGTTGAAATACCCGGTGGTTAAGATACAATAATACGCGGTGTTGCACAGTAGCACACGGTATTGCACAGTAATTCTAATTATTGATTCTTACGTAAAATGTCACTACTCAATAATTGTTACAGTAATTACTGTTCAATATTTTATATTATTGATTCAATAATTGTCATTGCACAGTATTTTAAATTATCAAATCAATAATTCATATTATTTGAATAATATTATTAGATAGCATTATTGGCAATGTCTAAGGAAGTTCTGTCTAGGAGAGGTTATTTAATTGCGCGCTAGTAAGGAGAAATCCTTATCGGAAGGCCTCCTCTTTCTTGGGGACGACCTGGTTGTCAATATTGTAGTTCTGTAATATTATTTATGAATAATTAATTATTGATTTATATGATAAGGAAATATTTATTTCAATTCTAATATAAATGAAATAATTTTTAGAATGAAATATTTGTTGAAAGTTGGGCATATTTTTCTGTGAAATTTTAATTATTTCCTCCGATAAAATATTCATTCAAATATATTATTATAATTGTTTAAATAATATTATTATTATAATATATATATATATATATATATATATATATATATATACATTTGATGATAAGGGACGGAAGTAAGCAAAATGTATTTGGAATGCTTTGTTTTCTAAGAATGGTTGGTGGAAAAATTGCCTGGAAAGTTTTCTCCAAATTATGGGCCCAACAATTGGAAAACGAGAGGAGTTAGGCAAACATATTAGGCAGAGAAGGAAAAAAATTAGAGTTAGGCAGAATGCTTGATTTTTTTCCTTCCTCCGTTGCTATAAATAGGGGGTAACCCCTCCTTCCTAAAACACACATTCAATATCAGAAATTCTTAGTCTATAGTATTGTGAGTATTTTTCTTGAGTATAAGGCTACTTTGAGTGTAACTTTTTGTGCAAGATTTCCTCAGAATAATATCCGATATTCCAGTCAAATCCAGTTTCTACTAAGGTAAAGAATATTATTTTATTGCAATACTCGTAAGAAATATTATTTTCTTTCATATTCCAT
The DNA here is from genome assembly GCA_020205555.1 of Panax stipuleanatus. Taxonomy (NCBI): domain Eukaryota; kingdom Viridiplantae; phylum Streptophyta; class Magnoliopsida; order Apiales; family Araliaceae; genus Panax; species Panax stipuleanatus. The sequence continues at coordinate 86,933,816 of CM035123.1, forward strand.
ATTATGAAAGCGATAATATTTCATTTCATATACCCAAATTAAAGCTTACTACGGTAACTATTGCTTCTATAATTCCTGAAATGATCAGAAATTCTTCGAATTTTGCGTTTCATCTAGTATCATTTCATTGGAATGTTGGTATGAATTTTATTATAAAATTTTTACCTTTTTATGTTGGGGTTACTATTCACGTATACGGCACTATTCACGTATACGACACTACTCACGAATACGGCACTATTCACAAAAAAAATAAAAAAAAAATTATCTGTCCAAGTTGTCTATTATGGTTCATATCTTTGATTGGATCCAAGTTTTGATCTTTATTCTTGAATTTTGCTCCACAATTGATTATTATGGAGTATTCTTGAACTTGGATAAACTAAATTACGAATCCCTAATCTTTGTCCTTTATCTCATTGAATTCGTTATTTATATTATTTTTCATCATTCTCAGTCCTAAATGGTGATATAACTGAATATCTTTGACCTGTAGAGCAAAGATGAATGATTACCTAATGAATATCTTTGGCCCGTAGTGCAAAGATGGACAGGTGTTGAGATGAACATGACCAACTGATGATACAAATGAATATCTTTGGCCCGTAGTGCAAGGATGAATATTTGATTCGAGATGTATATTGATTGATGTTACAGGAATAAAATATTGATGATGGACTTTTAAATCATAGAAGATAGTAGACTTCATTCTCTACTTAATTCTTCTAATGAATTGTTATTTCCGCTGTAGTTGTTGATCTAAAACTTATTGTCCATAATATTTTATCTGATTTGTTGAAGACTAACGATAAATTGTTATTTATTATCTTAGTCATAATATTCTTTACTAGGCTAGTTGAGCTCACTCTTTTTATCTATTGTCCTCTTCAGGGAATGAGAATGTTGCGGGGACTAGTCAGAAAACAGTGTGATGGTCAGAGTTAGATCTGTAAAAGTCCTCACTATTCTATAAAATAGTGGGATAATAATTGTAACGAATAAGGAATGAATTTGAATGTTTATATTTCGTATTATATACGATTTGCATTGAAACTCATAGTTGTATGGTCGTATTTCTCACGACCTTTCGTTATAAAAGATTTGTATTTAGAATTCTGTACTATGTATTTGGCGACTCAGAATGGGTTGGTATTGAACCTATTTTGGGGGCGTCACAAAAGCGTTAAGATGTTTGTGTACAATACATGGTACGAAGGGCTGATCCCCCTAAGTACGAGTTAAGGTCCATAGTCTTAATGACAGTTAAAGGTTTTAAATAGAAATGTTTATAACCTAGGACAAAAGTTCAAGGTCTTACGACCCTCAGATGAATTCTATATTCGAATTTTTAATGTTGATAAAAAATTATTATTCAATTCTTTATTGTTGATGAAAGTAAAGTTATTCAAATCTATTGAAGCTATTCAATTATATCTTTATTATTGTTGTACTCTAGTGAGCTATTGTTTGCTCACTCTTGCATATTAAATAACCATTGCAGCTAAGGTTGAAAAGGTTGAAATCGTTGACGCTCCATCAACTAGTAAAGGCAAAGAAAAGCTGAACAAGTGAAGACTTGTTTTATTTTGATAATGTAATAAGATTTTATATGATGTTTTTATTTTTCGCATTAATATTTATGTCAAGGTTAGATTAAACCCTGGGATTTATTTTTGAAAAGTTGTAAACCTTTTGATAAGGAAGATTTTAAGTATTTATAAAGGTTGTAATTTATTTTACAATTATTTATTATTGGGTAGATGTATGTTATATTTAGAAAGTGAACACCAAATTATATGGAAATGAAGTGCCCGGATTTGGGGGTGTCACAATAATAATAATTTTAAAATAATAATAATAATGGTAATATTAATAATAATAATAATAATAATAATAATAATTTTTAAAAAATAATAATAATAATTTTTAAATTATAATAATAATAATTTTTAAATAATAATATAAATTCATTAATTTATATAAATTCATTTGTAAAAATAATAATAATAATAATTTCAAAATAATAATAATAATAACAATAATAATTTTTAAATTTAATATATATAATAATAATATACACTGCTTTTATTATATAAAAGAATAACGACAGTATATGTAAGACCCCAACTTTTATGAATAAAAAAATTAAATTTTCTCTATATATTATTTTGAAATAGTAAGGGGTTGGTTTGATTAATGTGGTAAGTTATTTCAAAATAAGCAAGTGGTTATAAAATATTCATTGTTGTCGGAAAATATTCGTTTGGTCGTGGAATATTTTTGTTGTCAGGGAATATTCGTATGACAGCGCAGCTATTTGTGGGCCCCATAACAAAAAATAGTCGGATGAAGAAAACGACAAAAATGAGTTTTCTAAAAATAACGGCGTAGTTGTTACCGTTAACACTGTTGGAATACCCGGTGGGTAAAGTAAAGTAATACGCGTTGTTGCACAGTAGCACACGGTATTTTGCATATTATTTTATATTATTGTTAATTCAATAATTGTCACTGCACAGTACTTTTCATTATCAGATCAATAATTTATATTGTTTGAATAATATTATTAGATAGCATTATTGTCAATATCTAAGAAAGTTCTGTCTAGGAGGGGTTATTTAATTGCGCGCCAGTAAGGAGAAATCCTTATTGGAAGGCCCCCTCTTTCCTAGGAACGACCTGGTTGTCAATATTGTGGTTCTGTAATATTATTTATGAATAATTAATTATTGATAAAAAATGATAAGGAATATTTATTTAATGTGGATATAAATGAAGGAATTAGTTATAATATGTTTTTATCAGTATTTTGGTGTGGAAAATCATCCGTATGTGAATTTCGGTCATTTTTCGTTCGAAATTTGAAAAAACTTTCTTCTACAAAGTTGTAGAGAATTAAATTTCCTATAGAATGGACATAAGATTCGTATTTTTCTGATAAAAAGGGCTATTTATTATGAATTATTAAAATTCTGGAATAATTGATTTTTTTGGTTATAAATATTTTTTTTAATAAAAACATTTTTTGATTTTGGGCCCCACTTGTGTGGGTTGATGAAATGGTCAAGGAGGTGTGCAGAATTTTTTTTAATAAATATAATATTTTATTAAATTTTCTGCTTTGGCGTTCTAAGCATTTTTTTATAAATAGGATGTTCAGTTTATAATTGAAAATCACACCAGAATCAGAAGTTTATCTCTCTATAATATCGAACGTATTTTTGTGAGTATTTCGATACTTTGAGTGTTGCTATACAGTGCAAGTTTCCTTCAACATTATATCCAATATTCTAATCAGAAGTACTATTCTTTTGAGGTAAGGGATGTTATATTTTTCATAAATGATGTTATTGCTTTCAATATCATTTTATCGAAATATTGGTATGAATTTTATTATGAATTTTTTACCTTTTCCGTCAGAGTTACTATTCACGTATACGACACTATTCATAGATACGGTACTATTCACGATGTATGATTTTTCTTATAAAAATTTTAATCTTTTCATGTCGGTGTTACTATTCACGTATACGGCACTATTCACGTATATGACACTATTCATGAATACAGTACTATTCACAGAAAAATTAAAATTTCTTTTATTGGTCCAAGTTGATTATTATGGTTCCTATCTTTGATTGGATCCAAGTTTTGATCTTCATTCTTGAATTTTACTTCACAATTGATTATTATGGAGTATTCTTTAACTTGGATAAACGAAATTACAAATCCCTAATTTTTGTCCTTTATCTTACTAGATTCGTTCTTTAAAATATTTTTCATCATTTTAAGTCTTAAATGGTGATACAAAAAGAATATCTTTGGCCTGTAGTGCAAAGATAGATGATTATTTGATGAATATCTTTGGCCTGTAGTGCAAAGATGGATGATTACCTGATGAATATCTTTGGCCCGTAGTGCAAAGATGGATCGGTATTGAGATGAACATGACCAACTGGTGATACAAATAAATATATTTGACTTGTAGTGCAAAGATGAATCTTTGATTCAAGATATATATTGATTGATGTTACAGGGATAAAATATTGATTATGGACTTTTAAATCATAGAAGATAGTAAACATTATTTTCTATTTAACTCTTCTGATGCATTGTTAATTCCGCTGCAATTGTTAATCTAAAACTTGTTGTCCATAATATTTTATCTGATTTGTTGAAGACTAACGATAAATTATTCTGCATTATCTTAGTCATAATATTCTTTACTAGGCTAGTTGAGCTCACCCTTTTCATCTATTGTCCTTTTCAAGAAATGAGAATGTCGCAGGGATTAGTCGGGGGACAGAGTGATGATCCGAGTTAGAGCAGTAGTAGTCCTCACTATTTTTATAAAATAGTGTGATAATAATTATAATGAGGACTTAGTTTTAATGTTTATATTTTTTATATTTTTGTATTAACACTCACAGTTGGGTGGTCGTATTTTGCACGACCGTGTTATATAAAAGTTTGTATTTGAATTCTGTACCATGTATTTGGCGATCCAAAATGGGTTGGTTGGATTGGACCTATTCTGGGGGCGTCACAGTTAGTATCAGAGCTTAGGGATATGATCTCTGGCGGAGATCGGGGAATAGAACTAGGAGGGGAGAGATGAGTAAATCCTTCGCTAGTATGTCCTACCTAAAATTATGTGATATTTAATTGGTCAGTCGGAGCATAGGGTTAAAATGTGATATGTTAATTTGTTTAATTAACCCTTGTTTTATGGCAGTATTTGAGAATGACATCGGAACATTTAAGCAATGGAGCATTTGAGACCATTGAGGCACCGCTACTCGTAGTCTTACTTTTAGCGGTAGTTATCTATGTAGTGATTGAAGAGTTAATAGTTGCACCCGAGCTAGTCGCAGAAGTAACAGCTGAGAGTGAGGAAGAAGAGGAACCTGAGGAAGATTTATTAGGAGAATTTTATGATCGGAATGTAGAACTGCAAAATCGTATTCATGAGTTAAAAGAACAGGGTGAAGAACGGCAGGCGACCGTGGAATAAAGGGATACAACAATTCAAGATTTTGCTACTCTATATGCGAGGCTTGAACAGAAGCTCTCTCTGGTAGAGCATATGATATTAGAGCTGGAAGCTAAGAATGCAATTGTCGAAATTCTGATGAAAGAAGAAACAACTGAACGAATGAGAATGGAGGATGCATGGGTAAAAGCCACACGACGCTTTGATATTTTAGAAAGAGACATCCGATCCAAGAATGCCAAAATAGACGACATGGATTTTACTTTTTGGACAGCAATTGGGAGAATCCAACATCGAGTTTGGAATTACCATGTGCAGAGCGGTCAACCCCAATTCGATATGAATCGAAGAGTAATGATTCAAATCATGAATTAGGAGTGCGACGAAGTAGTTGAAGGTGGGATGTGCTTTCTAGCGAAGTCAAGTCAAGCTGGGATGGTGACTCCAAAGACTGTCTTAGACAAGTCAAAGTCGGTGGTTACTGGAAGAGAGTTTGTCTTGACTGCCCAAAACGTGAGGAACCTGAACGAGGTGATCACGTGTAAGCTAATTATAAACTCTTGCAAAGTTTACACTTTGTTAGATACCGGTGCTACCCATTCTTTTATTTCACCTGCTTGTGCTCAACGTTTCAACTTGACTTCTAAGAAATTAGACTTTGACTTATCTGTTGAAACTCCGTTGGGTGAAACTTTCGTTACATCTATAGTTTACAAATCTTGCTTGATTCAAATTGGTACCCTCACCTTACTTGTTGATCTTATATCTTTCGGATTGACCAATGTCCATGCTGCGTTCATGGACATGATGAACTGAATATTTAAGAAATATTTGGATCATTTCATGGTTGTCATTATTGATGACATCCTAATATACTCCAAAAGCCTTAAATATTTTTTTCACCCAGAACGAACTCAATATGCGACAACGACGTTGGCTTGAGCTGTTGAAAGATTACGATCATACCATCCTATACCATTTTGGAAAAACGAACGTGGTAGCTGACGTATTGAGTAAAAGATCGTATGCGGGAACGAGTGCAATGCGGTCAACACAAAGGCCTATTTTGTATGACGTACAAAGAATAAAGATAGAGTTAAAGACGCTAGAGACCCACATGATGATGTTTAGTATACGTGTAGAACCAACTTTAATTGATAAAGTTAAAGATGCTCAAGCTATAGACCCGGAGCTGATGAAGATGAAGAAGAAGGTGCTATTCCAGAGACGAGAATTGATGAAGAAGTAATACTTCGAGTCAGTTCCAGACTTTATGTTCCTAACGATTCTGATTTGAGGTAAAGAATCATGATGGAAGCACACAACATACCGTTCTCAATCCATCCTGGAAGTACCAAAATGTATCGTGATCTTTGACATACATTCTGGTGGTGCAACATGAAGAGAGAGGTCGTGGAGTTTATCTCGAAGTGTTTAATGTGTAAACGTGTCAAGGCGGAGCATCAAGAGCCATAAGGTGTGAAGAGCCCCGAGCTGTAGGGTTTTCGGCACATAAACGTAGCGAAAATTAAAAATTTTCGAAACCCTAAAACAGGATCCATGCGAAAACATATTAATTCAGAGGTTAAGATATGTTTTACCGATTATTCAAGCCTAAAAGGAGACGATGGAGATTCTGGAACTGCTTCGAATCCTCAACGCAATCCAACGGAACTGCACCTCTACCGTATCCACACGAACGTCCCCCGAATCGTCACACGATCTGCAGCAAGGAAAGCTGCGGTACTAGCCGCCAAGGATCTGTACTTTTCGAAATTTTTCTCCCTAGTCTCTCTCTAAGAGCGGCTAGGGTTTTTGATATCGATGATACCCTAAACGGCTGATATATTATATATATAGCAGTTAAAGGAATTAACCAAAACCTAATCCAATTAGAAATATAAAATCCGAATTTATATATATATATATATATATTATATCTTAATTAAGTCTTACTTAATTAATATACATACATATATATATATATACAAATTATCCTATTAATTTAAATTCATAATTTAAATACTATCAATCATATTGATATATTTAAATTCATACAATTTAAATTAATTCCCTTTTAATTACGTTCTAAGTGTGTGACCCTATAGGTTATTATTATGTTGGCAATAATTTTAAAATCATATTATAAAATTATAAACAGTGAGCGGCATCTAGTAATGCATCACTGCTACCCAAATAATAATAAGATCGGTGATTCGATACAACCTTTTCGTGACCAATGTTTCAATGTAATTTAATCCTTTTAACCTTGACATCCTAGATTAAACTTGAGGCATGGAATGTGTCATCCTCTTCATAATTTAATCTGAGTTTTCTTGATCGATGAGTAGACTATATGAAACAAATAACTATTTGAGCATGGCCATGCATTTCATAGTCCTACTCAATCAAGAGGTCTATGGATATCACCCCTAATATATAGGAGGGTTAAATTCCATCTAGATCACTCATATTCCTCACACGATTCATGATATACCCAATAATCACCTTTATCGTCCACCTATTAAAGGTGGCCTTTGATGATATCAAAGTACATAAATTCTCGTGTAGTAATATAGTGATTTCAGGTCGGAGGATCATTACATCATTGTCACTATGAGAATTGCTTATGACACTTTGCATAATGCTCCACGTAGAATTCTCATGGTGGGTCTGCCCAGTACATTGTTCTCTAACATGTACCTATGCATTGACTCAATATCTCATATATTTATGACCAATGAGATTTGGCCATCAGTCAATCCACATACTAGTCTCAATGTATCATTGTTGTCCCATTAACAATGACACTCGACTAGGGACATTTAAGAGTAATGATACTAATTGTAACTATATGATCTCATGTTCAAGTCACATACTTGAAGCCATATAATTTGTATCACTATTCTAAGGACTTTTATTATGTTAACATTTATATAACGCAGTAAATAAAACCATAATAAAATAATTCATTTATTCAATCAAATATAATATCAAAAAATGTTTAAACAATTACATCAAAGAATTAGCCTCTAGTGCATAAACTCTAACACGAGCCTCTCCCTGGTGACTTCCTGTGTGGGATGCACCGAACCCAGACTCTCCGTAGGGGACACCGTTTTGTGCGGTGAAAAACTGATAGGTACCATTTTGAGGTGCTATGATTGAAGCACCATGAGAATTACAGTTAGAATCGAGAAAATGACCTGGGAGTTAGAATCGGATATGAAAACGAAGTATCCTCACCTTTTCGAAACACCAGGTACGCACGTCAATTTCGAGGATGAAATTTCATAAGGAGTGGAGATTGTAAGACCCCAACTTTTATGAATAAAAAAATTGTATTTCCTCTATATATTATTTTGAAATAGTAAGGGGTTGATTTGATTAATGTGGTAATTTATTTCAAAATAAGCAAGTAGTTATAAAATATTCATTGTTGTCGGAGAATATTCGTTTGGTCGTGAAATATTCTTGCTGTCAGGGATTATTCGTACGACGGCACAACCATTTGTGGGCCCCATAACAAAAAATTGTCGGATGAAGAAAACGACAAGAATGAGTTTTCTAAAAATAACGACGTAGTTGTTACCGTTAACACTGTTGGAATACTCGGTGGGTAAAGTAAAGTAATACGCGTTGTTGCACAGTAGCACACGGTATTTTGCATATTATTTTATATTATTGTTAATTCAATAATTGTCACTGCACAGTACTTTTCATTATCAGATCAATAATTTATATTATTTGAATAATATTATTAGATAGCATTATTGTCAATATCTAAGAAAGTTCTGTCTAGGAGGGGTTATTTAATTGCGCGCCAGTAAGGAGAAATCCTTATTGGAAGGCCCCCTCTTTTCTGGGAACGACCTGGTTGTCAATATTGTGGTTCTGTAATATTATTTGTGAATAATTAATTATTGATAAAAAATGATAAGGAAATATTTATTTAATGTGGATATAAATGAAGGAATTAGTTCTGATGTGCTTTTATTAGTATTTTGGTATGAAAAATTATTCGTATGTGGATTTCGGTCATTTTTCGTTCGAAATTTGGAAAAACTTTTTTATACAAAATTGTAGAGAATTAAATTTCCTATGGAATGGACATAAGATTCGTATTTTTCTGATAAAAGGGCTATTTATTATGAATTATTGAAATTCTAAAATAATTGATTTTTGGGGTTATAAATGCTTTTTTTAATAAAAACATTTTTTTGATGGTGGGCCCCACTTGTGTGGGCTGATGAAATGGTCAAGGAGGTGTGCGAATTTTTTTTTAATAAATATAATATTTTATGAAATTTTCTGTTTTGGCGTTCTAAGCATTTTCCTATAAATAGGATGTTTAGTTTAGAATTAAAAATCACACCAGAATCATAAGTTTCTCTCTCTATAATATCGAGCGCATTTTTGTGAGTATTTTGATACTTTGAGTGTTGCTATACAGTGCAAATTTTCTTTAGCATTATATCCGATATTCTAATCAGAAGTACCATTCTTTTGAGGTAAAAGATGTTATATTTTTCGTAAATGATGTTATTGTTTTCAATATTATTTCATCGAAATATTGGTATAAATTTTGTTATAAAATTTTTATATTTTTTGTCGGAATTACTATTCACATAGACGGCACTATTCACAAATACAGTACTATTCACGAGTACTATTCACGAAATATAATTTTTCTTATAAAAATTTATATCTTTTCATGTCGGAGTTACTATTCACGTATACGACACTATTTACGTATACGGCACTATTCATGAATACGCTACTATTCACAGAAAAATTAAATTTTTTTTTCTTGATCCAAGTTGGTTATTATGGTTCCTATCTTTGATTGGATCCAAGTTTTGATCTTCATTCTTGAATTTTGCTCCACAATTGATTATTATGGAGTATTTTTTAACTTGGATAAACGAAATTACGAATCCCTAATTTTTGTCCTTTATCTTACTAGATTCGTTCTTTAAAATATTTTTCATCATTTTAAGTCTTAAATGGTGATACAAAAGAATATCTTTGGCCTGTAGTGCAAAGATAAATGATTATTTGATGAATATCTTTGGCCTGTAGTGCAAAGATGGATGATTACCTGATGAATATCTTTGGCCCGTAGTGCAAAGATGGATCTGTGTTGAGATGAACATGACCAACTGGTGATACAAATAAATATATTTGGCTCGTAGTGCAAAGATGAATCTTTGATTCAAGTTATATATTGATTGATGTTACATGGATAAAATATTGATTATGGACTTTTAAATCATAGAAGATAGTAGACATTATTTTCTACTTAACTCTTCTGATGCATTGTTAATTCCGCTGCAATTGTTAATCTAAAACTTGTTGTCCATAATAATTTATATGATTTGTTGAAGACTAACGATAAATTATTCTGCATTATCTTAGTCATAATATTCTTTACTAGGCTAGTTGAGCTCACCTTTTTTATCTATTGTCATTTTCAAGAAATGAGAATGTCGCAGGGATTAGTCGGGGGACAGAGTGATGGTCCAAGTTAGAGCAGTAGTAGTCCTCACTATTTTTATAAAATAATGTGATAATAATTGTAATGCGGACTTAGTTTGAATGTTTATATTTTTTACATATTTGTATTAACACTCACAGTTGGGTGGTCGTATTTTGCACGACCGTGTGATATAATAATTTGTATTTGAATTCTGTATCATGTATTTAGCGAGCCAGAATGGGTTGGTTGGATTGGACCTATTCTGGGAGCGTTACAGTATAAGAATAATAATAATAATATACAATATACTGTCATTAGTAAAATAATTATAATAATTAAAAAAATTAAAAAAAAATAATTTTTAAATAATAATAATAATTACAAAATAATAATAAAAATAAAAATAATAATAATAATTTCTTTCCTTTTGCTACTCGTGTTTGTATACAGTAATTAAAATTATATGTTTGCTTAACAAAAAAAATTAAAATTTTAAAACGTTCTTAAACACAAAAATTAAAAATATTCTTAAACTCAAAAACGATATAGATTTATTCAATATTGTTAATACAATAATAAATATAGTAAATTATTTTTAAAAAATATTATTAAATTATTTTTAAAAAGTATTATTAATAAAATATATCTATTTAAAAATTGTAATTGAATATTTTAATTTATTCATACTAGTTAAGTACGTATCAACATTTTTTTTAATCTTTAAATTCATCCCAAAATAGTAACCAGATTATATTTTTGTATTTGAAGTCATTTGTGAGAAATTATATAATTTTCGAGTAATTGTCAAATTAAAGTTAATTAGCAACAGTGCACGGGATAAATAGCTCAGCATGTGGGATCCGCGCATCATCTTCAACACCAGTTAAAAAGAGTCACACTAGTGCAGCAGGTGGGGCCCAGCTGAGTAGCACAGATGCAACCAACGTGGGGCAGAGAGTCACCAAACCAAACCACCGGCAGTGGAAACCCACCGGAAATGGATTTTAGGAAACTCAGCACACCCATTTTTTGAACAAATCAAGAAGCATGAATGAATTAGAAACCAGATTTGCTCAAATAAAGAACGGAACAAGATGCATTACCAAAACTACACTAGTCCAAACCTAAAAGGCAAAACAACAAATCATTCGAATTCAAAGATTAGAAACCCCAAATCGAACAAAATGGAACTGAAGTGTAACCACAAGATCCAACCATGGAAACCGGCAATGGACTATAGTAGAATCAACAATGACGAACATCCAAATCTGAACCTTAAAAATATAAGCAATAAAACATAAAATTTAGAGAGGAAACGACAGTACACGGTACCATCAATGACTGCACAATCAAGGATTTCAAATCATAACATAAGCAAAAATAAAGCATGAAATCTCTATCGAAAAACACACGAATAACAAACAGTCAAGACGAAGACCACAAGAACATAGGACCAAAGAACAGGCGAACCCATATTCCGGCTAAATCAGTTCAAGATCTGATGAATGAAGCCTCAGATCTGAACCGATCCAACTCCCAATCTGAAATGAAGAATTCGTTGCTGTGATTTGTATTATTGAGCATGTGCTTGGTACATGATATACACATGACAAAGGCACTGTACATATCAGCAAAAAAATCACGTGATATGCACATTTACGATTTTTGTCTGTTTTTTAGACGGAAATCACAATTTCGTAATTTTTGAGAGTATAATTACGCGATTGTAACAAAAAAGTTTCGATAACCATAATAAAAATCGGACCCTAATACAGTGATCAAAAAATCAATTATCTCTTTCATAAGAGTAGGTCCAAGTTCATGAGTGAGATCACTAGCCAACAATGCTTGAATGCGCATTACCTGTTAACATGTTTCCCATTGCTGACTAGTGACTAACAAAACTCTACATTTGAATGTCAATTACGTATTTTAGCAACTCGATCAAATTAATCAATTAGTTCTGAAATCAAGTGCTAATCATTAGAATTAAATTCTCATTGTGAATCCATAAGTGGTTGTCTTACAATGAATACGAAGTTACACAAATTAGGAGACAATATATTGGGAACTCTTTCGCAAAACAAAAATAAGTAAATAAAAAGGAAATCTTTTCAAGCACTAATATAATTTTGATGCAACAGTGTGTCTTAACCTGCATCTTCATTTCATCTTTAGCAACCCATATATAATCTGGAATCATTGCAAGGTGTTTCTTGAAATAATCTCCATTCAACAAAAGAATTAGTTAAAAGAGTAATGTTAAGACACAACTTATTCTACAACTATTTTATAATTTATTGATGTGACATACTCCACCTCAATATATTGATGAACAAATTACTTCAATGTAGTCTTCGACCCCACATAAAAGCTGAGGTGGAATATGTCACATAAATAAATTATAAAATAGTTGTAGAATAAGTTATGTCTCTAGCATTATTCTTAATTAAAATTCGTCTTTACTGAGATAAATTTCTAAATCCGCCCCTATATGTATACATATGATCACTCTTTTTATTAAGGTAAATTCTAGCTCAACCTAAATTATAAAACTATCCACAAAATTTTGAAATAGTGACAGCTCACCCCGTCACGCTTAATTTTTTATGGCTTTATGACAAATACGTTCTGATTCTCCAAAATAAATAATAAATAAAATTTAGCTTCACCCCTAATAATTAGTACAATAAAAATTTTTGGGGACTCGCACATAATTGTTACTCGTATCGTCTATGGCATTACCCAATTGATACTCCCTCCGTACCTGGGAATACATGGGAATGGGGAAGTCACAATGCCGACAGTATGAAAACCATTATATGATATTCAGTGACGGACCTAGAAAATTTATATGGGCAAGATTTCAACTATTAAAAAATATTTATATAAATATTTTAAAAAATATTAGAGTTTATTTAAAAAAATAAAATGTCAATATATGATCTGATACCAAATTGCTTAAATTTGTTTGAGAATCAACTCAACCTTACTTTGTATATATGATCAACACTAATCCTAGGGGGACCGGGGAACTTCCGACCCGTCTAGCGATCGGTCTAATTTTATTTTTTTTTTGTTTTGATTTTCAAAAATTGTATAGTATTTATTTCAACGAATTTTTTTTTATAGAATTCAGTGATTTATGTGTAATTTGAATACATATAAAAAATAGTGTTACACTGTGCAATACTATTTTTTATATCTATTTAAATTACACCTAAATTACTGAATTCTGTTAAAATTTCAGTTGAAATAAATACTATATATTTTTTGGAAGTAAAGGCAAAAAAAAAAATTGACCAGTCGGATGTTCCTGTTCCCCCTAGAAGGACTGTACGATCAAATACTTTTCTTAAATGTATTGGAAGGTTTGATTCTTTTATATTTAAAATATTTTATGCAAAATTTAACATTCCTACCTTTAAGAGGTATGGATCCTAAGACCTCCCATAGTGCTCAAGAAATGGGCTTATAGATTTTGAGAATACATTTTTGTTCAACATGTACAACTAAATTTGTTGAGTATTTAACTTAGTAATGATGAGATGTCAGTGAATTTTTGGTCGCAAATTTGAGTACATTTTTCATTTTATTTTTATTATAAAAAAATAATAGGAGTTTTTTTTATATAAAAAATAAAATTATTTTTGTAAACACAACTCTCTTTTTTTTAAAACAGGTAAGATTTAAGACGGGTCAAAATTTTTTTTGTAAACTAATCTCACTATATATAAAAAATATTTTACAAAAAACTTAAGGGACATAATTTGTTTTTTTTTATAGCAATTTTTAATTTATTTATCTGGATGAACATGGAATTTTAAAATCCAAAAGACTTGAATATAGTTTTTTGAAATTCATAATTTTTCTGAGATAATGACATATTGTGCATGTAAGATTTTGAAAACAATTTAGATGTTAAAATGTTGTGAATATTATATTAATTGATTTCCTATGGCAAGACCGAAGACTCAAAGACCATGTATAGGATGACCCAATTTGGCATTGTATATGACCCCTAAAATGTTGCTGAAGTTCTGAGGTCATTCAACGGCCTAACTTTATTTCTTTACCCATCATTTTGAAAATAATTAGTGGTTCAAATAGTTGTATTACTTCATAAGTCGCATAATATACCACGTTTTAGATGGTTTTATTTTTTTTAAATTATTTGACGTCTTATATAATTTAGGGTTATATTTGTTTCAAAGATTACACTTGGAATTATTAATCCCAAGTGTCTTGTTTGTTTTTAAATTTGAGTTTGGGACTATTAGTCCTTGTATTATAAAATAGCTTAAAATGATGGATTATTTAATACAATATTCTACTTGATATTATAATCCCTACCATTTAGGACTAAATTTTTTTAGACAAAATTAACCTCACTCTTTTTTAATACAGTCAACTCACTAAACTTTAATTTTCTTACAAAACGTTGAATCACTCAACTCACTAAACTTTATTTTCTTACAGTCAAATTACTGTTTGTAAAGTGTTTAAAAGAAACCCAACCAATAATTAAAAAAAGGTAACTTCTAAAAGAATTTTTATTTTTGATTTTATCAATTTTATTACAAAATTGGTAAAACACACTTCACTAAAAAATTAACTTGCAAAATAATTACAAACAAACAATTAAACATACTTAAGATATATATCATGCGATTTAATTATATTAATATTAGTCCTGAACTTCATTATTAAATTAATATCCTAACTAATTTAATTCATTTAAACTTGAAATTTTATCAAAACAGAGTTTCATAATTTAAATTGTTGGTCATTTCATAGCTTACCAGTACAAACAGCATCTTCTTTGGATGTCCTGCAAAAAGGCAAGGCAACAAATAACATTCATCCATGTGATACCGAAAATTTGAGTAAATAACAGAACACTGATAACGTATAAATGAATTATTGCTATGATACATTTAGGACCAAGTACTGAAGAAGAAACTATAGAAGTAATAGAACCAACCCTTTCCCTCCTCCTTAGATCTGCATCCCAAGCTCCGAGTTCTTTCTCTTTTTTCTTCGGATCCTGCAAAATTATCCAAAAATATACTCAGACTGCCCTACGATATTTAAGGCAAGTACATAAATTAGAAATAGCAATGTGATTACATTCATGGCATCCAATGGTATTTCCATAGTTGCATCATGTTTTTTGGCCAAAACCTAGGGTATTAGCAACCATTTGAGGAATGCGCGACTTTGATCCAGGAGCAGCATTCCCATTCTGCAACAAATACCAATATACAGGTTTAGCACCACCATGCTGCACCCTTTTCACAGGAATCTCCTTAGAATAGATTGGACATTCTTCAAAATAAATTAGGGATAATAAAATGGGTAGACCAGAAGCTCTGAATGGTAAATAAAACAAAGTTAATAAGTGGTATGCTACAACACAGGATACAAATTTTCATAATGCTAGAGGTTGACCAATTGATATCAAAACTACCCAGTACCCAACTACCTTGCAGTCTTTGTCCTTAAATACTAAAATATCCTCCAGATTTCCTCTTTCACCCTTCTTCTATTACCCAAACCTAAGCCCTACCATCACTGAAGCACCTTTACCAATACTATTATTTATCTATTTATTGGCCAGAATAGAAAATCCGCATCCAGATTACCCTATCTGACAATTGAGATTGACTATAATAACTCAGCATTCACTAAGAAGTACATAAAAAACGCAAGCACTCATTTGAACTTACTACAGAGTATAGTGAAAGAATATCGTAATCCAATTTCATGCAAGAACTCTCATTCAAGTTAGAGAGCAATTTGGGACCATATTCAACCATTTTAGGCGTGTATTCTCCAATGGTCATTTATCTTATAATTAGAAACTTACACATGTATTCAAGCATCTATAACTGCAGAAAGCAGGACAAGAGTAAGTAAGTATATAATCCTTGTTCATAAAGAATAAATTCACATATATTAAAAATAAAATTACATAGCATATAGATTAATATATATCCCATGATTAAATCAGAAACAAGAGAAACTACTTGATCCTCTAGCTAAAACTATTAGTCTCGAACTGAATATAATCATAATGCAATCCACATAGGTGGTGTGATGGGACTACAGGATTTGCCATTGAAGTGAGGCGTAAAGCTTCGATCTTGCAAGTTATAAATCCCCATATCTTTGCCTCCTCCTTCTTCACCTATATTACCTATATTCCTATAACTCTCTGTATAATCATCAGCAAAATATATACAATTTGGCTTGACCCAAAAATATCCATTAATGACGCCGCCGCTCTCAATAGAGAAGGAAGAATTGTGACCCAAAAACAAAGCTCTATCACCCAAATTATTCACCTCCGTCCAAACCCCACAACTTGCATCAAATTCAAATATCTGAAATCCAGTTGTTCTGTAAGTCCAATCATCAACATTACTCCAATCATCATCAATACTTATGGGCCGACACATTACTCCTTCACGTGAAATAACCAACAACTTTCCCATTGATTCCACCAAATACAATTGCTCGATATATTTGCCACATCTCAGCAATTCTTTGGTTATCTTTGCGACAATATTTGCCACGGCAGGATTAGTCCCAGTAACATCACAAACAACAATTGTGCCTTGACAATCAATGGCATAAAAATGCTCCCCGTAATGAATTACATCCAAATACATGCCCTATCCATTCAACAACATTGGCTCCTAAATTACAAAACGCTAATCTGGAAGAACGGCCATAGATAATCATGATTATTGCGCTTGAAGAACTTGACGAGGATAAAACAACCTTATGGATAATCATGATTATTGCGCTTGAAGAACTTGACGAGGATAAAACAACCTTATGGAAAGTAAACTTTCCTCATCAATATCCTCTTCCTCCTCAAATTTACCTTAAAACTCATTCCCTTTGAGAGACTATAAACGGCCGGAGCAGGACCCATTCTCGCCGGCTCCGGAATTTTCAGCAAGCATGAGCCAAGGCCATGATGAGCAGTTAGAAGGACCTAGATCAAATTTATTGACCTTAATCGCAGCAGATCGCCATAATCTACAGACTCCGCCAAAAGCAATGAAATCGTTAAACGAATCTATTCGCTTAGCAATAGCAACTATCAGATCGTACGGAAGTTCTGAAAAAATACTACTCATCCTCTCCATATCTATTAGGTTAATTTGTTTTGTCGGTATATATATATATTTATACATACTGAAGAAGACTTGCCGAATAATTATAGGATTTGGTTCAAACAGAAACTGATTCGAATAGGGACACTTGCAGAATAATTATAGGATTTGGTTCCAAAACAGAAGCGGATTCGTTTTGTCCCTATATGAATAATTTAGATAGTTGTATACATTTTGTATTATATTAATAAATAAATTAGTTGAATTATATAATAATTAAGGACGTAAAATACTCCATACAAGAATCAATTATCCGTGAGTACCTAGTATTACCCCAATATAAAATAAGTTAATATAAAATAAAATGAAGGATTATAATTATTTGATATTCCATCATACATGTGTTAGATACAATAGTTATATCCGATCATGACCATTCTGGATTATCCAACGTAAAAATCCAGCATCTTCGTGGTTAATCCAGCAAACCAGATTGCAATCTAGTAAACTGGATTACAATTCAGCAAACTAGATTCGCATCAAAATACCAAATCATATTAGTATTTTTTTATCTGTTTTCCACACATATATACATATATTTCATACATAAAAATAATTTTTCTGAAAATTTTTCAATTTCCTTTACTATTTTTCAAAAATCTATTTCTAGTTAATTCCTTAAGAAATTAGCTACCTTATGCTTAACTCCAAAAATTCTCAACTCTTGGCCGGATCTTACACGTGTTAACGTGGACTCTCAGTTTAAATTTCGTAGCCATCGGAGTTGTAGAACTCCGGTTATAGCAGTTTTCGTCGAAAAAAATCTAAATATTGAAATGACCATAACTTGGTCGTTTTAAGTAGGAATGAGCTCATTTTGGACACAAGCTAGTTTATCTCATATATTTTCATGTTCCAAAAGAATGGATTTTATAACATTAATTAATTTGCCAAAACTGCCCTTGAAAAATCCGGACAGCCTACTTTTTGCCATTTTTCAGATTTTGTTCCCTTTGCTAAAATTAGTCCAGAAGAAAATTTACAAGGTATTTTTCAGTAATTCCACTTGGAGAAGTTAGAAGACTCATAGATCTATGACCAGAAATTGACCACACTCAAAAATTCAAAATACGCTAGGAGATATGGTCGTTTCCGTTTCATGTTACGTTTTCTCAAAAATTTAATTTTCTAACCTTTATGTTTTCTAAGAAAACTTTCATAATCTTTTGATTAATCATACAATAAACATCATACACCATTATAATACATACTAATATTCCTTAAGATCAAATATCTATCATGATCCATTATCTATTTTATTAAAATTTCACCAAATCCAAACAAAACATAATCAATACAAAGAAAAATTAGGATTTTCTAACTTTTCAGAACATAGTTTCCATTCCTTGCTTTAAATCTAACTTTGACATTCAAAAGTGATAGAGCTAAACATAATAGACTTATAAACATATATATCTAAGGTTTTGGAGTTTTAAAATATTAGATCCAAGTTTTGATTGAAAATAATTAAAATAAAATGCGTAAGCTAGTTAAAGTTTATACCTTTGCTTGATTTCTTTCTTCTTCTTTCTATAATTTGTTTAAGGAACTTTGAAGATCACAAAAACACTCTCTCCTCTCTTTAGGTGGCTGGTCCGAAATCTCTCTTTCTCTCTCTCTTGGTTTTTCTTTTGTGTTAGCTAATAAAAAAGAGAGAGAAATGAAATGAAAGAAAAGAGAAGTGAATTGATTTTGTGTGTGTTAGTAATTAGATATAAATAAATCATGTATATCTATCCAAATCTGCAACATATCTTGCTCTTTCTCTCTCTCTTATCTCCTTATCACATAGAAAATTAGATAAACATGTTGGCAAAGTAAAACAAAGACACATGGAAAGTAAGGATAATGATAACATAGAATGTAATCATTACATTATCCTCCCTTATCTTCTCCCCTCTAAAATTCGGCCCTAAGGCCTTATCCTCACCCATT
Source organism: Panax stipuleanatus (assembly GCA_020205555.1). NCBI lineage: Eukaryota > Viridiplantae > Streptophyta > Magnoliopsida > Apiales > Araliaceae > Panax > Panax stipuleanatus. The sequence continues at coordinate 86,953,410 of CM035123.1, forward strand.
TTGTTTGTTTTTAATGCTTTATTTAGTTAAGTAAATGCCCAACATGTCCCTCTCCAATTGGTCCAAGACTTGGGCCATTCCTTTAATGTTTTGGGCTTGCAAATTAAATATTCGGGCCATGTAACTTAGGTTAGGTCCAATGCTTTTTATTTTATCTTTCCCTAATCATTTAATAAGTGTTTCCTTATACACATTTGTAAATAACTTCCTCACTCATATATCTTTAATTTTATAACCCAATTAGACTTGCTTTACTTAGGTTATAAGATTAATTATTTAAGATGTATAAAATAGATCTCTTAGGTTATTTAATTACCACACTTAATATATGTATTATGTTACATAACTTTATTCTTAATTCCTTTATACAAAATAAAAGTATACCCATTCTATATTTATTTAATCAATTACATAACCCACATAGGTCATCACACATTCCAATAGTTTATTAACTTAAATAGCTCTAATGGGCTTAATAAGTTATGACCACTCACATATTCACTATGTATAATTCATATCAATTATTAATCACTTCACATTAATCACATAATGTACCTACATATCATCTTAAATACAATAATACATGTATTAATATTCAAATCCATATTTGAAATTCAAATTAGGGTTTTGAACAACTATTCATCTTGGCTTCCTTTCTTAGTCAACTTATAATCATTAAATTGATTAACTTGCTTAATCCATATCGCATATGTTCAAAATATTACTGATAACAATAATTATAATAGTTAATAAAAGAATAATATATATAAAAAAATTCATTTGTAAAATTATAGTCGTATAAAATTCTCGGTCCTTACAGTAACTCACATAATACAATTAATCTTACTATATAGTGTATATATATAATATATAGCCGCATTAATGCGTCACGTTGCACTTTACACAGTATAGAGATAACTACCATACATTATAGGTTTAATTATCGCTTGCCTGCATAAAATAATTAATCGAGTAAATATAATCTTATTATATTTATTAATCATTTGCTTATTAATTTACTATTTATTCACAATAACAATTAATCAACACGTTTAAATCCCTATACTATATTCAAGTAATTTGAATATTTAATTACTAACACTTCTATCAACTCTCTCATATAAAAGCCTTAGGGCTAGTCCACTAATTTAATTAAACCATTAGTGACTCCCTTTAAATATTCCTAGCAATTACTCGCATAGGCACAAACTCACATAACCACATAACCACACAAGGTTTTAATACGCTTACAAAACTAACTCATTAAAATTAAATCATATATTTAATTAATAAATGAGTTTAAAAATTTACGGTCATTACAGTGACTCTGACATGATAAACTATACTTTCACTATGTTGAGACCTTAAACCCGAATAACCGTTTTAAGGTCTTTCGAATGTACATTTTTATATAAAATTGGCAGGGTACATTTGTAAAGTGGAGTTTGTCCATCGTGGGAATCAGATTCTGATCAGTTTGATCATGAATCCCACGATCCCTAGGCTCACATAGGAGTGGCCAATAAAACCTGCAAAGCTCAAATATACACAGAAATGTGTATTTACATCTAAATGTCGCAATAACTAAGGATTCAACAGTCAAATCCTAGCTTTCGCATAGCCAAAGCGTCTCGTTCCCACTAGATAGCGATCTAAGTGCCGCGAGGTTGCTTTATAATGAATAAAATTAGAAAAACTGCTAGATTTAAGTAAATCTCAGCCATTCTAGCTTTCCGGTTCTGTCTGGACCTATTTTGAACCGTTTAAAAGGTAGAATTGGCGAGATTTAAAGAAATCTAGTTCGCCCGAAGAGGTGTCAGCGCCGATTCATATCAAATGAATATTTACCGTAAAAAGTTAATTACTGTGAAATAAATAAATAAATATATATATATATACAAAAGCTGTAAAGGGCGATGGGTTTTCACTCCCAGGCCCGTACTGAAAGGTAAATATATATAAAAAAAACTGTAAAGGGCGACAGACATTCTATTCTTTGCCCGGACAGGAATGGAAATATATATATATATATATATATATATATATATATATATATATATATATTTATAAAAGCAATAAAGAGCCACGAAAAGAGTACAGGCTCAACTGATTGAATTTATATATATATATATATATATATATAAGTTGTAAAAGAGCCACAGAATGATCCAGGCTCGATAGAATTGAAATATATATATATAAAAACTGTAAATAAGCCACGAAAATCATCCAGGCTTGACATAATGTAAATATATATATATATAAAAGCTGTAAAGGGCGACGGAAGTTCTATCCTTTGCCCGGAAGAAAATATAAATATATATATTTATAAAAGCAGTAAAAAGGCCACAAAATGATTCAGGCCAAACTGAAATATAAAAGTTAATATATACAGTTAGTATATATGTATATATATATATATTAAATCAATAAAAAGGCCACGAAGTAGAAATTCAGGCCCAAATAAATTAGAAAAATATATATAAATATATATAGTTATATATATAAAAGCAGTAAACTGCCACGAATTTGACATTCGGGCTTGACAGAATTGAAAAGTTAGTATATATATAGTTAAATATATACAATAAAAAGCCAAACCGGGACTGAAAAGATAATCCAGTGCTGTGAAGTCAGTATATACGTATATATATATATATATATATATATATATATATAAGTAAAAGCTGTTAAAAGCCGTGGATCGACGATCCGGGCTTATGTACTAAAATATATAAAAACGTAAGCAAACATGGCCACGAAACTGGGTTCCGGGCATAATCAGAAAATGAAACTTGACGTGCAAGTGTATAAAAGCCCAATGAAGTAGTATGAACTTTTTGATCGTAAAAATACTCATAATGGACTGCTACACGGGCTTTTTTGCCAAATCGTAGGCTTCAAATGTCCGTTTCTACCGGTTAATTTCTGATATGTGGTAGTATATGAGTATACCTACGTGTTAGAATGATAAAATCTGGGTTTGGAGTACTAGAAGTTGGGCTAGAAAATGAAATGGGTAGAGTTCTAGAGCGATTCTAACTTGAAAATGGCCTGGGGGTGCACTCATATTTATAGACCCGATGGAAGCGGCTCTACCAGAGGAAGCCGCGGGTCTACCTGCGGCTCCACGTGGTAGGGTCTGTGTGGTGGGTCCCGTCATCTCGAAGTACGTGCACTTCAAGCAATGTGAGATCAGATTCAAAACTTTCTAATTTTTGATTTGAGGTGTGCTATACCTTTCCGGAAAGCCCTCGCCGAGAGTGTCACAATGACATGGGACTAAACATTTTTCAAGTCCAAGAAGACGGGTTCATAACCAGGTCTTTATTTCCCCGCAGTTTATCTGTTGAGCTGTCTTGCGCTGTTTTTACTCGAGATCAACGTTATGTTTCTTTCTGACCATCGTGGCATCAATTCGGCTTGAGTTTGACCGAATCGGCTTCAAGTTGGTAAAATGACCATTTTTCCCCTCCCTAGGGTTGCCTCCAGTGTTGGCATTGTCTTCGGTTGATCTCCTGGGGTCATGTCCGAGGTTTGGATCCCAGCCAACTCTGTTTGTCCTCAAGGTTGTCTCTAAGGCTGACTTGGTCCTCCCATGGTTGTCTCTGGGGATGATGTGATGCCTCGGGGTTGTCTGCGAAGTTTATTTGACCTCCTAGGTTGTGATCGGGGTTGACCTGTACCTCTCGGGTTGTGATCGGGGTTGACCTGTACCTCTCGGGTTGTGATTGGGGTTGTCTGTACCTCCCGGGTTATGACCGGGGTTGACCTGTACCTCCCGGGTTATGACGGGGGTTGACCTGTACCTCCCAGGTTGAGACCGGGGTTGACCTGTACCTCCCGAGTTAAGATCGGGGTTGACCTGTACCTCTCGGGTTGTGACCGGGGTTGACCTGTACCTCCCGGGTTATGACTGGGGTTGACCTGTACCTCCTGTGTCGTGACCGGGGTTGACCTGTACCTCCCGGAATTGAGATCGGGGTTGACCTATACCTCCTGGGTTGTGATCGGGGTTGACCTGTACCTCCTGGGCTGTGACCGAGGTTGACCTGTACCTTTCGAGTTATGACCGGGGTTGACCTATACCTCCTGGGTTGTGACTGGAGTTGACCTGTACCTCCCGGGTTGTGACCGGGGCTGACCTGTACCTCCCGGGCTGTGACGGGGTTGACCTGGCATCCCGGTATTGAGACCGGGGCTGAGTTGACCGGTATTTAGATCGAGGCTGAGTTGACATCCCGGTATTGAGACTGGAGCTGAGTTGACATCCCGGTATTGAGACCAGGGCTGAGTTTGAAAAGACGATTCTGTCCTCCTATAAGGTTAGTAACAGGAATACATAATTTCAAATGTCTACAACAGGAATGTAAAAATTTCAAGTGTCTACATATATATATATATATATATATATATGTATATATATATATATATATATAATGAGAATGCGAATTATTCGTGAGATTATGTGATTCACCCAAATCCGGATACTTTAATTTCCACGGAATTTGGTATTCACTGTAAAAATATCACATATCTATCTACCCATAATAAATGCAAACCATAAAATAAATAGAAATCCTCCTCTTAAGGGGTTACAACATCTGAATAATTGAATCCCAGGTCATACTAACCTTAAACATCGAGTGCGAAAACGTAAACAAATAAATAAGTCTTAAACAACATCAAGTCTTAACAATAAACATTCTCAAATAAAATAACAAGTCTTCAACACTTATTAACTTTTCCCTTGCCTTTGATAGTGGAAGGCTCGTTGGTTTTTTCGTTCTTAACTGCAATGTTATTATGCAAGAGTGAGCACGATTGGCCAGAAGTATAATAATATGACGATAATAATAACATGCGAGAAATAAAAAAATTCTGAATAATAGAAAGCTCGGATTTTGAATCAAAAGTGAATAACAAGAATCAAAAGTACATCTAAGGGTCATAAGACCATGAACTATGTCCCAGGTTGTCAAGTATTTCTACTTTAAACCTTTAACAGTCATAAGACTATATGGACTCTACTACTCGTACTTAGGGGGATAAGCCCTTAGTACCATGACTGTGCACAACATCTCAACGCTAACGCTTAAATAATTCCTTATAAAAGGGTTGTTCATCTCAGTTTGACATCAGAGTCCGCACCAAAGGAAGTTTGGTTTGGATAAGCTCAATAATAGTTCTAGAATTTTAAAACGTTCATCAACTATGGACTAGTCGAATCAATAAGGGTTCGCTAGTCTTACAAGGTTGAACAATAACATTGATATTTAAAAAAAATAAGGAATCTCAAAGGTATACAATTGAGTAAGCATTGTATAACCGAAGTATAACTTCAAAAGCTCCAAAAGAATTAATATATCCTAAATAGAATCATAACTTGAATAAATAAGAACATTAACTTGATTAACATAGAATATAAGTCAACCCATCCTTTGAGTTCATTTTTCGTAAATAGATATTAATTAAGTGTAATGATGTATATTAAGTAGAAATTTTTCTTAATAAAGCATGTTCTGACAATGTTTATGTTGTGTGTGTAGATATAGGACACGGGCAAGACAATCCAAGCTAAACATCAAGGTGCAAGTTTTTTTAATCAACAAGGGGAGTACGCTCAAGCAAAGCTTTTGCAGGAAAAGGCAATTAAATTCCAAAAATCTGGATAGACCACGAACCCGGCCTTGGACGCTGGAGGCTGTCCGCCCCCGCGGGCATTGCAGCAATACAAAATCCGCCCCAACAGGGGGTCGGCAAACCAGAATTTTAAAACTCCTTTTTAATGACCCAATTGAAGCAACCCTCACATACACCTCCAACCTAACCCACCGAAAACCTACACCAAAGACCATAACTCTCCTACACTTACCAAAACTCTCTCTACAACCCCTCCCAATCTACAACTTCCTTTCCAAAGCCTCATTCAATTGGACTTACAAGCACCAACGATTTCTTCATCTTGAAACTTCAATCACACACGCAAAGCATACATCTATTAAGGGAAACAAGAACCATCCTTTCGGTGGCTAACAAAAGGTTGACATCACTTAGGCGAAGTCTGAACATTGAATCAAGGGGTAAGCTTCCGACAATCCTTTGGTAGATTTTGGATAGCCAGTGAGTAGAGTAATCAATTGGTATAAACAAAATTTCAGAGATATTGCTTATTAGATTCAAAATTAGGAGTCACATGGTGTGCAATTAGTTGATATATTGTGGGATATTGATTGCTTGAGTGCTGGTGTGACATAATTTGGGGAAATACCAACAAGTAAACATCACCAACATCAAACTCCTTTGGCACTGCACACTAATCGTTCGACAAAAGGCTAGAACCAACTTCGTAAGCAATTCTATGTTTTGGAGAAAGTAAACAACATGCCACCATGACCACAAAAGAGGTAAAAGGGTGAAGGTTCCTCAACGACCGCTCCACAGTTCAATTAGAGGAAATTCTGGAGTACGACCGCTGCCGACTGATTTGAATATGTGGTGGGAAAGCCACTAATACCGGAACGAGGCCTTAAACCCGATCCTTTGAATGGACATATGAAGCTGCAAATCATAGAACGTGGTTGGGATAACGTCTTCAAGGATCAACCCGAAGCGGCAGTGGTGGTCGTGGTCAAGGAATTCTATGCCAATGCGGAGGACATACCTCCGTTTAAAGCATTCGTCAGAGGCAAATTAGTGGACTTCTGTGCAGAAGCCATAAATGAGTTCTACAATGTCCAATAGCCTGAGGTGTGTCAGTACACGGAGTTAAGAGATAGTGGCATTGACTATGATCAAATCCTCACGGAGATAATGTAAACCTGATACAGTGTGGGAAAAGGGCAGGAGAGGAGGCACGCTCATCATGAGTTCCAGTTTGAGCAAGTATGGGAAAATATGGCATTCGTTCATTTATGCAAAGCTACTGCCCTCAACACATACGAGTGAGATTACCAAAGAAAAGATCTCACTATTGTATGCGATCGTCAAGGATCTCCACATAAATATTGGGATGTTCATCAGTTTCTCCATTCGTCGGTGCTTGAGGGGAAGCCTAACAGAAGGATTACCACATCCATCCCTTGTCACCGGTCTGTGTAGGCAAGCAGGTGTTAGGTGGACAGATGATGAGCCGTCACAACCACCATTGTATATATTGGACAAGAAGCTGATTGCCCAATTTAAAACTTTAAAGGGGGCGCCTTCACATCCCCGCGGCCTAGACTTTAATTTTCTAGACTCAGATGAGGGGGATGATGAGGCTCTGGATGCGGACTATGTGTTACCAGAGGATGAGTTGGAGGAGGATCCACAGCCTGAAGAAGAGAATGCCACTACGTCCAGCGCTTCTCGCTCGACGAAGTCCATGCTCAAAAACCTTTAGCGGCAAATGGATCAACAGCACAAGAGGGATGACAGACTGGCGGCGAGACAAAGCCACATGTTCGATACTTTGACCAATTTTAATGCCGCCATTGCTGATGCCTTCACAAGACTCAACACATCCACAGACCCTCTTCAGTTCCCAACTTTACAACCACTCACAGGCTATCCACCTTCAGATTTTAACGCGGAGGAGGTGGTCGGGCCAGATGCTTGACTGATCAGGGAAGTCCTCGAAGCTAAATTTCTTTATTTTAATCAATGAGGACATTGTGATACTTAAGTATTGGGGTGTGTGTCTGCGTATTACATATTATTCATTCATTATGATATTGTCAGAACCTTGTGGTTAGTTAGTTTTGCATAGGATTAGGAGTAGTTTAATTGCATGAATAGTTTTATTTAAGTACTTTTTTTATGCTTATAAAAAAGGAAAAATTCAGAAAATAACAAAAAGAGTCTTAGTTTGGATTGCATGAGTCAAGTATGTTAGTCTGTATGAAACCTTAGCCAGTGATGAGATTGGACTTACATAGAACGTAAACAGTAATGATAACTAGGACATAGATGTAAATTCTGACCTTTACATGAATCGTTGCCTGGTTGACACTATTGTACCGGTTAGCACGTTAGGATGACAATGTGATTTAATTTGGGTCGAATAGTCACATAATTGACATCTTGATAGAAATTGGGCTTTAAATGATAGAAATTTCGTAAATCGGTAGTAGTGGTTGAGATGAGGCAGAAACCTAAGTTTGGGGGAAAATATGGGAGCTATCTAAAAGAAAAAGAAACGAAAATGAAAATGAATTTTTTTTTGGAAATATAAAAAAGAGAAAACAAAACGCGTGAATAAACACCGTGACTCGTTTAATTTCGTGGCCTTTGATACTCTAGTAATTACGCCCTAGGGGATGTTGTTGGCCAATTATATGACACAATTAACGTGCAAGTATACGCGGCCAACGAGTAATAAAGAGTGAGTAAAGATCTCGTTCCCATGAGGAATTAATAGATAAAGAGTCGCCAAAACACTAGTGCATAATCATCTCAATCTTATTTAAACGGGCGAGAAGGAGAATGAATTATTAAAGCTAAGTTAAACTAGGAAAGAATTAAAACATGCAATAACTAATCCTAGGGTAAATTCAGATAATGAAGACATGGGATTACAATTTCCCCCAACACTTCGTTCGAATCTCTTAACTCTCTCACTTAGAATAATAAGCACCTAGAATTGACAACCGAGAAATCACGATTACATAATAGCCTCTTTCGATGGACAACTATGAATCTTCCTAATGCGGCATGTAGGTATATGTCTATCCTACACACTATCAAGCAACTAATATCCAGAACAATTAACAGGACACATGTCACGCGAAAATCTCGTTAACTACTCCTTCAATTACAAACTTTTACATAGGAAGTTATTAAGATTAGATTCTCAATTTGGCTGCATGCGGCATTTAGGTATATTTCTATCCCAAACACTAACAAATTATTAACTCTTTAGGACAATGAATGAGACACACGTCACATAATCTCATAGATTACCCGCAAGAATCTCTAACTTTCGCATGATATCATAACTAAGTCTAAACCTATAATCCATTTGTCAAGTTCATACAGGTTCACAAGAAATAAATCTAAAAGCACAAGTTATGATAACCAATTCATAATAATAGCAAAGAGAGAAAGCAATCAATACAAACTATGTGTTGGGTTCCATTGAAACCCCAAAATATAAACTAAGTCATAAATAACTTGAATATATTATCCACAAGTTAGATAAACATAATCCGAATACAATTTAATACAAGAAGAGTAAGTGATAGAGAAATGCAAATCTTGTGTCTTCTCCAAGCTTGGATCTTGATGCTATTACTCGCTTCAATCTTCAAGTCCAAAAGAAACCCTAGAATCTAACTAAACTAATTAAACCTAATCTACTCCTAATCTAACAAACAAGAAAGGAAAGGAAAAAGAATGGAAAAACTAGGGCTTAGCTCCACTCCGGGAGATATCCGGCCAAATGAAGGGTTAGGACCCTTATATCATTTCCTCCCCTATGTCTTCTAAGTGAAAGTCAAAGTCTGGTAGATTTCTTGATTGGTGTGGCCGCTCGTGCCCAAGCTTATTTCCTGGCGCAGCTGCTGAAGTTTGGCCTCTGCTCTAGGTATCAGCGCGGGCGCGCGGGCTGGCTACCTTCACATGGCGCGGCCACGCGTGCTGCTGAACTTTGCTGGTGCAGGGCTTTGCTGCTGCATTTGACTTTCTTTCGCTCCTTTAGCCATCTTGCACTTCTTGCAGCCTTGTGGCATCATGCCCTCTTGCCTCTTTTCCCATGCTACCTTCATGCTATAAGCCAATTTATGTGATTTTCTCTAACTAGCGTTCTTTTACCCTTTTTAGCTCAAATTGCACTTGTAGAGTTCCAAAACTTGAAAGTCACAAAAGAAAGGAAAAACGCATGAAAAGCACAATGGATACTTGAGTTTAAGCCACGAAACAAGCTGGTAACTATTAGAATAAGTGGTAATAAAACCACTTATCAAATACCCCCAGACTTAAGCGTTGTTTGCCCTCAAGCAACCAAAACCAAACTAAAGACATAATGCATTGCAATATATACAATGTGTGCAACCTATGCTATATGAATGCAAATCCAGGCTCCAGTCAGTATTGAACATTAAAACCATGCCTCAGAAAATCACAAGATGATTTAACAGAAAAGCTACCCAAGACGAGATTAAAAGCATAATTTTGCAAATCCAAAACTGTCAGCACTGATGTGTTGTGCGTTGTGTGCCTAGCAACCATTAGACATACTTTAGATAAATAATTCACATGCTATGCTTCTTAGGGGAAAAACAGGTTTTAACTTAAGAAAAGCAGTCAAGCATATAAGTTCTAACTAAACCATGCATTACTAAAGTTAAGGGTCAACAGGGGTTTTTTCATTAAGCTCTTATTATTCACGAGGGCGTATTCGTACTTTTCGGTGTACACATAGGACTATGCAATGCCTAGTTCTCTTAGGCTTTTCAATGATATCCATGTAGCAAGCTTTCGACCAACGACTCCCAGACCAGACGGCCTTAGGGCGCTGGGTGTAGAGACAGCCCTAGGGCTTACTTGCTCGAATATGAAAGGCCACAGAACTCGACGTAGCCGAAGTGTTTATTCTATTTTTTTCTTTTTCTTAATCTTTTATTTTATTTTCTTTTTCTTTTTCTTTTTTCTGCAAGGGAGTGCGTCTTACGCTCCATCTCCCCACATAGCATATACCCCCCTGTTTTCCCCCAAACTTAAGCTTTTAACAGTCTTAGTTCTTATCATATGATCACTGACTCTTTCTTAAAACACAAATTTCCCACCAGAAGATAAGTATGTGAACATTTAAACTTAGCATGTCATGGTGTTTACTCTATCATGCTTACTGGTTACACAGTATCTGACAAGCAAGGATTTACATATATGACCATGAAATCAGGCTTAAGTCTCAAATCAGTTCAACAATCAAGTGAATTCAGTTTCCTCATAGGCCAAATACATAACTAACCAACTGAAACTGGATTCATGCAATATGTCCTACATAGAATGCAAAAATTTTAAAATTTTGACAAATTTTAACAAAACATGGCCTATATGCACTATATAAACAAACACAATATGCAAAATGAAATGAACTACCCTATATGCAAAATAAAGCCAATACCCCCAAACTTAAACTATTCAATGTCCTCATTGAAGGTAAAGGTAAAAAGAAAGGAACTCCCCTATTCGGCTTCTGATGCTGCATGAAATGAAGTGGCATCCTCTCAGAAGTTTCCCCGTCTCTCTCTGCTCTTGGTAAAATAAACCCCGCTCAACACTATACTCAATGAACCAACCCAACTCTATATCAATCTTGCTCTGCTAGAGATCCCACACTCAATATCTCAATTGATCAGGTTGAGAGGATGAGGTGGATGAGAATTGGTACTTTGGATTGAGGAGGTAGGAGGTTTTCAAAACTAAGGCTTGTAGTGGAGGGGATTACATGAAATGGAAGAGATGGGGGATTGCATGAAGGAACTTGAGGGTTTGGGATAAGAGGCTTGTGTGCTGCTGATAATTTACATGAAGCGATGCCCCCCCAAAATCTGCAAGATTTTCCTAAGTCAGGCTCAGTCTGCATGTGTGGCGTGGCCGCGCGCCAGCTCAGGCTTATCTTGGCAGCGGCCGCGCGTCAAGCCAGATCATATTTTCTGCAGCATTTTTCTAAGCACAGAGGCTATGGCATTTGAACTTTGCTCCCAAGCAGCTTTTAACCTGAAATATGCAGACAAGACTTATTAAGCCTTATTAAACCATCAAAAGCTAATACATAATATTTACATCAAGAGAATTAAATATGGAAAGATATATGTATTTAAATTCCCAAAAATTCTCTAAGTGCACACATACAATGTGCTCGTGCATAAAAAAAAATGTTCAATAGCATTAAAGTCCCAAAAATATATGCACTAATGCCTAAGCTCCAAAAATGTAGGCATGAGCTCCTAAATCCTAAAGTATGCAGAAATTTAAACTAATACTAACTAATAAGAATTAAACGAGGGGGAGGGAAATGTGATAGAAAGCATGTAAATAGAGAATTAAACAAAGAGATAGTGAAATGATGGGAAGTAGGTAATGGAGAATTAAACAAAGAGAGAGAGAGAGAAATGATGGGGTGCCTCCCATCTAGAGCTTGATTTATAGTCCTCTAGCTCGACTGTGTCTGCCCACTGCTACCCAACTCCCCGACGATACTGGAGAACCCCTCCATCCATCAGAATAGCTGTGTGACTTTGGCGGCTTCCCAGTAGGAGCGGATGCAGATTTAAACTACCTAGCATTGGATAAGTAAAAGAATTCCCCGTCCTGAAGGTTGGGGAGCTAGGCAAGGGTTCCGTTATGTAGGTGAAATGATCTGGGCATGGAGGTATAGACCACAGAACGGACTCATCTTCTATTCTCTTCTCTTCTAACCACCATGGTTTGAAGCTCACGGACTCTCTCATGTCATCGAGATCCGTATATGTAATGTGGCTTCCAAGGGGGCAAGGGTGTGCAAACTTGACTGGAGTCTCAAACTTCGGCGGAGGAGGCTCTTGGGGTATTATCACTGTTGGTTCACATTCATACTCCACAGCCCCAATTGGCTCCTCAATATCCATTGCCTTTCGCTCGTCCAGTTCCAAGTGCACCTCAGGCTCTTCATCAGTATCTGCATCCATCTCATAGCACCAATCTTTTTGAGGGTCATAACTCACGGCTTTAGTCATTGGAGGCACAAAATCTTGCACTGTTATCTCTTGTTCACATACCTCCTTCTTCCTTAATGCCGTGCTAATCTGCTCCACCTAAATCTGAAGATCCTCAATCGATTGCTCTTGCTCAATCAAGGTCTTCTCTGTCGATGCTATGGAATTCCCCCACATAATTTCCAATCCTTCCTTTTCTGTTTCAGCCTCGGGCTCCATGTACTGATGCTCATTGGTAGGAGTGATGTGGATTAGGGCCATTTGATTCTGGAAGTTCTGGCTTAATTGCTCTTGGCTCCTAAGCCTCTCCTCTTGGCTTTCAAAGCTCCTATACATGAATTCCATTGGAGACTGTTCTCCTTGTAAACATGGGGATTGATATGGGGGTTCTGGTGCATAAGTTGGACTTGGCTTATATTGTTCTTAATAGCTCACAGTATGGTTTTGCATCCCTTGTTCATCCTCTATCATCAAGGCCTTGCTAATCTGCTCTGCCCAGTTCTGAATACTCTTGAATGACTTCTGTTGCTCATTGAAGATGTCCTTTAGTGATATGTCACCTCCTTCCTCCAAGCTTGTATTTTCTGTGTCACCCTTAAAATTGTGTTGAGGCTCATAAACTGGAGTCTGGAATGTGCATTCTGGGGCGTAAACGGGATTTGGATCCCAATATTGGTCTTGATAATAGTCTGATGAAGGCTCTGGATGATACCCCCAATCCTGCTGATAATTGGGATAAGGCTCATTGTAGGAGTACTCACCCCTATACTGCTCTTGCCCATAACTGATAGGCTCCTGATGGCTCGCGTAGCTCCCAGCACCGTAGTTATAAGTCATTGCTATCTCGCGACTCTGTTGAGCTGAAACAACATCCAACTTCCTCGAGAGCACCTCCAACTGTGCTGAAAGTGAAGCAATTGGGTCGACGCTATTATTCCCTACTTCCCTTGGTTGCTCTTGACTTGTGTAGTTCCATGGATAGAAATTTGAGTCCATTGTACCTGAAAAGAGAATATCTGAAGAGAATTAAGCAAAATAAAAACAATGTTTAAAGTAAGACTAATTTGATTTAAACTAATGTTGGCAAACAGTTATCCAATTAATTCCCCGGCAACGGCGCTAAAAACTTGTTGGCCAATTATATGACACAATTAACATGCAAGTATACGCGGCCAACGAGTAATAAAGAGTGAGTAAAGATATCGTTCCCACGAGAAATTAATAGATAAAGAGTCGCCAAAACACTAGTGCGTAATCATCTCAATCTTATTTAAACGGGCGAGAAGGAGAATGAATTATTAAAGCTAAGTTAAACTAGGCAAGAATTAAAACATGCAATAACTAATCCTAGGGTAAATTCAGATAATGAAGACATGGGATTACAATTTCCCCCAACACTTCGTTCGAATCTCTTAACTCTCTCACTTAGAATAATAAGCACCTAGAATTGAAAACCGAGAAATCACGATTACATAATAGCCTCTTTCGATGGACAACTATGAATCTTTCTAATGCGGCATATAAATATATGTTTATCCTACACACTATCAAGCAACTAATATCCAGAATAATTAACAAGACACATGTCACGAGAAAATCTAGTTAACTACTCCTTCAATTACCAACTTTCACATAGGAAGTCATTAAGATTAGATTCTCAATTTGGCTGCATGCAACATTTAGGTATATTTCTATCCCAAACACTAACAAATTATTAACTCTTTAGGACAATGAATGAGACACACGTCACATAATCTTATAGATTACCCGCAAAATCTATAACTTTCGCATGATATCATAACTAGGTCTAAACCTATAATCCATTTGTCAAGTTCATATAGGTTCACAAGAAATAAATCTAAAAGCACAAGTTATGATAACCAATTAGTAATAATAGCAAAGAGAGAAACAATCAATACAAACTATGTGTTGAGTTCCATTGAAACCCCAAAATATAAACTAAGTCATAAATAACTTGAATATATTATCCACAAGTTAGATAAACATCATCTAAATACAATTTAATACAAGGAGAGTAAGAGATAGAGAAATGCAAATCTTGTGTCTTCTCCAAGCTTGGATCTTGATGCTATTACTCGCTTCAATCTTCAAGTCCAAAAGAAACCCTAGAATCTAACTAAATTAATTAAACCTAATCTACTCTCTAATCTACTCCTAATGTAACAAACAAGAAAGGAAAGGAAAAAGAATGGAAAAACTAGGGCTTAGCTCCACTCCGGGAGATATCCGGCCAAATGAAGGGTTAGGACCCTTATATCATTTCCTCCCCTGTGTCTGCTAAGTGAAAGTCAAAGTCTGGCAGATTTCTTGACTGGCGCGGCCGCGCGCGCCCAAGCCTATTTCTTGGCGCGGCCGCGCGGCTGCTGAAGTTTGGCCTCTGCTCTGGGAATCAGCGCGGGGGCGGGGGCTGACGGCTTTTACACGGCGCGGCCGCATGTGCTGCTGAACTTTGCTGGTGCAGGGCTTTGCTGTTGCATTTAGCTTTATCTCGCTCCTTTAGCCATCTTGCACTTCTTGCAGCTTTGTGGCATCATGCCCTCTTGCCTCTTTACCCATGCTACCTTCATGCTATAAGCCAATTTTTGTGCTTTGCTCTAACTAGCATTCTTTTACCCTTTTTAGCTCAAATTGCACTCGTAGAGTTCCAAAACCTGAAAGTCACAAAAGAAAGGAAAAATGCATGAAAAGCACAATGGATACTTGAGTTTAAGCCACAAAACAAGCTGGTAACTATTCAAATAAGTGGTAATAAAATCACTTATCAGATGTCTCTACACCTAGCGCCTTAAAGCCATTTGGTTTGGGAGTCATTGGTCGAACACTCGCTACACGGGTATCACTAAAAAGCCTTAGGGAACTAGGCATTGTACAGTCATGAGTGAAATAGAGATACGGGAAATCAAGCAAAAATGCCCCCGTAAAGGAATAAAAGATAGCATATCTCCCTTATTGACTTCTGACTTGGTGGATGTTGAGTTGTGTTTGCTTTACCTTGTTTACGGGATTTCGTGAGTTAAAGCTATATTTTCTAGCTAAGATGCGTATTATGTGATATATTTGAACTTTAGTTGGTCACATTGATGTCGATCACACACACACTGCATTGGTGTTAATAGGTATTGATTTATCGTTGGGTTTGAACTGCGGATATGTTTTGGTTGGATTTGTTGTATATTTGTGTAATTTCTCTGAGGCAAGATTGGTTAACTTTGTATAAGCTAACAGTTGCATTCATAAGCATTGTATCTATTTGAATTTGTATGGTTTTGCTTGAGGACAAGCAAAGTCTCAAGTTTAGGGGTATTTGATGAGTGGGTGTCATACCTACGAATCAGTGTCCTTAATAGCTTGATTCTTGGTGGTTTCAGGTAATTTTCCTATCATTTTACTTGGTTTTATAATAGTGTTTGTAGGAAATGGAATGGTTGGCAAAAGAACCTAAAAGCTAAGATTCAGCTTGATCATGACAAGAACACCCGCTGGGGTGGGTTCCTGAAGAAGAAAATATCCGCCGGGGCAGACCTGTGAATTTGCAGTATTGCCGGACAGAAGGTTTCTCCGCCGGGGCATGTGTCTGTAAGCCAATTCTCCGCCGGGGCAGGTAGGCGCGGAAGCCAGCGATGTTTTCCTTGTTTGTCTCAAAATTGGATGTAAGATTAAGCTATTATTAGGGCTGCGAGGAGGATGATATAAAAGGTTCATGAAGAGAATATTAGGGACACACTTAGCCATACATAAGCCCTAGCTTGGAGATTGACTTGGGACGATAATTGAAGCATCATTTGAGCACGACGAATGCAAGAAATATGGAGATGAGTGGTGATATAACTTTAGAGTTTATTTTCTTTTTTCTTTAACATCTTGTATTCAGAATGTTTTTTATTGTGTGGATTATGGATTTTACTTCATTGATGATGAACTAATTTTTTATTTAAGCCTATAACGGATCTTATTATGTAACGGAAGATTAAATAACATTCACTTCAGTTTATGGATATTATTTCCAGGTTATTTACTATGAGTTGGGAATCATTTATATAATTGCTTGATCACCATTTATTTGTTATCCCATATGAATTCGAGAGATGACATATGGGATTAGAACTAGCCATAATGACATATGTTTGTGATTTCTGTTGTAGTTGGGATTCATAATTCATGTATCGGATAGAGATATTTATGCATCGTATGTAATCTGATAAGAACTTGATATTAAACCTTATTCAATTATAATTCACATAGAGATATATTGAGTTAGTTAATTAAGGTGTCTTGCTTAATTATATCAATTGTAGATTTAAGTGAGTATGTGTATAATGCATCGAGAGATAATTTTATCTACTTTTGTGTTCTTGGTTAATAATACGGAATAATTGATATAAACTGAAGGAAAGTATACTATCTGAAGTGAAATAATATGTGAAGTTGTATGCTTAATTCTCCAAAACTAGTTAAATTCCCGAGTTAGTGTTAATTTGGTTTAAGTAGTAGTTATTTATAAAAATCATCTTTTAATTATTAGTTTAATAAATCTGAAATAATATAAAATTGATACTTGTTTTATTAAATTGGAATCATTGTCTATGTGGGTACGATACTTGATCTTATCATTATATTACTTGTTGACCACGTACACTTATACGTAACGCGTATAGATTTTACCCAACAAGTTTTTGGCGCCATTGCCAGGGACAGTAATTGCGTTTAGTACTTACAATATCAGTTTAATTAGATCAAGTTTTAGTTATATATATATATATATATATTTATTGTTATTTTTGTTTGATTGGATATTTCAGGTATGCTCGAGTAGTGCTTGCAAACTCGATCACAGAAGCCAGAGTTGTTTCCTTATGAGGACGACATCAATAAGCGGTTTCAGCGATTGAGTAAGTGGATACAAAAAACTCGGGAAGAACTTGAACCACCCAACGAACACATGGCTGAACAAGAAGATAAACCGCTAAAGGATTATGTTACATCGAGGATTACTAAAATTTAATAAAGTATCACCAGGCCTGCGATCAATGCAAATAACTTTGAGATCAAACCTGGGACAATACAGATGGTGCATAATAGTTACCAATTTGGGGGTCTTCCGAGTGATGACCCGAATGATCACATCATCAGTTTCATAGAAATTTGTGATACCTTCAAGTGCAAGGGGGTGTCAAACGATGCAATCAGATTGAGACTATTTTCGTTCACACTCAGAGACAAGGCGAAGGGTTGGCTCCATTCCCTACCATCGGGGTCAATCACCACATGGAATGATCTGGCGCAGAAATTTTTAGCTAAGTTCTTCTCACTATCAAAGACACATAAATTGTGAACGGAGATATCTTCATTTGCACAGTTACAAGGGGAGCCACTATATGAAGCATGGGAGAGGTACAAGGAGCTTTTGAGAAAATGTCCACACCACGGATTCCCACATTGGATGCAGATGAATAACTTTTACAATGGGTTAGGGAGTCATATACGAACTAGCATCGATGCAGCCTTAGGTGAAGCTTTTCTGGCAAAGAAATTTGAGGAGGCATGGGATTTGATAGATACAATGACTGCAAATAGCTATCAGTGGCTGACTAAGAGATTGACTCAACCCACAAAAGCAGGTATTCTGGAAGTGGACTATGTGACAGCTCTTTTCGCACAAATCGCATCATTATCAAAGAAGATGGATTCCATGTCAAGTGGGAACACATAGCAGGTAGCAATAATATGTGAGCTTTGTGCAGGGGAGCATCTGACAAACTATTGTGCAATAAATCCAGCTTCAGTACAGTTTGTGGGTAGCTATAATAGGCCACCCAACACATATCAGAATGCATACAATTAGGGAGCAAGGAACCATCCGAATTTTTCTTGGAGCAACAACCAGAATCAGAATCAGCAGTAGGCTCCTCGACCATCATAGCCCTTGGTTTTCAGAATCAAAATCAGCAGGCAGTTCCTCAGTAAGAGAAAAAACTGATTTGGAGGAGATACTGGCAAAATACATAACAGGAAATGAAGCGGCGATGAAAACTCAGGCGGCTGCGATCAAAAATCTAGAAACTCAGATTGCACAGATTACGAGTGCATTAAATAATAGACCCCAAGGAACCTTGCCGAGTGACACAAAAAAGAATCTGAGGGGAGGACATGAGCAATGTCAAGCTATCACACTTCGGAGTGGGAAACAGTTAGTCGACCAGGATTCAAAGAAGCCGACTATAGATAAGCAGGGTGAGGAAAATGTGGAAGAAACAGTGGAAGGGAAAGCAGGAGAAAAATTTGCAGAAAAAGAACAAGTGGTTACACCGATAGTCTACCCTTTACAAGCATTTCAACAAAGGATCCAAAAATCAAAATTAGAGAAACAGTTCCCTAAGTTTCTGGTAGTGTTCAAGAAGTTACACATCAACATCCCTTTTGCAGAGGCATTAGAACAGATGCCTGGTTATGCCAAGTTCATGAAGGATATATTGTCACAGAAAAAGAAATTAGAGGACTTTGAGACTGTGGCACTAACGGAGGAATGTAGTGCAATATTATAAAAGAAGCTTCCACCAAAGTTGAATGATCCGGGTAGTTTTACCATCCCATACAAGATAGAGAGTTTAGCCTTCAACAAATGTCTGTGTGATTTAGGTGCCACTATAAAACTCATGCCAATCTCAGTTTATACTCATCTAGGTTTACCAACGCCTAAACCAACAAACATCTCCCTATAGCTGACAGACAGATCTGTAACCTATCTACGGGGGATTGTTGAGGATGTTTTGGTTAAAGTGGACAAGTTCATCTTCCCAGCAGACTTCATCATTCTGGACTACGAAGAAGATAAGGATATTCCACTAATCCTTGGGCGACCATTTTTGGCAACCGGTAGGACTCTCATTGATGTTCAGAAAAGAGAGTTGACTATGAGGGTGCAAGATCAAGAGGCAACCTTCAACGTGTTTAAAGCCATAAACTTTTCGAAAGAGGATGAGGAATGTTTTCGGATGGATATTATTGACACAGTGGTGGGTGATGAGAAATATCAGATACTCAGTACCGACCCGTTTGAATCAATGTTGATGCGAGACTATGATGAAGAGGATTCAGTGATAAAGGAGTATCTGCAACTGCTAGAGGCCCATCCGAGAGTAAACAGGTTTAAGTTACCATTTGAACCTTTGGAAGCAGCAAAAACTTTATCAATCAAAGATGAAGCCATGTCTAGATGAACCACCAGCACTAGAACTCAAACCCTTACCCAATCACCTCAGGTATGCGTATTTGGGTAATTCATCTACTTTAACTATTATTATTGCATCTGCACTTAACGAACTGCAAGAAAGTAAGCTGTTAAGAGTTTTAAGGGAATACAAGTCTGCTATTGGATGGACAATCGCTGACATCAAAGGAATCAGCCCGTCATTCTGTATACACAAGATTTTGATGGAGGAAGATGGCAAGCTAACAGTGGAACCCCAAAGGAGGCTCAACCCAATAATGAAAGAGGTAGTGAAGAAGGAGATCTTGAAATCGTTGGAATTATCTACCCCATTTCAGACAGTGCATGGGTGAGCCCGGTCCAATATGTCCCGAAGAAAGGTGGTATGACAGTAGTAAAGAATGAGAACAAAAAACTGATACCTACAAGGACAGTGCCAGACTGGAGGGTCTGCATGGACTACATAAAGCTGAATAAGGTAACTAGAAAGGATCATTTCCCCTTGCCTTTCATTGATCAGATGTTGGACAGACTAGCTGGACATGAGTACTATTACTTGTTGGATGGGTATTCAAGCTACAATCAGATCGTCATCGCACCAGAAGATCATGAGAAAATAACATTCACATGCTCGTATGGCACATTTGCCTTTAGAAGGATGTCATTCGGACTATGTAACGCACCGGCGATCTTTCAGCGATGCATGATGGCAATCTTCTCAGATATGGTGGAGCGCAGTGTTGAGGTATTTATGGATGATTTTTTAGTATTTCGGGAATCATTTGATAGGTGTCTCGAAAATCTAGTCCTTGTGCTGAAAAGATGTGTTGAGACAAATCTGGTGCTCAACTAGGAAAAATGCCATTTTATGGTTCAAGAGGGGATAATTCTTGGGCATAAAGTTTCTGGAAAGTGGTTGGAAGTTGATAGAGCTAAATTGGAAACAATAGAAAATCTGCCACTGCTAACTTCAGTCAAAGGGATTCAGAGTTTTCTCGGGCATGCTGGATTCTACCGCCGATTCATCAAAGACTTCTCAAAAATCACAAAGCCACTATGTAGTCTCTTGGAAAAGGATGTACCATTCAAATTTGATGAAGACTATCTAGCAGCGTTTGAACAATTGAAGAAGAAGCTAACCACAGCTCCAGTGATCATCGCACCGGATTGGACAATGCCATTCGAGCTCATGTGTGATGCCAGTGACTATGCAGTAGGAGCAGTGCTTGGACAACGCAGGGAGAAGGTCTTTCACGCCATCTATGATGCGAGGAAGACACTGACTGATGCACAGTTGAACTACACAACCATCGAAAATGAGTTACTTGCAGTTGTGTACGCCTTTGATAAATTTTGATCGTACTTGGTGGGAGACAAAGGTGGTGGTTTACACTGATCACTCGGCCATCCGGTATCTAGTTGAAAAGAAGGACGCAAAGTCGAGACTTATTCATTGGGTTTTGCTCCTACAAGAGTTTGATTTGGAGATTAAAGGTTCGAAGGGGACAGAGAATCAGGTGGTTGACCATCTTTCGCGGCTAGAAAATCCAAATCAGGAAGAGATAGACAAGGTGGTGATCAACTAGTCTTTTCCAGATGAACAATTATTTCTAATCCACGGTGAATTCCCATGGTATACGAATTTTGCGAATTACTTGGTGTGTAATATTCGCCCACCAGATTTGACATGCCAACAAAAGAAGAAATTCTTACATGACGTGAAGTGGTATATGTGGGATGAATCATATTTGTTCCGCCAGTGTGCTGACAAAATGATCCGACGATGTGTACCGAAAAGTGAAGTGGAAAGCATCTTACAGGCATGGGCATGCCTCATTATACGGGGGACACTATGGGAGTTAGAGAACAGCCGCAAAAGTCCTCCAAGCAGGTTTTTTCTGGCCTACATTATTCAAAGACGTACATCAATGCGTGAAAAACTATGACAGATGTCAAAGAGTGGGAAATATTTCAAAACGGAACGAGATGCCCTAAATATGAGTTTGAAAGTCAAGGTTTTTGATGTATGGGGAATCGATTTCATGGGACCCTTTCCGTCATTGTTCATTAATTTTTACATCTTATTGGCAGTTGACTATGTATCAAAATGGGTGGAGGCAGTTGCGCTACCAACGAATGATGCGAACGTTGTACTAAAATTCTTACAAAAGAATATCTTCACCCGTTTTGGCATCCCAAGGGCAATCATTAGTGACCATTTCTACAATAAGTACTTCGCCGCTCTTTTGACGAAGTATGGGGTCAACCACCGAATCGCCACAGCCTATCACCCTCAGACGAGTGGCCAAGCCGAGGTATCTAACAGAGAGGTGAAGAGAATCTTGGAAAAGGTCATCAACCCAAATTGGAAGGATTGGTTGTTGAAACTAGAAGACGCTCTTTGGGCATATCGAACAGCGTACAAGACCCCATTAGGCATGTGGCCATATCAGTTGGTTTACGGGAAGGCGTGTCACCTTCCAGTGGAACTCGAGCATAAAGCATATTGGGCCATCAAGAAACTGAACTTTGACTTATCAGCAGCTGAGGAGAGGAGATTGTTGGAATTTAATGAGCTAGATGAATTCCGCCTGCAAGAATATGAAAACTCGAAGTTATACAAAGAGAAGGTCAAGAAATGGCATAATTAAAAGATAATGGACATAGAGTTTGAACCGGGCCAGTCAGTATTGCTATTAAACTCTCAGTTGAAATTGTTTCCCGAAAAACTAAAATCTAGGTGGTCGGGCTCTTTTACCATCAAGATGATATTTCCACACGGCGCCGTTGAGCTGTATGGCCGGGATCCAGCAGAGACATTCTAAGTGAACGGCCAACACCTCAAGCACTATTGGGGAGGTGACATCGATCGCCAAGCGACCGCGGTCAATCTAACTGAGCCAATCTAACACAGGAAGTAGTCAGGCTGAACGACTTAAAATCAAGTGCTAGATGAAAGGCAACCCATCCTTTGAGTTCATTTTTCGTAAATAGATATTAATTAAGTGTAATGATGTATATTAAGTAGAAATTTTTCTTGATAAAGCGTGTTCTGACAATGTTTATGTTGTGCGTGTAGATATAGTACACGGGCAAGACAATCCAAGCCAAACATCAAGGTGAAATTTTTTTTTATCAACAAGGGGAGTACGCTCAAGCTAAGCTTTTGCAGGAAAAGGCAATTAAATTCCAAAAATCTAGACAGACTAAGGACTCGCCCCTGCGGACAAATAGACTTGTAATTCCAGCCACGACGGACTTGGACGCTGGAGGCTGTCCGCCCCCGCGGGCTTTGCAGCAATTCAAAATCCGCCCTAGCAGGGGGTCGGAAAGCCAGATTTTTAAAACTCCTTTTTAATGACCCAATTGAAGCAACCCTCACATACACCTCCAACCTAACCCACCGAAAACCTACACCAAACACCATAACTCTCCTACACTTACCGAAACTCTCTCTACAACCCCTCCTAATCTACAACTTCCTTTCCAAAGCCTCATTCAATTGGACTTGCAAGCACCAACGATTTCTCCGTCTTGAAACTTGAATCACACACGCAAAGCATACATCTATTGGGGGAAACAAGAACCATCCTTTCGGTGGCTAACAAAAGGTTGACATCACTTAGGTGAAGTCTGAACATTGAATCAAGGGGTAAGCTTCCTACAATCCTTTTGTAGATTTTGCAAAGCCAGTGAGTAGAGTAATCAATTGGTACAAACAAAATTTCTGAGATATTGCTTATTAGATTCGAAATTGGGAGTCACATGGTGTTCAATTAGTTGATATATTGTGGGATATTGATTACTTGAGTGCATAATTTGGGGAAATACCAACAAGTAAACATCACCAACATTAAACTCCTTTAGCACTGCACGCCAACCGTTCGACAAAAGGCTAGAACCAACTTTGTAAGAAATTATGTGTTTTTGAGTAAGTAAACAACATGCCACCACGACCACAAAAGAGGCAAAAGGGTGAAGGTTCCTCCACGACCGCTCCACAATTCGATCAGAGGAAATTCCAGAGTGCGGCCGCTGTCGACCGATTTGAATATGTGGCGGGAAAGCCACTAATACCAGAACGGGGCCTTAAACCCGATCCTTTGAATGGACATATGAAGCTGCAAATCATAGAACATGGTTGGGAAAACACCTTCACGGATCAACCCGAAGCGGTAGTGGTGGCCGTGGTCAAGGAATTCTATGCCAATGCGGAGGACACACCTCCGTTTAAAGCATTTGTCAGAGGCAGATTAATGGACTTCAGTGCAGAAGCCATAAAAGAGTTCTACAGTGTCCCATAGCCCGAGGTGTGTCAGTACACGGAGTTGAGAGATAGCGGCATTGACTATGATTAAATCTTCACGGAGATATGCAAACCTGATATAGTATGGGAAAAGGGCAGGAGAGGAGGCACGCTCATCATGAGTTCCAGTTTGAGCAAGTATGGGAAAATATGGCATTCGTTCATTTATGCAAAGCTACTTCCCTCAACACATACGAGTGAGATTACCAAAGAAAAGATCTCACTATTGTATGTGATCGTCAAGGATCTCCACATAAATATTGGGACGATCATCAGTTTCTCTATTCGTCGGTGCTTGAGGGGAAGCATAAAGGGAGGATTACCACATCCATCCCTCATCACCGGTCTGTGCAGGCAAGCAGGTGTCAGGTGGGCAGATGATAAGCCGTCACAACCACCGTTGTATATATTGGACAAGAAGCTGATTGCCCAATTTGAAACTTGGAAGAGGGAACCTTCACATCCCCGCGGCCTAGGCTTTATTTTTCCAGACTCGGATGAAGGGGATGATGAGGCCCTGGATGCGGACTATGTGTTGCCAGAGGATGATTTGGAGGAGGATCCATAGCTTGAAGAAGAGAACGCCACTACGTCCAGCGCTTCTCGCTCGATGAAGTCCATGCTCAGAAACCTTCAGCAGCAAATGGATCAACAACACAAGAGGGATGACAGATTGGCGTTGAGACAAAGCCATATGTTTGATACTTTGACCAATTTCAATGCCACCGTCGTTGATTCCTTCACAAGACTTAACACATCCACCGACCCCCTTCAGTTCCCAACTCCACAACCACTCCCAGGCTATCCACCTTCAGATTCTTACTCGGAGGAGATGGTCGGGCCAGATGCTTGACTGATCAGGGAAGTCCTTGAAGCTTAATTTCTTTATTTTAATCAATGAGGACATTGTGATACTTAAGTGTGGGGGTGTGTGTCTGCGTATTGCATAATAATCATTCATCATGATATTGTCAGAACCTTGTGGTTAGTTAGTTTTGCATAGGATTAGGAGTAGTTTAATTGCATGAATATTTTTATTTAAGTATGTTTTTATGCTTATAAAAAATGGAAAAATTCAAAATATAACAAAAAAAGTCTTAGTTAGGATTGCATGAGTCAAGTATGTCAGTCTATATGAAGAAACCTTAGCCAATGATGAGATTGGACTTACATAGAACGTAAACAGTAATGATAACTAGGACATAGATGTAAATTCTGACCTTTACATGAATCGTTGCCTGGTTGACACTATTGTACCGGTTAGCACGTTAAGATGACAATGTGATTTAATTTGGGTCGAATAGTCACATAATTAACATCTTGATAGAAATTGGGCTTTAAATGGTTGAAATTCCGTAAACCGGTAGTAGTGGCTGAGATGAGGCAGAAACCTAAGTTTGGGAGAAAATATGGGAGCTATCTAAAAGAAAAAGAAACGAAAATGAAAATGAATTTTTTTTTTGGAAAATATGAAAAAGTGGAAAAGAAACGCGTGAATAAACACCGTCACTCGTTTAGTTTCGTGGCCTTTGATATTCGAGTTAGTACGCCCAAGGGGATGTCTCTACACCCAGCGCCCTAAAGCCATTTGGTTTGGGAGTCATTGGTCGAACGCTCGCTACATGGGTATCACTAAAAAGCCTAAGGGAACTAGGCATTGCACAGTCTTGAGTGAAATAGAGACACGGGAAAACGAGCAAAAATGCCCCCGTAAAGGTATAAAAGATAGCGTATCTCCCATATTAACTTCTGACTTGGTGGATGTTGATTTATGTTTGCTTTACCTTATTTACGGGATTCCGTGTGTTAAATATGTATTTTCTAGCTAAGATGTGTATTATATGATATATTTGAACTTTAGATGGTCACATTGTTGTCATTCACACACACACTGCATTGGTGTTAACGGGTTTTGATTCATCGTTGGGTTTGAACTGCGGATATGTTTTGGTTGGATTTGTTGTATATTTGTGTAATTTCTCTAGGCAAGATTGGTTAACTTTGTATAAGCTGACAGTTGCATTCATAAGCATTGTATCTGTTTGCATTTGCATAATTTTGCTTGAGG
The DNA here is from genome assembly GCA_020205555.1 of Panax stipuleanatus. Classification (NCBI taxonomy): domain Eukaryota; kingdom Viridiplantae; phylum Streptophyta; class Magnoliopsida; order Apiales; family Araliaceae; genus Panax; species Panax stipuleanatus. Next base: position 86,979,692 of record CM035123.1, read on the forward strand.
ACAAACAAAGTCTCAAGTTTGGGGGTATTTGATGAGTGGGTTTGGGGGTATCTATTTGATTCTTGGTGTTTTCAGGTAATTTTCCTATCATTTTACTTGGTTTTATAATAGTGTTTGCAGGAAATGGAATGATTGGCAAAGGAGCGTAAAAGCTAAGATTCAGCTTGATCATGACAAGAACACCCGCTGGGGCGGGTTCCTGAAGAAGAAAATATCCGTCGGGGCAGATCTGTGGATTTGCAGTATTGCTGGACAGAAGGTTTCTCCGTCGGGGCAGGTGTCTGTAAGCCAATTCCCCGCCGGGGCGGTTAAGTGCGGAAGCCAGCGATGTTTTCCTTGTTTGTATCGGAATTGGATGTATAATTAAGCTATTATTAGGTCTGTGAGGAGGATGATATAAAAGGGTCATGAAGAGCATATTATGGAGACACTTAGCCATACACAAGCCCTAGCTTGGAGATTGACTTGGGACGATAGTTGAAGCATCATTAGAGCACGACGAACGCAAGAAGTGTGTAGACGAGAGATGATATAACTTTAGAGTTTATTTTCTCTTTTCTTTAACATCTTGTATTCAGAATGTTTTCTATTGTGTGGATTATGGATTTTACTTCATTTATGATGGACTAATTTTCTATTTAAGCCTATAACGGATCTTATTATGTAATGAAAGATTAAATAGCATTCACTTCAGTTTATAAATATTATTTCCAGGTTATTTACTATGAGTTGGGCATCATTTATATAATTGCTTGATCACCAATTATCTGTTATCCCATATGAATTCGAGAGATGACATATGGGATTGGAACTAGCCATAGTGACATATGTTTGTGATTTTTGTTGTAGTTAGGATTCATAATTCATGTATCGGATAGAGATATCTATGCATCGTATGTAATCTTATAAGAACTTGATATTAAACCTTATTCAATTATAATTCACATAGAGATATATTGAGTTAGTTAATTAAGGTGTCTTGCTTAATTCTATCAATTGTGGATTTGAGTGAGTATGAGTATAATACATCGAGAGATGATTTTATCTACTTTTGTGTTCTTGGTTAATAATCTGGAATAATTGATATAAACTGAAGGAAACTATATTATCTGAAGTGAAATAATAAGTGAAGTTGTAGGCTTAATTCTCCAAAACTTGTTAAATTCTCGAGTTAGTGTTAATTTGGTTTAAGTAGTAGTTATTTATAAAAATCATCTTTTAATCATTAGTTTAATAAAGATGAAATAATATAAAATTGGTACTTGTTTGATTAAATTAGAATTATTGTCTCTGTGGGTACGATACCTGATCTTATCATTATATTACTTGTTGACCATGTACACTTGCGTGTAGCGCGTATAGATTTTACCCAACAACATACATAAATGATAGAAAACAAGTTATGAACATATATTAACACATGTATAATCATATAATCAACCATCATCAATAATTTCTGTGACGAACAAGATTTTTGTAATTTAATTTGAATATTTATTGAATTAAATAAATATTTTTCGATGATTTAATTATTGAGTTAAATAATTAATTGATGAAATTGTGGTAGATTAATTTAATTATATGTGTCACATTAGTTAAATTAATGTGGTGAATTTTTATATTCAAAGTATGTATTTAATTGAGCTTATTTGATTAATATATTAATTAATAAGCATAATATTATTCTAATTAATTTAATAATTAATTAGAGATTTAATGATTTGACATAATTAATAAATAAATTTTTTAATTATGTGACTATGTGAATTGTTGTGGAATTATGTAATTTTATTTAATTGATTTAAATAGGATTATTTGATTAATTGGGTGTGACATTTAATTAACTATATAATAGTAAGTAATTAAATTAATGGGAAAGGAGGAATAAGGGACAAGCCAAACACGGCCCTAGGGGAAGTTAGCCAGTTAACCCACTAAGGGACCAACTGACCACTCACTCTATCCACTTCGTATATTACGTATATACATATTATATTATACCTTATACACATATCATATCAGTTCTATATTGATATTCACATTTCAGAGAGAAACGTAGAGAGAAATACACAGAGAGAATTGAGAGATTGGAACGCGAATCCATATCATCTTCACAGAGTTTGCAAGGGGTAATTCCTTTGTCCCAGTTTTATTTCACGTACTATGTTTCCTTCAGTAACATATATTCTGAGTTCCCTGTGTATGGGAAAAAAATTAGCAATTTTTGATTATATGCTTATATATGTGTTATTATATCATTATAACATGTTTTGTATTTGGTATGAATGAATTAAAATAATCAAATTCATGTAATTAGGCCTTAATTGGGTTTTCAAAATTTTACAGAGTTTTTTCATTTACGTGCTTTAAAAATTCTCTGTGAATGAAAAAATTGATATTTGTTCATTATATGGCTATATGTGTGTTCATATGTGTTTATAACATATTATATGCCATATATGCATAACTTTCAGTGATCACACCATGGAATTTTGTTGATAATTGGGTTTTCAAAGTTATATAGTGTAGAAATTGTACATATGGCCCCTATGGCCCTTACGTACAAAATTTACATGCCTTATACGTTTATTTAACTTAAATTGATACTTGCATGTAATTATGTACGTTTAAACGAACAAAATGGAAGTTAAACGAACGGATTCGGTGTTATAACGAATCCGTAACGTTGAATTTCTTGTTTTCCTTCAAAATGTTATAAAATATTGAAAACAGTGAAAATAGATGCCTTAGATTGTGTAAATACGTGATTTAAAATGTTAAGATCATGCTAGAAATGTTATATAATGTTTCTGTGGAGTTTTTACATTATGGGTAGCCTTATAATTCATTACGTTAGTTTAATTTGGATTTATTTGAGCTACTCTGTGTGTTCATCGCGAACCAGGGAGTGCACCAGCAGGGGGACCCGTCCCAGCGGGTGTTCATGGGCATTAGGACCCGCCCCAGCGGGTATAAGGGCTATCCGGGAGCTTTTTTTTGGTTTTCGAGACTGTTTTGACCTCCTATAATAAAATAAGCATACCTTTTCATACGAACTCCGATTAAGGCGATTCAAGATGATTCGGAAGGATAACGAGTAGACCTACAACTTTCATTCTTTAAGTTTTTCAATTTGAAATCGTTAAAATGGGTAAAAATGGCCATCTTTGTGACTGATGCGTATTCGGAGGCAATCGGAGGGCTTCGGACATGCACGCACACAAGTGTAGTGTTCTCGATAATAACAGATGTTTTAAGTTACATACAAGAATATTATATGATTTGAAGTTCATGATTAATAAATTAAGTTATTGACATATATAAGATAATGTGAAGGTTCAAGTTAACAAACTAAGTGCGAACTTGAATATCGTAATTGTAAAACTTGATTATGATTGTTTAAAGGGCTATACATGTGTGATATGCATGTTGTGAGTTTACATTCATGTTATGTGGTTAGCCATTGAGTAATATTATAAACCAAGTTGTAAGTCGAACTTAAGTGAATAGTTCAACAGTTAAACATGGTAGTTATGAAAACTAATCGATGTCGTATACATAATGTAATGTGTAGGACGTTGAGGAAGTGAATTGTAATTATATTTGTAGCTTGTGCAAGAGGCAAGTATCCTATCCCTAACTTATTGATTTAGCAAGTTCCCTAAATTCTAATTTATTCATTTATTAAGTCTTAGACTTGTGTTTCTATATCGAGTAAGCTCGTGTTCTTCATTGTTCCAGTTTGAAATTTATATTACATATTGTAACTCTTTTAAAAGCATGATTCAGTTATACAATACTTATTCGATTGTATACTCTTGAGATTTATTATTCAAGTTGAATATCGATGTTATTGCCGAACCTTATAGGACTAGTGAACCCTTATTGATTCGACTAGTCCATAGTTGATGAACGTTCTAAATTCTAAAATACTTATTGAGCTTATCCAAACCAAACTTCCTTTGGTGCGGACTCTGATGTCAAAACTGAGATGAACAACCCTGTAAAAGGGGATTATTTACGCTTTAGCGTTGAGATATTGTGCACAGTATGGTACTAAGGGCTGATCCCCCTAAGTACGAGAAGTAGAGTCCATAGTCTTATGACTGTTAAAGGTTTAAAGTATAAACACTTTACAACCTAGGACATAGTTCAAGGTCTTATGACCCTCAGATGTTATTTTGATTCCTGTTATTTATCCTCGAGTCAAAAGTTGAGTTTCTTTATTCAGATATCTTTGATTCACTCGCATGTTATTATATTGTTGTCATATTATTATACTTGTGGGCAATCGTGCTCACTCTTGCGTAATAATAACATTACAGTTAAGAACGAAAGGTCCAAAGAGCCTTCTACTAGCAAAGGCAAGGGCAAGGTCAACAAGTGGTGAAGACTTGTTGTTTATTTATATGTTTATATTTCAGCTTTATGTTAGTTGTGTAAGACTATTTATTTGTTATGTTCGGCACAGATGTTTAAGGTTAGTATGACCTGGGATTTATTTTATTTATTACTCTGATGTTGTAACCCCATAAGGGGATGATTTACTTCTATTTATTACATGGTTTGCATTTACTATGGGTAGATAGATAGATGATATTAGTACAGTGAACACCAAGTCCCGTGGAATTGAAGTACCCGAATTTGGGGGTGTCACAATTTCCATTTACAGAGAACTTTTAAAACATACGTTAATGGAAAACTTAAGAACATGAAATACAAAAACTTAGATAAGGGATTACCCTTACTTGTTTGTTTAAATGATGATAGAGATTTCCTTACTTATTCAACTCTCCTTCAATCTTTTCTCTCAAATTTTCTCTGAACTTTTCTCTCTGATGGAATGATATGAAATAGAATACTGATATAATATATAAGTTGTAATACATAAAATATATAACTGATAGTTAGTGGTTGTCAGTTAATCCCCATAATTGATTAACTGCTCCCACTAACTTAAGGCTATGTTTGTTTGTCTCCTCTACTAACTCCTTTCCCATTATTTTAATTAAAAGTTTATTATATATTTTATTTGTCACACTTTAATTAATCAAATAATCTTATTTAAATTTAATTAAATAAAATATAATATTACGCATTAAATCACATCATCACATAATTAAAATTCTCATTTATTAATTATGTCAAATCATCAAATCTCTAATTAATTATTAAATTAATTAGAATAATATTATGCTTATTAAACAATTTCTTTAATTCAATAAACTCAATTAAATGCATACTTTGAACTATAAAAATTTTCCACATTAATTTAATCAATGTAACACATAATTAAATTATTCTACCATAATTCCAATAAAAAAATTATTTAACTAAATAATTAAACATCAATTATTTATTTAACTCAATAAATAAATCATCAAAAATATTTATTTAATTCAATAAATATTTAAATTAAATTACAAAATTCTCGTTTGTCACATCTTTCCCCCCCTTAAAAAGATTCTGTCCCCAGAATCACGGTTCAATTAAATTCGTCCTGTTACATTCTCCCCCTTACAAAGATTCTATCCTCAGAATCGCTTACACATAAATTAAGCAAATAAGTGTGGGTAAGTCTTCATCATATGTTCCTCGAGTTTCCACGTAGCTTCTTCAGCGTTGTGGTTCCTCCAAATTACTCTAACAGAAGGTATCCCTTTATTTCTAAGAACTTGTTCTTTTCTATCAACAATCTGAATAAGAACTTCTTCATAAGATAAGTCTTTTTCAAATTACAGGGGTTCATATTCAGTCACATGTTTGTAATCGGGTTTGTACGGTCATAAGACTGAACCATGAAAGACGTTATGGATGTGCTCTAACGCAGGAGGTAGAGCTACCTCGTATGCAACTTCTCCGATTCTCCGCAGCACCTCGAAGGGTCCAATGAACCTCGGTCTCAATTTCCCCTTCTTGTTGAATCTGATCTTTCCTTTCCAGTGAGAGACTATCAAGAAAACAAAGCTACCCAATTCAAATTCTATGTTTTTGCAATGTGGATCAGCGTGTTTCTTCTGCCTATCCTAAGCAGCTACCAATCTTGTCGGGATCACCTTAACAATCTCGGCTGTCTGTTGTACCAGTTCTGGTCCTAGCAATTGTCTTTCGCCAACTTCATCCCAGTACAATGGAATTCTGCACTTTTTGCCGTACAACGCTTCGTAAGGCGGTATGCCAATACTTGCGTGGTAACTGTTGTTGTAACCGAATTCTACGAGCAGTAGGTGATCATCCTAATTTCCTTTGAAATCCATATTACATGCTCTCAGCATATCTTCCAATGTCTGGATCGTTCTTTCGCTTTGCCCGTCTATTTGAGGGTGATATGTCGTACTCAGTCTCAACTGCGTCCCCATGCATTCCTGTCGTCGCTTCCAGAAATTCGATGTGAAGCGCAGATCTTGATCGAAAATAATCTACACTGGAACTCCGTGCCTAGAAGCAATCTCCTTCACATATAGTTTTGCCAACTGGTCTAAGTTGAATCTAATCTTGATCGGAAGGAAGTGTGCTAATTTCGTCAGTCGATCCACTATAACCTAAACCACGTCGTAACCCTTCTGAGTCTTCGGAAGACAAACTACAAAATCCATAGTTATATGTTCCCATTTCCATTCTGGGATCTCTAGTGGTTGTACCAAACCACTTGGCATCTGATGTTCTGCTTTCACTTTCTGACACGTTAGGCACTTGGCAACACAATTGACAATATTTTGTTTCATATTCGGCCACTAGAAATGCTGTCGAAGATCCTGATACATCTTGGGACTCCCGGGGTGAATGGAATACCGTGAACTATGAGCCTTACTCAAAATTTCCTCTTTAATCTTTGGCACTGGCGGTACCCAAACTCTGCTCTCAAATCTTAGCAGTCCCTCACTGTCCACCTTAAATATCTGTTCATTCCTATCATAGATTATCTTCCTTATCTTCTCACATTCTTCCTCCTGAAGTTGCGCTTCCTTAATCTTATCTAGTAAAGTTGTACCAGCTCCTAGCTAGAACAACTTCTCATCACACTCTATAGGATATCTCACCTCTAATTCTAGTTTCTCCATTACTGAAATTAGCTCTTCCTGGGCAGTTAACATCATTAATTTTCCTTGACCCTTTCTACTTAAGGCGTGGGCGACCAAATTTGCTTTACCTAGATCAATCATAGTCCTTTATCAATTCCAACCATCTCCTCTGGCGCATGTTCAAATTATTCTATGTAAAAATATATTTCAGACTTTTGTGGTTTGTATATATTTCACACTTCTCCCCATAGAGATAGTGTCTCCAGATCTTCAAAGAAAATTCTATCGCAGCCAACTCCAAGTCATGGGTCGAATACCCCTTCTCATAATCCTTCAGTTGTCGTGATGCATACGCAATGACCTTGCCGTTTTGCATAAGCACAAATCCTAGTCCTTAATGCGATGCATCACTATACACTACAAAATTTTATGTGCTATCCGGGAGAGATAACATAGGTGCCATACTCAGTCTCTTCTTCAGCTTTTGGAAGCTTTCCTCATACTTCTCCGTCCAAAAGAATTTCATCGTTTTCCTAGTCAAATTCGTCAGTGGAGTAGCAATTTTGGAAAAGTCCTGAATGAATCTTCTGTAATATTCAGCTAATCCAAGAAAACTTCCCACTTTCGACGGTGTCTTCGGCTGATCCCAATTCATCACAACATCAACCTTGGAGGAATCTACCGAAATTCTGTTCTTATCGATCACGTGTCCAAGGAATTGTACCCTTTCTATCCAAAATTCACATTTCAAAAACTTGGCATACAACTTCTCTCTCCTCAACTCCTCCGATGTCACCTTCAGGTGCTCTACGTGTTCCTCCTTGGTCTTTGAATACACCAAAATGTCATCGATAAACACCACCACGAATTTATCCAAAAATGTCTTGAATACTCTGTTCATTAGGTCCATAAATTCTGCAGGAGCATTCGTTAGACCAAATGACATTACCAATAATTTGTAGTGACCATATCGAGTCCTGAACGCTGTCTTCGGAACGTCCTCTATCCTCACCTTTAACTGATGGTAACCACTTCTCAGGTCTATCTACGAGAAGTATCTTGCTCCCTTCAGCTGATCAAACAGGTCGTTAATCCTAGGTAATGGATACTTATTCTTAATTGTGACCTTGCTCAGCTCCCTGTAATCAATGCAGAGCCGCATTATCCCATCCTTGTTCTTTACGAATAATACCGGCGCTCCCCACGATGATACGCTAGGCTGAATATACTTCTAGTCCAATAGCTCTTGCAGCTGCACCACCAATTCTATCATCTCTACCGAAGCCATATGGTATAGGGTCTTCGATATTAAAGCAGTTCCTGGCACCAAATCGATCACGAACTCCACTTCCCTATTTGGCTGAAGCCTTAGCAAATCATCCGGAAATACGTTCATGAAGTCTCTTATGACTAGTATCTTTTTCAACTTCGAACTCTCTTTGTGACTATCGACTATGTAGGCTAGATAGCCTACACATCCTTATCTCAACAACTTCTTGGCCTGCATCATCATCAGACAACTCGCTTGTCTAGGCGACTCGCTGCCATAAAACACAACCTTTGACGGAGTCATAAGGTTAATACACTTCCTCTAACAATTTATTATCACCCCATAATTGAATAGCCGATCCATTCCCAAAATAAAGTCAAATTCCCCAAGTCTAATCGGGATAAGATCTACGCTCATCACATTACCCTTAATATCCACCCTATAGTTCTTGTGTACAAACCTGACAAGAATCACTTCCCTAGTCGTAATTTCTATGTTCATAGGGTATTCTAGTTCATTCTTATGCAATTCTAAGTTCTTAGCAAAGTCATCAGATATAAATAAGCAAGTAGCACCCTAATCAAATAATATATATGCATTAACTTTATTGATCGAAATGATACCTGACACCACATCACGTGATTGCACAGCGTCCTACACGGTCATGTTGAAAGTCCTGGCAGTAGGTCAGTTTATTGCGGTTGGTCCTGTAATTGTTATATCGTTGCCACCACTGCTTCCCCTGTTCCCTTCTGCTCTAGCCCTTCCTGATACCTTCTTGGGGCAATCCCTGGCCAAATGGTCCTTTGACCCACATGTGAAGTAGGCACCATTCTTAGGGTTAGGGAGTTAGGTGCTATATGACCTTCTTAACCACAATTGTAGCAGACTCATTTTTCTTTCATGCAGACCCCTAGGTGATTCTTCCCGCAGGTCACTCATTTTTGGCTCCCTTGTTGATTCTTGGTCGATGGGCTGTCATTCCACCTTCTCTTTTGACTACTGCATCCTCCCGTATTACTGCCACTAGCCTTATTACCTATTTTTTCACTCTTCTTCTTCCTCTTCTTCTTCTTTTGCTCTTGGTTGTACTTCATCATAACATCTCTCCCACCTTCAGCGATGATTGCCTTTACCAAAACTCCCGCAAAGGTGTTTGTCGATGTTAGAAAATATCCGCTGGTCGAGTCACAACCTAGATCTTTCTCTCTTCCTAAGTTATCTCTACCCATACTCTTTTTATTTTGAAAAAGGTTTTGAAGGGTTTTTTAGGAAAAGGCCAACATATATCATGTCGATGATTTGAACATTTTACAGAGTCGCCAGTTGGTAGATTTGAAATGGTTGTACCAACTCAATCGAGATTTGTTTGAAAAGAGGCCCAATTGCTGGACACTGTCAAAACTTGATCTTTGAAAACAAAGTTTGAGTTCGGGAGCTTGGTTAAGTGTGGGAAATGTGTTAGGTACCCCACAACTCCCGTGCAAACACGGTACCGCATCTTTTTAATATTTCTTTTTAAATCTGCAATGTGTGTGTGAATGCTTGAAGAAAACTGGGCCTATGTTTGATTGAAAGCATGTCTATGAATCGTTGAACCTATATATGAAGGGTTTAATTTGATTTGCAAAGGGTCTTTGATTTGATTTGCAAAAGTGTTTGATTTGATTTGCAAAAGCTTCTTTTTTTCTATAAGATTATTGAAGTGATTTTTTGAAATCAGGTTTTCAAAACCCTTACGCTAACATAGGAACTGAAGTATATTGATACTTTAGTTTTATCTTTTCAGCCTTTTGGCTTAATTTGAATGGTGATTGTCGGGTTGCGAAACATCCTCGACCACAAAAATGAATACAAGTGTCGGTCTTCTCATGGGCATGACAGCCATCAGAGTGACTCTGACACGACAAACTATATTTTCACTATGTTGAGACCTTAAATTCGAATAATCATTTTAAGGTCTTTTGTATGTACATTTTTACAGAAAAACTGGCAGGGTACATTTGTAAAGTGGAGTTTGTCCATCGTGGGAATCAGATTCTGATCAATTGGATCATGAATCCCACGATTCCTAGGCTCACATAGGGAAGCCAATAAACCTGCACTGCTCAAATTTGTACAGAAAATATATCCAAATATTGCCAGAACCAAGGATTCATTCAGTAAATCCTGGTTCGCACATGGCCGAAGCGTCTCGTTTCCACTAGATAGCGATCTAAGGGCCGTGAGGTAGCTTTTATAACTGAAACTAGAAAAATACTAGATTTTAATAAATCTCAGCCATTCAAGCTTCTCGGTTCCGTTTGAACCTATTTTGAACAGTTTGAAAGCTAGAGTTGGCGAGATTTAAATAAATCTAGTTCGCCGGCAGAAATGTCAGTGCCGATTTACATCAAATGAATATTTAAAGAAATAATTTAATAAAAATGAGTAAAGTAATATATATATATATATATATATATATATATATAATTATATATACGAAATCTGTAAAAGGCGATGGATTTTCACGCCGGTGCCCGGACTGAAATGTAAATATATATATATATATATATATATATATATATATATATCCAAGCAATATATATATATATATATAATTATATATATATTTATAAAACCTGTATAGAAGCCACGGAATGATCCAGGCTGGAAAAAATATAAATATATATAGAAAAGCAGTAAAGGGCGGTGGGTTTTCACTCCGAGGCCCGGACTAAAATATAAATATATATTTATAAAAGCTGTATAAAAGCCACGGAATGATCCAGGCTCGACAGAATATAAAAAAATAGTAAAGGGCGGTGGATTTTCACACCGAGACCCAGACATAAATATAAATATATATTTAAATATAGACAAAAAATAGTCAAACCAAGACTGGAAAGATAACCCAGTATGGTGAATGGTGCCAAAAATAGTAAAAAGGCCACAGAATGATCAAGGCCAAATTGGATCGTAAATATATATATATATATATATATATATATATATAGTTAAATATAGACATAAAAGTAGTTAAATTAGGACTGGAAAGATAACCCAGTATGGTGAATGTTGCATATATATGCATATATATATATATATATATATATATATATATATAAAAGAAGTAAACTACCACAGATTTGACATCCGGACTTCACAGAACTGAAAAGTTAGTATATATATATAGATAAATATATACAAAAAATGTGAAACTCAGACTGGGAAGATAACCCAATCCGACGAAGTTGCTCAACACGAAGATGCAAGTATATAAAAGCGGCTAGAAGCGGCGGATCGTTAATCCGAGTTGTAGAAATGCCAAAAAATGCGTTTAGATACTAAAATGTACCATAAATTAACAAAAACGGCCACGGAACTGAGTTTCGGGCATATTTAGAAAACAAAACTTGATATACAAGTGTATAAAAGTACGAAGAAGTAATAATAACTTTCTGAACGTAAAAATACTCACAATGGACTGCTAGACGAGCTTTTTACCAAATCGTAGGTTTTAAACGTCCAAATCTACCGGTTATTTTCTGATATGTGGTAGTATGTGGGTATATCTACTTGTTAGAGTGAAAAAATTTAGGTTTGGAAGACAAGAAAATAGCTGAAAAACCAAACGGGCAGGGGTTCAGAGCGTTTCTAAATTCTTAAATGAGCTGGGGGTGAGCTCATATATATAGACGTAGGAGCCTCCACTGTAAGACCCCAACTTTTTATGAATAAGATTTAATTTTCTCCATATATTATTATAAATAATAAGATGTAGATTTGATAAATGTGATAAGTTATAGGTGATATGTGCAAATTTTACAAAGTAAGCAAGTGGTCATAAAATATTCATTGTGTCGGGGAATATTCGTTTGGTAGGAGAATATTCTTTTTGTAGGAGAATAATAGTACGACGGCGCAGTCATTGGTGGGCCCCATAACGAAAAACTGTTGGATGAAGAAAACGACAAGAATAAGTTTTTTAAAAATAACGACAAAACTTTTACCGTTAAACTGTTGAAATACCCGGTGGTTTCAGTACAGTAATACGCGTTGTTGCAAGTAGGACACGGTATTGTACAGTATTCCTAATTATTGATTCTTACGTACGAAGTCACTCATTCAATAATTATTACAGTAATTACTGTTTAGTATTTTATATTATTGATTCAATAATTGCTACATTGATAATTGCATAACATTTTATATTATTGATCCAATAATTGTAACAGTAACCACTGCACAGTATTTCATATTATTATATTAATAATGGTCACACATATTATTGAAATAATATTATTAGATAGCATTATTGACAATGTCTAGAAAGTTCTGTCGAGGAAAGAGGTTAGGTTATATAATTGCGCGCCAATGAGGAGAAATTCTTATCGGAAAGCCCCATTTTTCCTGAGAACGACCTGGTTGTCAATATTGTGATTTTGTAATATTATTTGTGAATAATAATTGATTGTTGATAAATATGATAAGTAGATATTTATTCAATGTTGATATAAATGGAGAAATTTTTAGCATGTGGCATTTGTTGAATTAAAGTTGGTATTTTATCTTCTCCGAAAAAATAATTCATTCAAATATATTATTATAATATTATATTATAATAGTATAATGTGATAATATAATAGTATAATTTTATTTAAATGAAAACATTATTATAATAAATTCATTGTATAAAAATAAAATGAGGTGAAAGAGAGCAAATTAGATTTGAATTGTTTTTTTAATCATTAAAAATGTTTTTGAAAAGAAACACATGTAAGTGGTGGAGGTGTGAAGATTAATGGTGGATGCCCTTTTTTTTGAAAGGTAGTATGCTAAGAATTGCATCCGTAGGAAATTTTGTCAAAAGTGGTGTTCTAGCATTTTCCTATAAATAGGTTACTTAGTTAGAAATGAAAATTATACCAGAATCAAAAAATTCTTTCTCTATATTATTGAGCGTATTTCTTGTGAGTATAAAGATATTTTGAGTATTGATAACAGTGCAAGACTTTCTCAGCATAATCTTCGTTATTACAGTCAGAACTACTCTCCTATTAAGGTAAAGAATATTATTTTTCTCGTAAAGAATGTTATTTTCGTTCAATATTCGTAAGGAACATTATTTTCTTCCATACTTTATATTATGTAAGTGATAATATTTCATTTGATATTCCTAAATTTAAACTTACTACGGTAAGTATTGCTTCTATAATTTCTGAAAGGATTAGAAATTTCTTTAGTTTTGCGCTTCATCTAATATCATTTCACCGGAATATTGGTCTGAACTTTCTTATAAAATTTTTACATTTTCATCCGGGGTACTATTCATGCCAGAGTATTATTCACGAAGAAATTTATTTTCTTTTCTTTGTCCAGATTATCTTTTATGGATCTTATTCTTGAAATTGGAACCATGTTTTGATCTTCGTATTGATAATTTGAATATTCTTGAACTCTGGATAAATTGAATTATAAATCTCTAATATTTATCTTTTATCTCACTTAATTAGTTCTTAATATCATTGCCATAATCCTCAAACTTAAATTGTGGTTAAAGTTATTTTTGGCCGGTAGTGCAAAGATGAACTGTTGATTGATGAATATTTTTGGCTTGTAGTGCAAAGATGAGCTGTTGATTTATGAATATCTTTGGCCCGTAGTGCAAAGATGAGCTATTGATTTATGAATATCTTTAGCCTGTAGTGTAAAGATGGACATGTGTTTGACATGATCATGACCACTGGTGATATAAATGAATATCTTTGGTCCGTAGTGCAAAGATGAATTATTGATGTGAAATATTTATTGATTGATGTTAAAGGGATAAAATATTGATGATAAACTTTTAAATAATAGAAGATAGTAGACATCATTCTCTACCTAACTCTTCTAATGAATTGTTATTTCTGCTGCAGTTGTTGATCTAAAACTTGTTGTTCATAATATTTTATTTGATTTATTGAAGGCTAACGATAATTTATTCTTCATTACCTTAGTCATAATTGATAGTAGTGTGCATACAAGCCAATCATGTATGATGATAAAGCACATACTTTGTAAACAATCTTATTTATTTATTAATAAAATATTCATTTAAGGCATTTAATTATCTACATGGTGCTATTTTTATAATATGTAAATAACCCATAGTTTTAAGCAATGCTTTTAGAATCATGATGAGATCATGCTAATGAGATCTAAATTGTTAGAAAGCTTAAAAATTAAAATAGTTCCCAATTGTTGGATTACTAAAATGGGGATTAGTAAATCTGGATAGATTGGTACATATGTTGCTTGCTCATTGGAAGAGGATGACTAATCTCATGGTCATTTGTGTGGAGACACTAAAGCAAGTATGTAGGTGCTTATTGGAGAATAAGTTCACTGAACGTGACTCGCTATGGAATACCTAATGGAGTTTTACTTGCCTGTCAATAGAAATTCCTAATGTGATAGTAGTACAAGTGATCCTTGGACTTGAGATCATCATAGTATCTTGTATGTAACGAATTATACTTTGACTTATTCCTTAAGACCTTTTAAGGCATATATAGGATATGCTTGGGTATAATGAGTTACATATGGAGATAATGTATGATTAATAAAGAATCTACCACAACCCAGGAATCCTTGGCTAAGGTAGAAGAAAATTAGAAAGAGGTTTCTAATTTGCATTATTTGGAGTTGTGCATTTTTTAATCGAAATACATATGATTAAATAAATTAAGACTTGACAGTAAATCCATGTCTTATATTTAATTGGGACATTGTATGGTGGAAGGATTGAATTGTACGGTAACTATTAACTCACAGGTTCTTTTATGATTAATGTTGAAATCTATATTATCTGGAAAGTCGTTAATCGCTAGGGAGGCTTATCCCTATTGTAGAATAAATGTTATTTATTTAAATAGATTATTAGTTTAATTTATTTATTTAAATAAGATTAGAATTGTTCTAATTGATTTATTCACAACCGGTTTAATATGGAGAACCTAAAGGGTCACACCATAAAAGGAAGAAAAATTATTTAAGAAGAAAATGGCATGATAGTAATAATGCATTAAGTATAATTAATTTAATCTATGGTGATAGAATAAATTAAATAGCTTAATATTTATTATTTAATATTTTAAAAATATTAAATATAAATTAATAAGAGGAGTTTTATTAATATTATTATTATTTTAATTCTAAAGGAGTTTAGAAATTAATATAATATCAGTATTCTCTTTCAATTCTAATAAGATTAGGATATAAATTAATTAAAAGTGTTTAATTAATTAATTAAATAAAACCCTATTCTAATTGGATTAGGAGGGTTAACCTAATATCTATATAAGAGAGTCTTATATCAGAAATAACGTACGTGAATTTTTCCAAAGGTTGGGAGTACACATATTCTATAGAGATAGAAACAAGGGTTAAGCCAATAACCCATCTTCCTGAGTTCTTCATCTTCTTTGGTGGATCACCGTTAGAGGCCAAACATTTGGGTGGCTGACATTGATCAAGGGAAGGAGCCACTACAGAGGAATCAAAGAAATCGAAGGAGTAGAACTTGTACCTGAGGAAGCTTGGATCTTCAAAGGAATAATTCCATCATCTCCTTCTATGTATTGACTGATAATTAATGCACAAGAAAGATCATGGTTATGAGTTTGTAAGAAAATTTTAAAATCTGATTTTTCATCCCTTCCGTTGCGTTTATGTAATTTGATTGCATGCTTATGTTTCTAGCAAACCCAACAGTGGTATCAGAGCAAATCTTGTGCTAATTATCAGTCTATGTGATTTTATACATGTATGATATGCGATTAGATCGAGTTATTGGCAACAAAAATTTTTCTGATTCTGCGAAGCTGCGCCGGTGCAAGGCCTTCTTGCTGCGCCAGTGTCTTGGCCTGGTTTTCATGCTGCGCAGCTGCGCCGGTTCCCTTTATATTCCTGGCGCAGCTGCGCCACTAACAGAATCTGATTTTTTTTATTTAATTAAATAAATGGTTTATTTAATTAATAAAGGTTTAAAATAAATATGTTTATTTTATATGAAATGAGATTTCAGAATTTCTAAAATTAAAATTGTTTTTGAATGAAATAAAGGAGTTTATTTTTCCAAAAACAAAATTTAGCAAACTTTTGCCCATTAACTGTTATTAATACATATATGGAATGAATTTATTTTCATGAGATGAATAAATTTTATTGATACGTATGATGATATGTATGTTAATAAAAGGGATTTATTATGGACTATGACCAATGTGATTGGATTTTATTTGGATGAATGCTTGAATGTATGAGTTTTATAAAATGGGGTCTGTGTACCTCGTCTTCTCTGGTTTTATTCTCGGTGTAAAATTCTATCTCCCTCCTATGTACTCCCCCTTGACTGCTGATCAAGGTTTCTATTTAATTATAAATAGTTTATGTAATAGAGATAGTTAGAATTATCTTGAAGAAACTGGAGACCAAGGAGCAAGGAGCGCGTGAAGACCCGTTTGTATGGAGCCCGGGTTTAAATGTAATAGTTACATTTAAAATTTAAATTCTTGCACTCCTAGGTTTGACTTTTTGGTTCACTTGGTGGCTCTAGTGAACCAAGCTAGAATAAAAGTCCATAATCAATCCGGGTAGAATATAGTATTCTATATTGCATGCTAAATATTATATATATATATATATATTATATTTTATACAAACATGCTCCGCATGTTTAATAAAATGACGCTTATTTTATATATATATGTGCATGCGCGCTAAATAAGATGAGACAAATAATAACAAACCCCTCAAAGAAATAATATTAAGTCCGAAGCATTCAA
Organism: Panax stipuleanatus; assembly: GCA_020205555.1. Classification (NCBI taxonomy): domain Eukaryota; kingdom Viridiplantae; phylum Streptophyta; class Magnoliopsida; order Apiales; family Araliaceae; genus Panax; species Panax stipuleanatus. Next base: position 86,996,794 of record CM035123.1, read on the forward strand.
ATGATATTTGGAATATCGAACGTCGCCTTCTAGCATGATTAATTAATAGAGTATTAAATATTTAATATGAGTTTGTTGTGTTATCCATAAGGCGAGTATTGTGTATTTAAGATGTTAATTAATCACATTTGATGCTTATCAAGAAAATTGAACGATCTAGTCTTGTTGTGCTATCCATAAGGACGAACATTTTTCTTTTTTGAATTTATGGAACTGCTAGGCTGGACTTAACTTAAATTATTTTAGTTCGGATGTGCACACACATGACCGTTATGATTTAAGAGGCAAAATAAAAGGAGTTACATGGTGATGTAATGGACAAGAGTTGTCTACCTATTTATTTGTATATCGCTTGTTGTGCTATCCACAAGGTTATATACATTTGAAATGGGATCCTTAATCTCACTAGCAAATCTTTAATTAGATGTTGCCGAACTATATAAGTGAGGGTAATGTAGTTTGATGAAAATAGTGGGAGATACCAATTTAAAATAAAGACCTAAATTTATTTTGGAATGCAAATTTAATAAAATAAATGTTTGCTAAAAATGTTGTCTTTTCACATGTAGAATTTTAAAAATGTCAATATCACTAATCTCACTACGAAGCATACTTGATGCAAATAAGCTTACCGGCCTGAATTATGAGGACTGGCTAAGAAATCTGAGAATTGTTCTCACTGCTGAAAAGATTTCTTACATCCTAAATTAAACTATCCCTGAATCTGTTTCGAAAACTGCCTCTGAGGAAAAGATTGCCACTTTTAATAAGTGGCAAGATGATGCATCTGTGGTTCAATGCATCATGCTCGCATCCATGAATAACGAGCTTCAGCGTCAGCATGTAAATATGGATGCTCCTGCTATGCTGCTTCACCTCAAGGAGTTGTATGGTGAACAGAGTAGGACTGCTAGATATGAGATATCTAAGGAGCTCTTCCGATCTCGGATGACTGAGGGCACTGCCGTCGAGACTCATGTTCTGAAGGTAATTAATTTGATTGAACGCCTTGGACAGCTTGGGTTCGTCATGGATGGGGAGTTGAGTCAAGACTTGGTCTTGCAGTCACTCCCTGAGACCTTCTCGCAGTTTGTGGTTAATTTTCACATGAATAAGCTAGATGTCAGCTTGTTTGAGCTGCTTAACATGCTAAAAACTGCAGAAGGTCACTTCTCATCCAAGAAGAACCATGTCTTGATGGTGGATTCTTCCAATAAAAGGAAGAGGCCCAAGGTGTCTTCTAAAAAAGAAGAAATCCAAGAAGGCTAAGGGAAAGGGGAAAGAAAAGGAACAAAAGAAACCTGAACCAGCTAAAGGAATGTGCTTTCATTGCAACGAGCCGGGTCATTGGAAGAGGAACTGGAAGAAGTTTCTAGCAGAGAAGAAACTTGGAGAAGCTTCGACTTCCAATCAAGGTTTGTTTATGATTGAAATTAATTTTTCTGAAAGTCATAATTCTACTTGGGTATTGGATACCGGCTGTGGGTCTCACATATGTAACACTGTGTAGAGACTGGTCAGAAGTAGAAAGCTGAACAATGAAGAGATGATCCTACAAGTGGGGAATGGAGCAAAGGCTGCTGCATTAGCTGTAGGAACTTATTGTTTAGCAATGCCTTTGGGCAAGTCCATTTATCTTAATAATTGTTATTATTTTACAAATATTATTAAAAATATTATTTCAATTTCTGTATTGGATATGGAAGGATTTAACGTTGTTATAAAGAACAATAGTTGTTCTATTTATAAAGACGATGTTTTATATGGTATTGAAAATTTGCGAAATGGGCTTTACATACTTGACTTGCAAGAAAATATATTTCAAATTGAACAAACTAAGAAAAGAAAAAGAGATGATATTAATTATACCTACATGTGGCACTGTAGACTCGGTCATATCAATGAAACAAGATTATCCAAGTTGCATAAGGATGGGACTCCTAGAGCTATCCGATTATGAATCATATCCAACTTGTGAATCTTGTCTCATGGGTAAAATGACTAAATCTCCGTTTAGTGTAAAAGGAGAAAAAGTTACAGAGTTGTTAGCATTGATTCACACAGACGTTTGTGGACCTATGACAACAAGTGAACGAGGTGGGTATTCTTATTTTATTACTTTCACTGATGATCACTCAAGATTTGGATATGTGTATTTAATGAAATACAAATCAGAATCATTTGAAAAGTTCAAAGAGTTCAGAAGTGAAGTAGAGAAACAAACGGGTAAGAGTATTAAGCTACTTCGATCAGATCGAGGTGGAGAATACTTAAGCGGTGAGTTTCTCAATTGTCTCAAAGAAAATGGTATAATCTCACAATGGACTCCTCCAGGTACACCACAGTTAAATGGAGTATCTAAAAGGAGAAATCGAACACTGTTGGACATGGTTCGATCCATGATGAGTTTTACCGACCTTTCAATTTCCTTCTGGGGTTATGCCCTAGAAACGGCTGCATACCTACTTAACAAGGTACCTACCAAATCCGCCCCAAAGACTCCATCTCAGATGTGGAAAGGGAGGAAACCAAATCTTAAGCATGTTAAGACTTGGGGTTGTCCAGCTTATGTCAAAAAGTTTAAAAATGATAAGCTACAGACTCAATCCGATAAGTGTAGATTTGTAGGATGCCCTAAAAAAAACCATAGGGTATTATTTCTATCATCCTACTGATCAAAAGGTGTTTGTTGCGAAATATGCTACCTTCTTGGAGAAAGAGTTTATCCATGAAGGGGTCAGTGGGAGTAAGATATATCTTGAAGAAGTTCAAGAACCACAAATTATCACGGATCAAAGTCAGGTACCTAACCAAGTAGAAAAACCTACTGTACCACACCCTGTTCGTAAATCTGGAAGAGTACCTGTAATACCCGAGAATTTCCTAATATTATTAAAGAAATATATTAATGGAAATGAGAATTTATTTAATATAAATAATTTTGTGTTATGAGAAGGATTAATTCAATTATATTAAATTGAATAATTATAATAATTGAGAAATTGATGGAGTTTGCGATAAACTCGTTGAAAGCCTTGTGTGGCACAGTGATGGGAAATATTAATAATTATATTAATTGACGAAGAATTATTAAGTGAACAATTAATCTATATTAATTGTTAATTGTTATTATAGAATATTAATTATAGAATATTAATGATGATTAATTAATAATATGTGATTATTATTATTGCACGAAATATAATAATAATAATAATGAGCAACGTGTCTATAATATAATAAGATTTATATTCATTTAATTTGATATTTAATCATATAAGTGTTAATCGATTATTATGGAAATTAATAATCAATGAGGAATGGATTAATTAATATTATTGTTAATTAATCAATAAGATGAATAATTTATTTATTTGACATTATGAATAATAAAATAAATAAGTAAGTTATTAATAAAATGAGGTTGTATTAATTCTATGTGCAAGCATGTGAATTAAATGTGTGACATATAGTAGCTAACCATATATTATCTGAAGCATGATGTGATTATATTATGTACATAAACTATATGTTATGATCAACTAAACTATGTGAGCTACATGAATTATGTGCATGTGACAATATGTATGCAAGTATACATTAAATTTATACATCTTGAGAGTGTTGAAAACAAGGGTTGATTAATAGAATTTAATAATGTGATGTGATTATATCCGAGTAAATTATACCCGTAAGATAAAAATGTACATTGATTATATATGTACAAATTACATTTACTACATTGAAGTATTATTATGAGAATTACATTGTGACATTAAAATTACAACCTAAGTGTATATATTATGTATATAACATAAGTGTTGTATGAATCCATATTGACCAATGGCTGAGCTGCATTCTCTTGTCCCATAATAAGAGTCACATTTCATTCTCTTCACGTGGAAAACTCCAAGCTAGTCTACTGCCTTTTCTCTCAAAATCAACATTCTAGCTATCATGATGAACAAGGGAGTGGTATTGATAATGAGTTTCACCAACTAATTACCAACTCTCCATTAACCTCTATACAATACAAAATCTCGTTGGTTTAATTTGATGTATATATGCATTGTCTGTATTTTGGTTTCTCTATTAATACAACCCATCTCCTTCAATTTGATTTGCTGATAAATTGCATAAGTGTTGAGTTGAGAGAATACATTGATAGTATAGCAGCAAGTTCAGTTCACAATTTAACAGAGATATAATTCCTCTTCTTGTTCTTCATTCTGATTCTCTGTCAAATTTTATTTTCTGTCAAAATTCCTTTTCTTGATTTTGGTTGCAAAGCATGTTAATTGAATTATAGAATGGTTATTAGTTGTTAAATAGACTTAGTAACATGTTAGTATATAATGTAGCATGTTTAAAAATCGAATCGGTGAAGTAATTTTGTGAATTGGGCTGTTAACTGCCGAAGCAGACTGCAGTCCGGCCAGAACCAGTGGTGGCGCAGCTGCGCCGGTTTGACCTTAGCATGCTGCGCAGCTGCGCAGGACACTGTCTGCAGTTTTTGATTTCCTGCTTGATTCTGCTAAGTGTAAATTGTTGAGATAAATTAGGACAAGCATGCTAGCATGAGTGGTACATGTATATGAATATATTAAGGCGATGTAAACATGTTGTAATATATTAGCATGCATGACCAAAGAAAGCGTATAGTTTGAAATGAATTTAAAACTCTAGAAATGAACTTGATATGTATGTATGCCATATTTATATACTGACCTTGCAAGCACGTTAGTACCACCTAGAAATGCATGAAGAATGTGATACCATGTATGTATATGCTTCATAGTATAACATGCACATGATGGACTCACTAGTAAACATTTCGAATGAAAATGGAAGTTTTATGAAACAAACTTTGACATGTGTGTGACACATTGAGGAACTGATTTTGCAAACTTGTTTACATGACCTAGAATCATATGTAATATATGTTAACTTGCATATATAGGTTTCATAAGGAAGCATGGACATGATAGACCTTATTAATGAACTATACTAACAAAGTATAAGCTTTGAACGTGAAGTATGGTATGACGAGAGTTAGAATCTGATAATTTTGAGCATGTGATAGTACATTTAGATTCATTCATGTATCATGCATGTATAAATACCATGATCAGTTTTCGTGATTCAAGTTTAGCGTAAACGAAGCATGTTTTCAAGATAATAACAATGCTAGCTATATGCGATACGAATACTCATGAGCATGCCTAATACAAGTTATATGAATATCTTATGTGTTTAAAAAGTGAGCATGCTAGACCTTATGGGTTCGTGTCCTCGAATGGCTTTAGGTATTGACTTAAGAACCTATACCTTGTATGATTGGATTTGGAAAAGTTATACAAGCATGAGAGTATCCTTTAAATATGAATACATGCTACGTGATATTATATGATGTTACTTAAACCCGATTTTGATGGTTAACTTAAGGGAATGCCATAACTTGCTAAAATGAAATATATTTAGTATTGATTGTGGTCTTATGTGATATTAATGATATGAGAGCATGTTTGCTAATTGTTGCGATCTTATACGATATGAGAATGTGTTTAAACTCTAAAGGAGGAACGTTAAGGATAGAAATTATATCCTATATAACTGTGTAGCTAGGTTAAAACTTAGCTTATGTGTTGATCGTATATTCGAAGATAAAATGTGAAGTTAAATTATATGACTAATGAATATCATATATATGCGTAATTGTTTTACAATAGGAATTCGAAAGTGTTGGCTAGCTTTACGTGAGTAAACTACGTATAAGGCAAGTATCCTAAACTCTTGCATTACTTTATTCAACGGATATCGTAAGCAAGTATCTAAACCTTATCTCTTTGAATGCAAGTAGCTTAACCTTTCATTTGAGCTAGTATGTTTGAAGTCTCGTGAAAGCTATTATTCATATTGAAATTGATGTTGTTCTTGAATATTATGAAAGTGTCTATGCCACTCGATTCGGCTAGACTATATGCATGTTTATAAAAACTGTCCAAACCTTTTTATTGGTGCGAAAATCTTGAAAACTGAGTGAACAACCTTTATGGTAAGGGGAGTGTTTATTGTTGGAAGTCCCAACACACGCGTGAATATTACTATGGTTATGCATAACATAGAGTATCGTAGACTGATCATCTATTATACTTGTCTCTTTTGGGTTATCAGTTTAATATTGGTAATTCTAGTAGATGTTCAATAGTCTTTAGTGACTGCTCAGTATATAAATTATTTTATCCAGTTAGATACGTTGATAGCTTTTGAAGTCATATATTTCTGTGGAACTATATTGAACTATCATTTCATATTCCAAGATGTGATTCGAGAATTGTTGATATTCGTTATTCATGATATTATCCTGAAACCTTGAACTATCTTAGAGATTTTACTTCGATATTTCAACTCGTGTTATAAAACTCTTCACCCTTGTTGTATATTACTTGCTTGGCAATTTGTGCTCATTCTTGCTTTCCCTAAAATATTTCAGTTAAGGCAGAGTATGGCGAACCTTCAGGCATTGATAAGGGCAAGGGCAAGGCTACCAACTAGCTTGTCTCTTTTATGTTTTTAAATATTTTAATGTTGTATTAAAATGATGTAGTAAGACTGGATTTGATTATTTTTAAGCTTAAGATAGATTATGTAATAAGTCGTTAAGTGATATTATTATGTAATCTATTAAGTACTGTAGGTTGCGAGACTTGGGGGAATAATTATAATAAATCATTGTATATTATTCTAAATTAGATATTCCGCTGTGAATGTGTGATTTTAGTTATTATTGTATTACCATGAGGACGTGACAAACCGAATTCGAGAGACCCAGTGACGGTCTTGAAATTTGGGGGAGTCACAGGTTGGTATCAAAGCTGTAGTTATAACCTTAGGAACTAGTGTCCTTAGACTATAACTTAGGAGAACTTAGAAGTTAGGAAGGAGATAAAACTCATATAGAGTTTTCCTTGAGAGACTTAGTCTGTTATGAAATGTAACTTCATTTTATACAATGAACTTATATTTTGTTTAACATTCTAATTGGGTTGCTGTTTCTTGTCTTGTGTTTGTGATTGTAGGATGCCAGACACAAGAGTACCCGCTAAAGTGGCTGAGGATGAGCCCAGGGATATTCATGTAGTGTACGAGGCACCTTTAGAGGCTGTGCCAGTACAGGCAGTTGAACCATCCGAGTCTGACGACGAGGATGAGATTGAGGTAGAGTTCGACCCCGAGGAGGAGCCTATGGAGGACGAGCAGGTTGAGGACGAGCCTTCAAAGGAGGAGCCCATGGAGGACTCCTACGAGCCTAATCTTGAGGAGCAGATGTTAGGCGAGTACGAGGAGCGTATTCTAGAGTTAAACTGCAGAGTCCAGGAGCTGGAGGAAGAGGCCAAAGAGAGAGAATCTGAGTTCCAGAAGCTGAGGGACGAGGACCACCAGAGGAAGCTGGCCATGCAGGAGTTAGAGGTGGAGATTTCTTGTCGTAGGGAGGCAGGGATCCAGATGGGAACCCTATTCCATTGGTCAGTGGCGAGAAATGTAGATCTGGCAGTGAAGCTGGAAGAGGTTGAGCAGAGAGAATTGAGTGAGAAGACTGAGAAAGAGGCACTCCGTACTCAGCTAGAGTTGGAGGTGATGGATAGGATACACTTCGAGGAGAAGTGGGAAGCGGCCAATGAGAGAGCTGACGACCAAGAGGACGAGGTTAGATGTAAGAAGAGGAAGATGAACAAGATGGGGTATGTGTTCCGTTCAGCATTTGAGAGGGTGATTGATGGTGTGTACCACTACCCGGCAGAACAGGGACAGACTCTACATACCTTGAGTCGAGAGCTGGTTGCGTATATAGCGCAGTTAGAGTACAAGAGCGCAGTGGAGCGCAGGATGATGTGATGAGATTTCCTTAGTCAGTCTAGTGATAGTACTAGTTGTGTCTTTTATGTATTGTATATACTATGCTGTAATCCCAATCTTTTGTGTAAGATGTAGGATAGTGATGTAAACCCCGAGTTAGCTTTTGTTAGAGGGGTAGTATGGTAGTAGGATGGTATATTCCCCGTCTTTTGTGATATTAGGGGATATATGTGATAACATTTATAGCAGTATGCTAGGAAAATCATGTAATGAAATGGCATATGAATATAAATGAAGCTTATTTCAGAAATGTGTTATAAATTTATTCTTTTAGTATTAAAAGAAATACTTAAGTAATATACTTGAATAATAATAAAATGAAAATTTGTGATGCAGATAATGCCGCCTAGGCGTAGATTGACTGCACCTGAGGAGTCAGTGAACAATGAGAGGGAACAAGTAGACCCGATCCAAAAACTGGTAGACTTGTTAGGAGAAGCCTTAAGGGGAAGGAACAATGAACCCGTTAGCCCAAACCCTCAGACTGTGCCAGTAACAACCTTTAAAGACTTTAAGAGTGTAGGACCCCCGGAGTTCGAGGGAACTACCGACCCAATCGTCGCACAAACGTGGATCAAGGAGATCAAAAAAGCTTTCACTATAGCTCGCATAGGCGAAGATCAGAAGACGGTGTTTGCCACGTACATGATCAGGGGAGAAGCGAACTACTGGTGGGAGGCTAATCAACAAAGAGCTGGAGAAGGGATAATAGCTTGGGATAAGTTTAAGACGCTGTTTTTCAAGAATTACTTCCCAAAAAGCATCAAGAATAGAATGGAGGTAAAGTTCTTAGAACTGAAACAAGGTGATATAACGATGGCGCAGTACGCAGCTAAGTTTAATGAACTAGCGCAATTTGCGAAGCACCAAGTTGGAGATGAGGAAAGAAAGGCTAGACGCTTCGAACAAGGGTTGAAGCCGTGGCTGTTCAATAAGGTTTCAGTTCTTCAAATTGATTCCTTTGCAACACTGCTGGAGAAGGCTATTATTGTCGAGGGAGGAAGTAAAGCTTTGAGCTTGTATAACAAAGAGAAGAAAGGAAAGAACACTAGTAGTGAAAATCGTGGAGGAAGTAGTGGCGGAGGGAGTAACTCCGAGAAGAGAAAATGGGACAACAACAACAACAACAACCACAACAACAACAACAACCGAAACAATAACCAAGGTGGGAGTCACCAAGGAAGCTTTAAGAAAAGGACTGAGACTTGTAACAAATGTGGAAGAAGCCATCAGGGAGAATGCTGGAAGGGGAAAAGCACATGTTATAACTGCGATCAGGAGGGCCACATCTCGCCCAACTGCCCGAAACCAAAGAAGATACAAGGATGCTTTGCTTGTGGCTCGACGGAGCACCGAATTAAGGACTGCCCAAAGAAAGGAAGTGGCGGGGGTAGCAATCAGCAAGGAGGCAACAAGATGATGATCAGCGGGCCAGCACAATCCAACCGCCCAACCGCCAGAACTTTTAATATGACCGTCCAGGACACCGTGGCTGCGAAGGACGTGGTGCCAGGTATAGTCCCAATCAATGATATAAATGCTTATGTATTATTTGATTCGGGTGCCACCTGTTCTTTTATATCTGAAGAATTTGCTAGTAAACTTAGTACACCCCGAGAACGATTAGAAAATCCTTTGATCATAGAAGTTGCTAATAAGGATGTGATCCTTATAGAATACGTTTATCAAAATTGTCGCCCAAACATTAGAGAACATGAACTGAGCATAGACTTAATTCCTATTAGATTGGGAGAATTTGACGTAATATTGGGGATGGATTGGTTGTATAACCATGCTGCGATTATTGACTGTCAGAACAAATGTGTGAACCTTCAGACTCCGAGTAAGTCTAAGGTAGTGTTTTATGGTAGCTCATCGCTTAAGCAATCGTGTTGCGTTATGATGATGCAGGCCAAGAAATTATTAAGGAAAGGATGTGTAGGTTATCTAGCTTACATCGTTGATACTCGAAAGAAGGGAGTAGAAATTAAGGATATAACCGTAGTGAATGAAATTTAAGATGTGTTTTCGGATGATCTGCCTGGTCTTCCGCCAGACAGAGAAATCGAATTTGTAATAGACTTAGCACCGGGAACGGCACCTATTTCGAAAGCTCCATATCGTATGGCGCCAGTAGAAATGAAGGAATTGACAATTACAAGAGTTGTTGAATAAGGGTTACATTCGACCGAGTGTTTCTCCTTGGGGAGCACCAGTATTATTCGTTAAGAAGAAGGACGGATCGATGAGGCTCTGTATCGATTATCGAGAATTGAACAGAGTAACTATCAAGAACTGATATCCGCTACCGAGGATAGACGACCTGTTTGATCAACTAAAAGGAGCAAAGTGTTTCTTGAAAATTGACTTACGAACAGGATATCACCAACTGAAGGTACGGGATGAGGACATACCAAAGACTGTGTTTCGAACCCGTTATGGACATTACAAGTTTTTGGTAATGTCATTTGGTTTGATTAATGCTCCGGCAGCATTTATGGACTTGATGAACTAAGTTTTCAAGCCATACTTGGATAAATTTGTAGTGGTTTTTATCGATGACATTTTGATCTACTCGAAGACAGAGGAAGAACACGCCGAACATCTAAAGATTATTTTGGAGGCACTAAGGAAGGAGAAGATGTATGCAAAATTTTCAAAGTGCGAATTTTGGATGGAGAAGGTTCAATTCTTAGGCCACGTGGTGGATAAGAATGGAATCGCTGTAGACCCTGAAAAGGTAGAAGCAGTAAGTAATTGGGAACAACCGAGAACACCGACGGAGGTGAGAAACTTTTTAGGGTTAGCCGGGTACTATCGAAGATTCATCCAAGATTTTTCTAAGATAGCCGTTGACCAATTTGACTAGGAAGACGGTAAAGTTTGTATGGACCGACAAATGTGAAGGGAGTTTCCAAGAGGTGAAAAAGAGATTGAGCGAAGCACCTGTGTTATCACTACCAAATGATGCGGGAAATTTTGTGGTGTATAGTGATGCATCGCACAAGGGACTTGGTTGTGTGCTAATGCAGCACGACAAAGTCATTGCGTTTGCATCACGACAACTTAAGGATTACGAAAAACGATACTCTATTCACGACTTAGAGTTAGCGGCAGTAGTTTTTGCGTTAAAGATATGGAGGCATTATTTGTACTGAGAGAAATGTGAGATATACACGGACCACAAAAGTCTGAAATATATCTTCACACAGAAGGAGCTGAATATGCGTCAGAGGAGGTGGTTAGAATTAATCAAAGATTATGACTGTGATATTCTTTATCACCTGGGTAAGGCAAATGTGGTTGCCGACGCTCTGAGCAGGAACGGAAGGGAGAAGTTGTTTAATTTGACGACTCAGGAAGAGTTAATAAGAGAGATGGAGAAATTGGAGATAGAAGTACAAGAACCAGAAAAGTCTGGTGAGAAGTTATTTGTAATGGAAGCTCATCCGACGTTGTTGGATAGAGTGAAGGAAGCCCAGGAAAAGGATGAAGAGTGTGAGAAAATCTGAAAGAGGATCACAAAAAATGAGGAAGAGAAATTTCGAATGGATAAAGATGGTATTTTGAGATTTGAAGAAAGAGTATAGGTACCAGCGGTAACCAAGTTGAGGGAAGAGATTTTGCATGAGGCACACAATACGACATATTCCATTCATCCGGGAGGCACTAAGATGTACCGAGATTTGAAGCAACATTTTTGGTGGCCCAATTTGAAATGGGAAGTTGCAGAGTGCGTCAGTAGATGTTTGACTTGCCAACGCGTTAAAGCAGGACATCAACGGCCGAGTGGTTTATTACAACCGTTAGAAATAACAGAATGGAAATGGGAGCATATTACGATGGACTTCGTGATAGGACTTCCAGTTATGCAGAAAGGTTATGATGCTATTTGGGTTATCGTGGATCGACTAACGAAGACCGCACATTTTTTACCAATCAAGATCCGCTATAGTTTGAATCAGTTAGCGAGTCTGTACGTAAAGGAGATTGTTTCACGACATGGAGTGCCGGTATCTATTGTCTCCGATCGAGATCCGCGCTTCACGTCCAATTTTTGGAAGAGTTTGCAAGAGAGAGTGGGAACGCAGTTGAGGTTGAGTACCGCTTATCATCCTCAGACCGACGGACAGAGTGAGCGAACGATACAAACGCTGGAGGACATGCTTAGGACTTGCGTGATGGATTTTAAGGGAAATTGGGACGACCACCTACCCTTAGTCGAATTTGCGTATAACAATAGTTACCATGCGAGTATCGGCATGCCACTGTACGAAGCTCTTTACGGGAGAAAATGCAGAATGCCATTGTGTTGGGACGAAGTCGGGGAGCGACGAATACTCGGACCAAAGTTAGTTCAACAAACGGCAGACGTGGTGACAGTAATAAGAGCCAGATTAGTAGCAGCTCAAGACCGCCAGAAAAAGTACGTCGATTTGCATCGGCAGGACCGAGACTTCAAAGTCGGCAATTTTGTATTCTTGAAGGTATCTCCATAGAAGGGAAAAATCTGTTTCGGCAAGAAAGGAAAACTGAGTCCAAGATTCATAGGACCGTTCGAGATACTGAAGCGAGTGGGCGAAGTGGCATACAAAGTTGCGTTACCACCCGAGTTGGAGCACATCCACAACGTGTTCCACATTTTCGTGTTACGACCGTACAAGGCCAACTACAAGCACGTGATTTCTTACGAGCCCATTCAAGTGGAGAAGAACTTGGCGTATGAAGAAATTCCTGTCCAGATACTAGATAGGAAAGAGCAAACTTTGAGAAATAAAATTATATCTTCTGTAAAAATACTTTGGCGTAACCACGATGTCGAGGAGGCAACGAGGGAGTTAGAAGATAGGATAATGAGGGATTATCCCCATTTATTTGTGTAATCTTGTAGCAATTCCGAGACGGAATTTTTATAAGGGGGGAGGATGTAATACCCGAGAATTTCCTAATATTATTAAATAAATATATTAATGGAAATGAGAATTTATTTAATATAAATGATTTTGTGTTATGAGAAGGATTAATTCAATTATATTAAATTGAATAATTATAATAATTGAGAAATTGATGGAGTTTGCGATAAACTCGTTGAAAGCCTTGTGTGGCACAGTGATGGGAAATATTAATAATTATATTAATTGACGAAGAATTATTAAGTGAACAATTAATCTATATTAATTGTTAATTGTTATTATAAAATATTAATTATAGAATATTAATGATGATTAATTAATAATATATGATTATTATTAATGCACAAAATATAATAATAATAATAATAATAATAATGAGCAACGTGTCTATAATATAATAAGATTTATATTCATTTAATTTGATATTTAATCATATAAGTGTTAATCGATTATTATGGAAATTAATAATCAATGAGGAATGGATTAATTAATATTATTGTTAATTAATCAATAAGATGAATAATTTATTTATTTGACATTATGAATAATAAAACAAATAAGTAAGTTATAAATAAAATGAGGTTGTATTAATTCTATGTGCAAGCATGCGAATTAAATATGTGACATATAGTAGCTAACCATATATTATCTGAAGCATAATTTGATTATATTATGTACATAAACTATATGTTATGATCAACTAAACTATGTGAGCTACATGAATTATGTGCATGTGACAATATGTATGCAAGTATACATTAAATTTATACATCTTGAGAGTGTTGAAAACAAGGGTTGATTAACAGAATTTAATAATGTGATGTGATTATATCCGAGTAAATTATACCCGTAAGATAAAAATGTACAGTAGATTATATATGTACAAATTACATTTACTACATTGAAGTATTATTATGTGAATTACATTGTGACATTAAAATTACAACCTAAGTGTAGATATTATGTATATAACATAAGTGTTGTATGAATCCATATTGACCAATGGCTGAGCTGCATTCTCTTGTCCCATAATAAGAGTTACATTTCATTCTCTTCACGTGGAAAACTCCAAGCTACTCTACTGTCTCTTCTCTCAAAATCAACATTCTAGCTATCATGATGAACAAGGGAGTGGTATTGATAATGAGTTTCACCAACTAATTACCAACTCTCCATTAACCTCTATACAATACAAAATCTCATTGGTTTAATTTGATGTATATATGCATTGTCTATATTTTGGTTTCTCTATAAATACAACCCATCTCCTTCAATTTGATTTGCTGATAAATTGCATAAGTGTTGAGTTGAGAGAATACATTGATAGTATAGCAGCAAGTTCAGTTCACAATTTAACAGCGGTATAATTCCTATTCTTGTTCTTCATTTTGATTCTCTGTCAAATTTCATTTTCTGTCAAAATTCCATTTCCTGATTTTGGTTGCAAAGCATGTTAATTGAATTATAGAATGGTTATTAGTTGTTATATAGACTTAGTAACATGTTAGTATATAATGTAGCATGTTTAAAAATCGAATCGGTGAAGTAATTTTATGAATTGGGCTGTTAACTGCCGAAGCAGACTGCAGTCCGACCAGAACTAGTGGTGGCGCAGCTACACCGGTTTGACCTTAGCATGCTGCGCAGCTGCACAGGCCACTGTCTGCAGTTTTTGATTTCCTGCTTGATTTTGCTAAGTGTAAATTGTTGAGATAAATTAGGACAAGAATGCTAGCATAAGTGGTACATGTATATGAATATATTAAGGCGATGTAAACATGTTGTAATATATTAGCATGCATAACCAAAGAAAGCGTATAGTTTGAAATGAATTTAGAACTCTAGAAATGAACTTGATATGTATTATGCCATATTTATATACTGACCCTGCAATCATGTTAGTACCACCTAGAAATGCATGAAGAATGTGATACCATGTATGTATATGCTTCATAGTATAACATGCACATGATGGACTCACTAGTAAACATTTCAAACGAAAATGGAAGTTTTATGAAACAAACTTCGACATGTGTGTGACACATTGAGGAACTGATTTTGCAAACATGTTTACATGACCTAGAATCACATGTAATACATGTTAACTTGCATATATAGGTTTCATAAGGAAGCATGGACATGATAGACCTTATTAATGAACTATACTGACAAAGTATAAGCTTTGAACGTGAACTATGGCATGTTATGACGAGAGTTAGAATCAGATAATTTTGAGCATGTGATAGTACTTTTAGATTCATTCATGTATCATGCATGTATATATACCATGATCAGTTGCTGTGATTCAAGTTTAGCGTAAATGAAGTATGTTTTCAAGATAATAACAATGCTAGCTATATGCGATACGAATACTCATGAGCATGCCTAATACAAGTTATATGAATATCTTATGTGTTTAAAAAGCGAGCATGTTAGACCTTATGAGTTCGTGTCCTCGAATGGCTTTAGGTATTGACTTAAGAACCTATACCATGTATTATTGGATTTGGAAAAGTTATACAAGCATGAGAGTATCCTTTAAATATGAATACATGCTACGTGATATTATATGATGTTACTTAAACCCAATTTTAACGGTTAACTCAAGGGAATGCCATAACTTGCTAAAATGAAATATATTTAGTATTGATTGTGGTCTTATGTGATATTAATGATATGAGAGCATGTTTGCTAATTGTTACGATCTTATACAATATGAGAATGTGTTTAAACTCTAAAGGAGGAACGTTAAGGATAGAAATTATATTCTATATAACTGTGTAGCTAGGTTAAAACTGAGCTTATGTGTTGATCGTATATTCGAAGATAAAATGTGAAGTTAAATTATATGACTAATGAATATCATATATATACGTAATTATTTTACAATAGGAATTCGAAAGTGTTGGCTAGCTTTACGTGAGTAAACTACGCATAAGGCAAGTATCCTAAACTCTTGCATTACTTTATTCAACGGATATCGTAAGCAAGTATCTAAACCTTATCTCTTTGAATGCAAGTAGCTTAACCGTTCATTTGAGCTAGTATGTTTGAACTCTCGTGCAAGCGATTATTCATATTGAAATTGATGTTGTTCTTGAATATTGTGAAAGTGTCTATGCCACTCGATTCGGCTAGACTATATGCATGTTTATAAAAACTGTCCAAACCTTTTTATTGGTGCAGAAATCTTGAAAACTGAGTGAACAACCCTTATGGTAAGGGGAGTGTTTATTGTTGGAAGTCCCAACACACGCGTGAATATTACTGTGGTTATGCATAACATAGAGTATCGTAGACTGATCATCTATTATACTTGTCTCTTTTGGGTTATCAGTTTAATATTGGTAATTCTAGTAGATGTTCAATAGTCCTTAGTGACTGCTCAGTATATAAATTGTTTTATCCAATTGGATACGTTGATAGCCTTTGAAGTCATATATTTCTGTTGAACTATATTGAACTATCATTTCATATTCCAAGATTTGATTCGAGAATTGTTGATATTCGTTATTCATGATATTATCCTAAAACCTTGAACTATCTTAGAGATTTTACTTCGATATTGTAACTTGTGTTATGAAACTCTTCACCCTTGTTGTATATTACTTGCTGGGCAATTTGTGCTCATTCTTGCTTTCCCTAAAACATTTCAGTTAAGGCAAAGCATGGCGAACCTTCAGGCGTTGATAAGGGCAAGGGCAAGGCTACCAACTAGCTTGTCTCTTTTATATTTTTAAATATTTTAATATTGTATTAAGATGATGTAGTAAGACTGGATTTGATTATGTTTAAGCTTAAGATAGATTATGTAATAAGTCGTTAAGTGATATTATTATGTAATCTATTAAGTACTGTAGGTTACGAGACTTGGGGGAATAATTATAATAAATCATTGTATATTATTCTAAATTAGGTATTCCGCTGTGAATGTGTGATTTTAGTTATTATTGTATTACCATGAGCACGTGACAAACCGAATTCGAGAGACCCCGTGACGATCCTGGAATTTGGGGGCATCACAGTACCGAAGATACCTGAGAGGTATGGATTCGTTATAGAGGATGACGATGAGATACACATTATGAATGATGATGATCCATTGAATTACGAACAGGCTATGAGTAATAAAGACTCAGAGAAATGGTAGATGACCATAAAATCTAAAATGGATTTGGAAGCTATGCTCAAGTCCTTTTGGATTTTTCTTGCGATTGCAACTTATTTTACTTAATCTGGCAAAATGGACGTGGAGATGCCCTTCCTCAAATATACATTATTAGAGGAGAATGTATGTATGATACAGCAAGATGGTTTTTGTTTTAATGGTTGAAACAAATCATGTATATGAGCTACAACAATCCATTCGTGGATTGAAGCAAAATTCTCGTAGATGGAACTTTCGTTTTGATGAGACAATCAAAGAGTTTGATTTTATCAAAAACGAGGATGAACCATGTGTGTACAAGAAGGTTAGTGGGAGCGCTGTTTCATTCCATATATTATATGTTGATGATATATTACTGATAGGGAATGAAATTCCTATGCTAAAATCAATCAAAATAAAGTTGTCTAAACATTCCTCCATGAATGATTTGGGTAAAACATCCTGTATTGGGGATATAAATCTGTATTAATAGATTTAAAAGGATGTTTGGCTTAACCTAAGAAATATTCATTAGATGCTAAAGGCATTTAGCATGACAAACTCCAAAAGAGTACCTCATGATGATGAGCCATGTAGTGTATCTCTCTAATATTGTCCTCAGTAAAAGAGAGATCGCATGAGTTACTATCATGTATGCAATGAAATATACGAGACTTGATGTTGATCAGTCAGATTCTGGAGAAGAACACTATGAGACAGTGATAAACATCCCAAAGTAATTAACTGACACTAAGGATGTCATCATGACACATGATGGGTCTGAATGAATCTAGAGTGCTAAACAGACTCAAGTTTTCAGACTGACCAAGACGATAGTAAATCCACTATAGGGTAAGTCGTTACCTTGAAAGGTGGTGCAGTGAATTGAAAAGGTTTCAAACAGCAAAAGGTTGCTGATTTAGTGACAAAGACAAAGTATATAATTGTAAGTGAAGCTGCAAGTTGATATTTCGGATGAAAAGTTCATTACAGAACTAGGAATAGTTCCTAAGTCTCATCTTGAATCTAAACATGTGTTGCGACACTTTGATAGAAATCATTGAAAGAAGAGCATAAAGACTCTCAAGATAACATTGCAGATCCATTTACTAAAGCTATAACACAACAACAGTTTGATCGTCACTTAGAGAAGATGGGTATGAGATACCATGGCGATTGGCTTTAGTGCAAGTGGGAGATTGATAGTAGTGTTCATACAAGCTCATGTATGATGATAAAGCTCATACTTTGTAAATAATTTTATTTATTTATTAATAAAATATTCATTTAAAGCATTTAATTATCTACATGGTGCTGTTTTTATATTATATAAATAATCCATAGTTTTAAGCAATGCTTTTAGAATCATGATGAGATCATGCTAATGAGATCTAAATTCTTAGAAAGCTTAAAAACTAAAATAGTTTCCAATTGTGGGATTACTAAAATGGGGATAAGTAAATCCGGATAGATTGGCACATATGTTGCTTGCTCATTGGATGAGGATGACTGATCTCATGGTCATTTGTGTGGAGACACTAAAGCAAGTATGTAGGTGCTTATTGGAGAATACGTTCACTGAACGTGACTCGCTATGGAATACCTAATGGAGTTTTACTTGCCTGTCAATAGGAATTCCTAATGTGATAGTAGTACAAGTGATCCTTGGACTTGAGATCATCATAGTATCTTGTATTTAACGAATTATTCTTTGACTTATTCCTTAAGGCCTTTTAAGGTATATATAGGGTACGCTTGGGTATAATGAGTTGCATATGGAGATAATGTATGATCAATAAAGAATCTACCACCTCTAGTAAAAGAGGAGATATTTCCTATGTGATTCGTTAAATGACAACCCAGGAATCCTTGGCTAAGATAGAATGAAATTAGAAAGAGGTTTCTAATTTGCATTATTTGGAGTTGTGCATTTTCTAATCGAAATACATATAATTAAATAAATTAAGACTTGACAGTAAATCCATGTATTATATTTAATTGGGACATTGTATGGTGGAAGGATTGAATTGTACGGTAACTATTAACTCACGGGTTTTTTTTATGATTAATGTTGAAATCTATATTATTTGGAAAGTCGTTGATCGCTAGTGAGGCTTCTCCCTATTGTAGAATAAATGTTATTTATTTAAATAGATTATTAGTTTAATTTATTTATTTAAATAAGGTTATAATTATTCTAATTGATTTATTCACAACTGGTTTAATATGGAGAACCTAAAGGGTTACACCATAAAAGGAAGAAGAATTATTTAAGAAGAAAATGGCATGATAGTAATAATGCATTAAGTATAATTAATTTAATCTATGGTGATATAATAAATTAAATAGCTTAATGTTTATTATTTAATATTTTAGAAATATTAAATATAAATTAATAAGAGGAGTCTTATTAATCTTATTATTATTATTATTATTATTATTTTAATTCTAAAGGAGTTTAGGAATTAATATAATATCAGTACTCTCTCTCAATCCTAGTAAGATTAGGATATAAATTAATTAAAAGTGTTTAATTAATTAAATAAATAAAACCCTATTCTAATTAGATTAGGAGGGATATCTATATAAGAGAGTCTTATATCAGAAATAATGTACGTGAATTTATTCAAAGGTTGGGAGTACACATATTCTATAGAGATAGAAACAAGGGTTAAGCCAATAACTCATCTTCCTGAGTTCTTCATCTTCCTTGGTGGATCACCGTTAGAGGCCAAACATTTGGGTGGCTGACATTGATCAAGGGAAGGAGCCACTACAGAGGAATCAAAGGAATCAAAGGAGTAGAACTTGTACCTGAGGAAGCTTGGATCTTCAAAGGTATAATTTCATCATCTCCTTCTATGTATTGACTGATAATTGATGCACAAGAAAGATCATGGTTATGGGTTTGTAAGAAAATTTTAAAAACTAATTTTTCATCCCTTCCGCTGCGTTTATGTAATTTGATTGCATGCTTATGTTTCTAGCAAACCCAACAATAATATTCTTTACTGGGCTAGTTGAGCTCACCCTTTTCTTCCATTGTTCTCTTCAGGAAATGAGAATATCGCGGGGACTAGTCGGGGAATATAGTTATGATCTGAGATAGAGCTGAAGAAGTCCTCACTATTTTATAAAATAGTGTTATAATAATTGTAATGAGGACTTATTTGAGTGTTTATATATTCGTATTATATAATCTGTATTGAAACTCACAGTTTGTGTGGTCGTATTTTGCACGACTGTTTATTTAAGAAGAGTTGTATTCGGATTCTGTACCATGTATTTGGCGAATCAGAATGGGTTGTGTGAACCTATTTTGGGGGGCGTCACAGTTGGTATCAGAGCTTAAGGATATGATCTCTGGCAGAGATCTGGGAATATAACTAGGAGGGGAGAGACGAGTAAATCCTTCGCTAGTGTGTCCTACCTAAGCTTACTTGTTGTTTAATTGGGCGGTCGGAACATAGGGATAATATGTGACATGTCAATTTCTTTAATTAACCTTATTTTATGGCAGTATTTGAGAATGACATCGGAAAATCTAAGAAATGGAGCATTTGAGACCATTGAGACACCGTTGATCAATAACCAGGATAATGTGCCTCAGTAAGGCAATAATCCTCCTATAAACAGCACCACCGACCAAACGATGAACGATAGGGTGTTTAGTATCTTTTTATAATTTATGCAAAATCAGACGAGAGAGACTCATGTTCAAAATACAGGTGGAAACAATGGTAACTCGCGGCTTATCACTGCCAAGCAATTCAAGGAGTTGGGACCACCAGAGTTTTTGGGAAAGCCAGATCCACTCAAGGCAGAAGCTTGGGTTAAGTAAATCACCAAGATATTTGATGTCCTGGGATGCATAGAGGAGCAAAAGGTTCCCTTCGCTACCTTTATGTTCCACGAAGAGGCAGATTACTGGTGGGAATCTGTGAAGCGTACTAATCTTTTCGCACTCAAGATGTCTTGGGAGAAGTTCCAGGAATTGTTCAATGACAAGTACTTTCTAAAAAGTATTCATCATATGAAAGAGGTAGAATTCATCAAACTAGAACAGAACAATTTGACTGTGTCCCAATACGAGGCCAAGTTTGCGGAGTTATCTCAGTTTTCATCTTATTTGGTGGATAATGAGGAACGAATGACACGAATGTTTCTGAGAGGTTTGAAACCTGAAATTCGTCAATACTTCATTTCTCACAAACTTTATTTGTATTCAGATGTTGTGAATAGGGCTCAATTATTGGAGCGAGATAATGAGACTGTTCAACCAAATGATAACAACCGAACGCACGATAATAGTCGTACCGGTGGCAGTAGTCACCGGAACGGCGATAACCAGCGTGGAGGAAATTATCATGCCAGAAATGGTAACCACTTCGGTGGTAATCATGGCCAAGATAATAGAAGAAGTGAGTCGGGTGAAAATTTTAAAAAGAGAAGATACAACAACGATGACGGGAAGACATCGACAGCAGCACTAGCAACAACAACTGTTTCTAGGGGAGGGGAACGACCACCGATCTTATGTTACAAATGTGGACAAGAGGGACACTTCAGTCCAAACTACACACAGCAATCCAAGGTATGCTATAATTGCAAAAAGGAAGGTCACATAGCTTGAGTGTGCCCTACAGCGAAGTCAAGTCTAGCTGGGATGGTGAGTCCAAAGGCTGTCCCAGACAAGTCAAAGACGGTGGTTCAAGGAAGAGCGTTTGTCGTGAATAACCAAAATGCGAGGAACCCGAATGAAGTTATCACGGGTAAGTTAATCATAAACTCTTGCGAAGTCTATACCTTATTAGATACCGATTCTATCCATTCTTTTATTTCACCCGCTTGTGCTCAACGTTTGAACTTGACCCCTAAGAAATTAGACTTTGACTTATTTGTTGAAACTCTATTGGGAGAAACCTTCATTACATCTACAGTTTACAAATCTTGTTGAATTCAAATTGACACCCTCACATTACCTGTTGATCTCATTTCTTTGAAAATACTTGCATTTGATGTGATTTTAGGAATCGACTGGTTAACCACTCATCATGCTAAAATTGATTATTTTCGTAAGGTTGTTAGCTTTCATATTCCTAACCAACCTGTTATACGAATTCAAACAACCAAATCACTAAAATCAATCAATGTCATTTCAAGTCATAAAGGTATTCGTTTATTGAAAAACAGATGTCAAGCTTTCTTAGCCCATGTCACCGATTTAAACAAGAATACGTCATATTTGAATGATATTTCTATTGTTAATAAATTCCCTGATGTATTTCCTGAAGAATTTCCTGGTCTACCCCTAGAACGTGAAGTTGAATTTTTCATTAACCTTGATCCCGGTACAAAACCTATTTCGAAAACCCCATATCGAATGGCTCCTATTGAACTTCAAGAGTTAAAGGTCCAACTACAGGAGTTGTTAGATATCGGCTTTATACGTCCTAGTACATCTCCTTGGGGTGCTCTTATTTTATTCTTAAAGAAGAAAGACGAGAGTATGCGACTTTGTATTGACTATCGAGAGTTAAACCATGTCACCATAAATAAAAAGAGGTATCCGTTGCCTCGCATTTGATAACTTGTTAGACTAGTTTCAAGGTGCACAATTCTTTTCAAAAATTGATCTTCGTTCTGGATATCATCAGTTAAAGATTAACACTGATGACATTCCAAAGATTGCCTTTAGAACTCGATACGGGCATTACGAATTTCTAGTTATGTCTTTCGGATTGATCAATGTCCATGCTGCGTTCATGGACATGATGAACCAAATATTCAAGAAATATTTAGATCATTTCGTGGTTATCTTTATTGATGACATCCTAATATACTCCAAAAGCCTCAAATATTTCTTCACCTAAAACGAACTCAATATGCGACAACGACGTTAGCTTGAGCTGTTGAAAGATTACGACCATACCATCCAATACCATCCTGGAAAAGCGAACATGATAGTTGACGCATTGAGTAGAAGATCATATGCGGGTACGAGTGCGATATTGTTAACGCAAAGTCCCATTTTGCATGACTTACAAAGGATGAAGATAGAGTTAAAGACTCCAAGGACCCACGTGATGATATCAAATATACGAGTAGAACCGACTCATGGCTCCATTCGTGGCTCCATTCGAGGCATTGTATGGGCGAAAGTGTTATTCTCCAGTATGCTGGGACAAGGTCGGTGAAACAACATTGTAGGGACCAGAGTTAGTACGTATGACTACAAAAAAGATTCAAATGATCCGGCATCATATACAAACATCACAAGATCAATAAAAGAGTTAGACTGATCTTCATCGAAGGGACGTAGAATTTAATGTAGGAGACCATGTATTGTTACGTGTTGCTCCATGGAAAGGAGTTACGAGATTCAGAAAGAGAGGAAAGCTCAAACCACGATTTATCGGTCCATTTGAAATCCTCGACCGAGTAAGAACTGTGGCCTATAGACTCGCCTTACCTTCAAGCATATCTCGAGTTTATAACATTTTTCACATATCCATATTTCGTAAATATGTGAAAGACCCAAACCACATTATTGAATTAGAACCAGACGAGATAGCCGAAGATTTAACGTATGAGGAGGTACATGTCAAGATCTTGGATAATAAGAAACATGTTCTACGCTCAAAGGTTATACCTCAAGTCAAAGTTTTATAGAGAAACCGTGATATTAAGGAAATGACTTGGTAGTTAGAATCGGAAATGAAAGTAAGGTATCCTCACCTCTTCAAAATACCAGGTACGTACAGTCAATTTCGAGGATGAAATTTCATAAGGATGGGAGGTTGTAAGATCCCAACTTTCTATGAATAAGATTTAATTT
The DNA here is from genome assembly GCA_020205555.1 of Panax stipuleanatus. Classification (NCBI taxonomy): domain Eukaryota; kingdom Viridiplantae; phylum Streptophyta; class Magnoliopsida; order Apiales; family Araliaceae; genus Panax; species Panax stipuleanatus. The sequence goes on from CM035123.1 coordinate 87,020,609, forward strand.
CCTCCATATATTATTTTAAATAATAAGGTGTTGATTTGATAAATGTGATAAGTTATGGGTGATATGTGCAAATTTTACAAAGTAAGCAAGTGGTCATAAAATATTCATTGTGTCGGGGAATATTCGTTTGGACGGGGAATATTCTTTTTATCGGAGAATATTCGTATGACGGCGCAGTCATTGGTGGTCCCCATAACGAAAAACTATCGGATAAAGAAAACGACAATAATAAGTTTTCTAAAAATAACAACAAAATTTTTACTATTAAACTGTTGAAATACCCGGTGGTTAAAGTACAGTAATACGCGTTGTTGTACAGTAGCACACGGTATTGCACAATATTCCTAATTATTGAGTCTTACATACGAAGTCACTCATTCATTAATTATTACAGTAATTACTGTTCAGTATTTTATATTATTGATTCAATAATTGCTACATTGATAATTGCATAGAATTTTATATTATTGATCCAATAATTGTTACAGTAACCACTGCACAGTATTTCACATTATTATATCAATAATTGTCACACATATTAATGAAATAATATTATTAGATAGCATTATTGACAATGTCTAGAAAGTTCTGTCGAGGAAATGGGTTAGGTTATATAATTGCGCGCCAATGAGGAGAAATTCTTATCGGAAAGCCCCATCTTTCCTTGGAACGACCTGGTTGTCAATATTGTGATTCTGTAATATTATTTGTGAATAATAATTGATTGCTGATAAATATGATAAGTAAATATTTATTCAATGTTGATATAAATGGAGAAATTTTTTGCTTGAGGCATTTGTTGAAAGTTGAATTTTATCTTCTCCGATAAAATAATTCATTCAAATATATTATTATAATATTATAATGTGATAATATAATAGTATAATTTTATTTTAAATGGTAATATTATTATAATAAATTCATGGTATAAAAATAAAATGAGGTGAAAGAGAGCAAATTAGATTTGAATTATTTTTTTAATAATTAAAAATGTTTTTGAAAAAAAAACATGTAAGTGGTGGAGGTGTGAAGATTGATGGTGGATGTCCTTTTTTTCAAATGTAGTATGCTGAGAATGTCATCCATAGGGAAATTTGTCAGAAGTGGTGAAAGTTTTGGCATTTTCCTATAAATAAGTTGCTTAGTTAGAAATGAAAATCACACAAGAATTAGAAAATTCTTTCTTTATACTGTTACTGTTGAGCGTATTTCTTGTGAGTATAAAGATATTCTGAGTGTTGATAACAGTGCAAGATTTTCTCAGCATAATCTTCGTTATTCCAGTCAGAACTACTCTCTTATTAAGGTAAAGGATATTATTTTTCTCGTAAAGAATGTTATTTTCGTTCAATATTCATAAGGAATATTATTTTCTTTCATACTCTATAGTATGTAAGTGATAATATTTTATTTCATATTCCTAAATTTAAACTTACTACGGTAAGTATTGCTTCTATAATTCCTGAAATGATTAGAAAAATTCCTTGAGTTTTGCGCTTCATCTAATATCATTTCACCGGAATATTAGTCTGAACTTTCTTATGAAATTTTTACATTTTCATCCGGGGTACTATTCATACCGGAGTACTATTAATGCCAGAGTACTATTCATCGGGGGTACTATTCATGTCAGAGTACTATTCACGAAGAAATTTATTTTCTTTTTTTTGTCCAGATTATCTTTTATGGATCTTATTCTTGAAATTGGATCCATGTTTTGATCTTCGTATTGACAATTTGAATATTCTTGAACTCTAGATAAATTGAATTATAAATCTTTAATATTTATCTTTTATCTCTCTTGATTCGTTCTTAATATCATTGTCATAATTCTCAAACTTAAATTGTGGTGAAAGTTATTTTTGGCCCGTAGTGCAAAGATGAACTGTTGATTGATGAATATCTTTGGCCCGTAGTGCAAAGACGAGCTGTTGATTTATAAATATCTTTGGCCCGTAGTACAAAGATGAGCTGTTGATTTTTGAATATCATTGGCCTATAGTGTAAAGATGGACATGTGTTTGACATGATCATGACCACTGGTAATACAAATGAATATCTTTGGCCCGTAGTGCAAAGATGAATTATTGATGTGAAATATTTATTAATTGATGTTACATGGATAAAATATTGATGATGGACTTTTAAATCATAGATGATAGTAAACATCATTCTCTACTTAACTCTTCTAATGAATTGTTATTTTCGCTGCATTTGTTGATCTAAAACTTTTTGTCCATAATATTTTATCTGATTTATTGAACGCTAATAATAATTTATTCTTCATTATCTTAGTCATAATATTCTTTACTGGGCTAGTTGAGCTCACTCTTTTCTTCCATTGTTCTCTTCAGGAAATGAGAATATTGCAGGGATTAGTCGAGAAATATAGTGATGATCCGAGATAGAGTTGTAGAAGTTCTCACTATTTTATAAAATAGTGTGATAATAATTGTAATGAGGACTTATTTGAGTGTTTATATTTTCGTATTATATACGATCTTTATTGAAACTAACAGTTTGTGTGATCGTATTTTGCACGACCATTTGTTATAAGAAGAGTTGTATTCGGATTTTGTACCATGTATTTGGCGACTCAGAATGGGTTGTGTGAACCTATATTGGGGGGCGTCAGATCCACTCTACCTACTGCTGCCGCAGGTAGAGGTACGGCTCCACGTGGTAGGGCCCACGTGGTCGGTTCCGTTGCATCAAAGTACGTGCACTCCGAGCAATGCGATGTCAGGTTCGAAACTTGTTAACTTTTGATCGGAGCGTCCGTTTGAGGCGTGCTGTACCTTTTCGAAAATCCCTCGCCAAGAGTTTCACAATGACATGGGATAAAACATTTTTTGGGTCCAAGAAGATGGGTTCAAAACCAGGTCTTCGATTCCCCACAGTTTGTCCGTTAAGCTGTCTTGCGCTGTTTGAACTCGGAATCATTGGTATGGTTCGTTCTGACCTTGGTGGCTTCAATTCAGCTTGAGTTTGACCGAATCATCTTAGAGTTGGTAAAATAACCATTTTACCTCTCTCGGGGTTGCCTTCAGTGTTAGCATGGCCTTCGGCTGACTTATTGGGGTTGTTTCCAAGGTTTGGATCCCATTCGAGTCTGTTTGTCCTCAGTGTTGTCTCTGAGGCTGACTTGGTCTCTCTAGGTTTTCTTCTGGAGATGTTGTGATGCTTTTGGATTATTTTCGAAGGTGACCTGACTTCCCGAGTTGAGACCGGGGCTGACCTGTATCTCCCGGGTTGAGATCAGAGCTGATTTGTACCTCCTGGGTTGAGACCGGGGCTGACCTGTACTTCACGGGTTGAGACCGAAGTTAACTTATACTTCCCAGGTTGAGACCGGGGTTGACCTTTACTTCCCCGGTTAAGACCGGGGCTGACCTGTACCTCCCGGGTTGAGACCGGGGCTGACCTGTACCTCCTAGGTTAAGACTGGGACTGTTTTTACTGCCTAATATTGAGACCGGGGTTGAGCTGTACCTCCTGGGTTGAGGCCGGGGCTGACTTGCACGTTCTGGGTTGAGACCGAGGCTGATCTGTACCTCTCAGGTTGAGACCGGGGCTGATTTGATGACCCGATATTGAGTTCGGGGTTGAGTTGTACCTCCCGGGTTGAGACCGGGAATGACATGTACTTCATGGGTTGAGACCGGGGCAGATCTGCACCTCTTAGGTTGAGGCCGGGGCTGATTTGCTAGCCCGGTATTGATACCGGGGTTGAGTTGATCACCCGATATTGAGACCGGGTTTGATTTGATGGCCCGATATTGAGATCGGGGTTGATTTGACTGCCCGATATTGAGATCGGGGTTGAGTTGATGACCCGATATTAAGATTGGGGTTAATTTGATGGCCTGGTATTAGAACCGGAGTGGCTTTTATGACCCGATATTGAGACCGCGGTTGATTTGATGGCCCGGTATTGAGATCGAGGTTGATTTTACGGCCCGGTATTGAGACTGGGATTGAGTTGATGACCCGATATTGAGATGACGGCTCGGTATTGAGACCAGGGTTGATTTGACTACCTGAAATTGAGACCGGGGTTGAGTTGATGACCCGGTATTGAGACCGAGGTTGATTTGGTGGCCCGTTATGGAGACCAGGGTTGATGTGACGGCCCGATTTTGAGACCGGGGTTGAGTTGATGACCCAGTATTGAGTCCGGGGTTGATTTAATGGCCCGGTATTGAGACCGGGGTTGATTTGAACAGACAGTTTTGCCCTCCTACAGTGTTAGTAACAATGAAATAAAATTTTGAGTGTCTAAAGATGCCTCTCTTTATCATGTTCATGTAATGTAATGAAATGAACAGGATAAAGATTAGTAGACATAGGAAATTCAAATACAAAGGGGAGGCAATGCATGATAGGGTATATCATGAATATCAGATACCTTCGAGGGGAAGGTATCCCACTCCTATTGGATATGTGGATCAAGGAAGCCAACGTCGCTAATGCATCAGCGAAGTCATTCCTACCCCGAGATATATGGATGAAGGTTATGTCTTGAAAATCCAGGGATATACTAACGATTTGCCGATGATAGGGCATCAAATGCAGCTCTTTAGTATAATATGCCCCGGTGGTTTGTCTAATAACCAATTCAGAGTCTCCAAAGACCAGTAGATTTTTGACACCCATGGATTGGGCTAACTTCAACCCCATTATGCAGCCTTCATACTCGACTGTGTTATTGGTGTTGCCAAATTACAGTTTGGTAGCCACAGGATATTGCTCTCTTGTACCAGAGATAAGGATTGCCCCAGCTCCGGCACCTTCCATATTTACCGCTTTGTCTACATACATTTTCCATGGTTGGATTGTATTCTCTTGTTGGAGTTGTTGAATTGTCATGATCCCATCATTCGGGAAATAAGTCTCCAGGGGCTCGAACCCTCCTGATGGTGCTTCAGCTAATTGATCTGCAACGCCTTGACCTTTGATGGCCTTCTGAGTCATGTAGAAAATGTCGAACTATTGGAGGATCAACTGCCATTTGGACCATTGATAATTCAACATTGGCTTATTGAATACGTACTTTAGTGGATCCATACGTGATATGAGGTAGGTCGTGTGTATGGAGGTAATGTTGTAACCTCATTGTGGCCCATGCTGACGCACAATATGTTTTCTCGATCAGGGTGTATTTCTGTTCACCACTACTGAATCTTTTGCTGATGTTGTAGATGGCTCTCTCCTTGCTACTATCATCTTTCTGTCCCATCATACAGCCCATTGCATTAGCATTGACGGACAAGTATATAAATAAGGGAACTCCGTCCCTTGGGGGTACGAAGACTGGTGCTTCAATTAGATGCTTCTTGATGGTAAGGAAGGCTTTCTGACAATCATCATTCTATTTGGTGGAGGAATTCTTCCTTAGTAGCTAGAAGATGGGTTCACAGGTTGCTGTGAGCTGGAAAATGAATCAGCTTATGAAGTTGATTCTCCTCAGGAACCCACATATCTCCTTCTCTGTTCGAGGTACTGGCATCTCAGTGATGGCTTTGATCTTGGCAGGGTCTAGCTCGATGCCTCGATTGCTCACCAGGAATCCCAATAGCTTGCGTGATTTGACGCCAAAAGCACATTTCGCTGGATTCAGCTTGAGGTTGTACTTACGCAACTTGTTGAACAGCTTCCTAAGATGATTTAGGTGATCATCTTCCCTCCAGGATTTGATGATGATGTCATCCACATAGACCTCTATCTCCTTGTGCATCAAGTCATGAAACAGGGGTCATCATGGCTCGCTGATTTGTGGCTCCGGCATTAATGAAGTCGAAGGACAATCGTCTATAGCAGAAGGTTCCCCAGGGAGTGATGAAAGCTATTTTCTCCCCGTCTTCTTCAGAAACCATGATTTGATGGTAACCAGCAAAGCAATCCACGAAGGAATACATGTCATACTGTGTCATATTGTTTATTAGGATGTGGATAAAAGGCACAATGAAATTGTCCTTGAGGCAGGCTTTGTTCAAGTCCCGATAATCCACGCATACTTGTACTTTCCCTCCGGGCTTTGGCACGGGGACTATATTTGACAGCCACTCTGCGTATGTTGATACCATGATGATACCAGCTTTGAATTGTTTAACGACCTCTTCTTTGACTTTCAGACTCCATTCAGATTTCAATCGCCTGAGCTTCTGGTTGACTGGCTTGAATCTATCTTTGATGGGCATTCGATGAATGACAATATCAGTAGACAAGCCGATCGTGTCTTCATGGGACCATGCAAACACATCCTGAAACTGCGTTAGGAGTTCGATCAGATCGATCTTTTGGTCTTGGGTGAGGTCTATGCCTATCTGGATTTCTTTGATGTTTTCAGATGTTCCTCTGTTGATAGTGGTGGTTTGGTCAAGGTTCAATTTGGGTTTGTCTTCGACCCATTCTTTGATCTCCTCGGGCACCTCATAGTCATCTTCCTCCTCTTGATCAATATCCATCAAGTCGAAGTTCAGTTCTGTGACGAACGAGAATTTTGTAAAGTAATTTGAATATTTATTAAAATAAATAAATATTTTTGATGATTTAATTATTGAGTTAAATAAATAATTTATAAAATTATGGTATATTAATTTAATTATATGTGTTACATTAATTAGATTATTGTGTGGTAATTTTATATAGTTCAAAATATATATTTAATTGAGTTTATTTGATTAAATAAATTAATTAAATAAGCATAGTGTTATTCTAATTAATTTAATAATTAATTAGAGAATTAATGAATTGACATAATTAATAATTAAGAAGATTAATTATGTGACAATGTGATTTAATGTAAAGTTATTATATTTTATTTAAATTGATTTAATAAAATTAATTGGTTAATTAGTAATGTGACAATTAACTATATAATAAGGAAGTATTAAAATAAATGGGAAGGAGTTAGTGGTGCTAGCCAAACAAGGCCCTTGTAGAGGATAGACCGTTATTAATACAACGGCATATTATATAAACGTATATGTATATTGATTGTCAAACATTTACGTTCATTTTTTAAACTTAGAGAGAAAAGAGTTGAGAAGAAGAAATTGAGAGAGAGTTATTTGAGAAAAATCATTAGTATTATCTGTGAATCTTCATCATCTACTAAAGGGTAATCCCTTCTCTTGAATTTTCAAAATCTAAATTTCTCAAAATTCTTCATGACGTACTTTAAAGTTTTCTATAAAAATTGGGTTTCATAATTAAGTCATGATATGGTTATGTATATATGTGTGTGAGATTATATCGTGTTTTATGTTTGGTATGAATGGTTTAAAATGATCGAATTCGTGCAATTAGGCCTTAACTAGGTTTTTGAAAAGATTACAGAGTTTTCTTTTATGTCTTTTTCAAATTCTCTGTTAATAATTATTTTGGTAATTAAATCAAGATATAATCATATATGTATCCGTATATGTTAATATCAAGTGTTGTATAATGTATACGTGATTTAAAGTGATCACACAATGAAATTTTGTATTAAATTGGCTTTCAAGAATGATAGAGTATAAATGTTGTATGAATAACCCATGTGGGTAAAATAAATGCTTTAATCATATGTTTGTATTAAAATTGACACATGATTATGATTATACATGTTAAAACAAAGAAAATAGAATTGGAATGAACAGATTCAGTGTTATAACGAATCCGTAATGAGAGATTTCATATTTTTCATCAAACTTTACAAAATTATGAAGAACAGTGAAATTAAATATCTTAATTTGCGTAATCACATGATTTAAATGTTAGAAACATGCTAGAAGTGATTTATGATGTTCCTGTGAAGTTTATACTTCATGGGTAACATTATAAATCAGTGTATTGGTGTAAATTAGAGAAAATTGGGCTTGATTCTGTGTTCTTCGCGAACTGCATAATTCGAACCAGGTGGTTTTCGCCCCGGTGAATTATTTCTTCATGCAAAGCGCGCCCCAGAGAACTTCACCCTGGCGAATTTTCTATATGAGAAACGGGCCCGGCGCGTATGGCAGAGAATAAACAACCTTGTTGTTTAAAGTTTTAATGAAGTTATGTTAGTTTAAACCTTAACCTAACTAACATGATAATGTGACGAGAAAATTTCAAGAGATTAGAACAAATTGTTAAATGTGTAAGGAAATAATAAAAATGATTTAATGATTATATTATGTGATTAATTAACAAGTTAATTACATGACTTAAACCGTTATTTATAAAGTCTAAATAACGTGTTCAAAGATTGATGCTGAGATTTGATAAAGTATGTCGAACTAATAATTAAATTGGTATTGTGAATGTATTGATAGGTAAGAGTAATTAAAGAACATGAATTATAATTGTAGCTTGCGCAAGAGGCAAGTTTCCTAAACTCAAATCTTTACATTGAGCAAATTATAGACTTAAATTCTATATCGAGCAAGTACTTAATCTTGATTATTCAAATTCAAGATTTCATATAAGATGTTATGATTCTTTTAAAAGTATCACTTCAGTTATACAATACTAATTCGATTGTATACTCTTGAGAGGTTATTATTCAATTTGAAAATCATTTATTGTTGAATCCTTTAAGACTAGCGAACCCTTATGGATTTGACTAGTCCATAGTTGATGAACGTTCTAAATTCTAGAACTGTTTTTGAGTTTATCCAAACTAAACTTTATTTGGTGCGGACTCTGATGTCAAACTGAGATGAACAACTCTATTAAAGCGGAATTGATGATGCTTTAAGCGTTGAGGTATTGTGCACAGTATTGATACGAAGGGCTGATCCCCCTAAGTACGAGAAGTGAAGTCCATAGTCTTATGACTGTTAAAGATTTTAAGGTCAACATACTTGACAACCTAGGACATAGGTCAAGGTCTTATGACCCTCAAAAGTAATTTTGATTCTCTATTGTTATTCTTGATTCAAAAGTTGAGCTATTTGTTATTCAGAATTCTTTCACTCGCATATTATTATTCTGTCATATTTTTATATTTGCGGGCATTTGTGCTCACTCTTGCATAATAACATTGCAGCTAAGAATGAACGATGTGATGAGCCTTCTAGTAGCAAGGGCAAAGGAAAAGCTAACAAATGTTGAAGATTTGTGGTGTTATTGAAATGTTAAAGTTCAAGACTTATGTGTAATGATTAAGACTTATTTGTTTACGTTTCCGCAACAAAAATTTAAGGTTAAGTGTAACTTGGGATTGATTATGTATTTATTATTTTAGATGTTGTAACCCTATTATAGGGAGATGATGGATTATTTATCTAATAAATGAATTTCATTATTTATACGTAGATAGTCATATGATATTTGAAAAGTGAACACCAAATCCTTTGAAAATTAAGATACCGGATTTGGGAGTATCATAAGTTGGTATCAGAGCCGTAGGTTATGAACCTTAGGTGGGGGAAACCTTAGGATAGTAGCCTTCGAGAACATAGTAATGATAACTTTGATTGAGTTTTAAGAAAGGTAATTGAAAATTTTAAATAAGTATTAATTGTTAAATTTTTAATATTATTTTAAGTATTAAATATAACTTTGGTTCTCTCGCTATTTTTTACTCAATAAATAACACTCTTTTTCTAATATAAAGATAATATAGATAATTAATATTATATTTAATGATATACAATTATTTTATTAATATTTATATACAATTCTAAAACGACATATATTAAAGTACGGAGGGAGTAGATTAGGCACATAAAATACATCATAAAATATTATTATGGGACTCATCCTTTATACTAATTGAAATTTACGTTCCCCATAACAGGCACAAAGTTCAAGTTTTATTTTTATAAGAAATGACTCGTTAACTTGAGGAAATAGCTTGTTTTTCCTGAACATATGATTACCACACCTAAAATTCAAAATTAATGTAATCTTCTTATCAAAATTCTACAGACCATATGCCAGAACCAAAATTTTAGAATCATTGTATTGAAGAAAAAAAATAGCAACATTAGATTCATGATTTCTACTTCTACTACTTTTCTTTTTAAATCTGCATTTAAATATTTTATGATCATAATTTCCACAACTATAACTAGGGTTGTAAATGATCACCGGAAAATTTGTACTCGTCCGCATCCGTATTCGAAAAAAAAAATGAATTGAAAATTATTCGCATTCGGGAAAAAACGGATATATTCGTATTCGGTTTAAAGGTATCCGCAAATAAATAAATACGGATATAGGCGTATTCGTATTCGTATTCGTTTAACATTCGACGGGTAATATATTCGATGAATAACGGATATCCGGAATCCGATATTCGGATTCGTATCCGTATCCGAATAACTTTTATTTATATATATATATATATATATATATATATATCAATAACTCGCATAATTAATTACATATATATATATATATATGTTATTAATATATATATATATATATATACTTATATTAATTATATAAATATATAATTAAGTTATTCATTATATAAATATATAATTAAGTTATTAATTATATATCTAATAAATTACATATATATATATATATATATATTAATAACTTACATTAATTAATTAATAACTTATATATATATGTGTGTGTGTGTGTGTATAAGTTATATATTATATATATATTAATAATTTACATTCATTTATTAATAACTTAGATTCATTAATAACTTATATTCATTGATTAATATATAACATATATATATATATATATATATATATATATATATATATATATTAACTTACAAAAATATAGCTATTAACTTGTTACATATATATTAATAACTTACATTCATTAATTAATAACTTACATACATATATATATATATATATATATATATATATATATATATCAAATAGCATATCTTTATTAAAACTACGTCATTTTGAAGATTTTTTTAAAAAACAAGTGGGGTTGCGAGGTGGTATTTTTGTAAATTAAAGAAAAGCAAGTGAGACCACTATTTTTTAATATTATATTGTTTTTTAAAAGAATTTCCAAAATGACATATATAATTTTAATAAATGTATTTTATTTAAGATATGTATGCAATATTATATATATATATTAACTTACAAAATTATAGTTATTAGCTTGTTACATATATATATTAATAACTTACATATGTATATATTAAATTACAAAACTATAACTATTAGCTTGTTACATATATATTAATAACTTACGATCATTAATTAATAATTTACCTTCATTAAAATCGTACATTCATTAGCATAACTTTACATTCATTAATATCTAGTAATTAAATAAAATCTTAGTAATTTAGCAAAAAATAATAAAATAAAATAAAAATCTTAGTTCTTAAATCTGTCGGATATGGAAACGAAAACGGATATTATTCATATTCGAATATTATTCCGAATACCGGATACGAATAATATTTTTAAAATCCGCCGGATACCGAATACGAATATAAATGCGGATTAATTTTTTCGGATACGGATACACTGGTATCCAGATCCGTATATATCCGTTTACAGTCTTAACTATAGCACTCACCTAAACAAATTTCTTACATCGACTAAAATGCAAAATTGATCCTCCTACTTATATCTTTTTTACAAATCCCTTCCTCATACTTTTTTTTAGCATAAGTCACCCTTTAAGTTATATAAGTGCTAAAAAAGAGACTCTATTGACTTTTTCGTTGAAAATAGTAACATGAGTAACAGATGTAAAGGTAGAATGGGAATTAATAAATATAAAAGAAAATAACAGTTTAATTTTGTAAATAGGCTCAAGGACAAAAAAGTAATAACACATAATGCAAATAAAACAATACACATTTCTTCTTCTTCATCTTCCTGCATGAAACGAAAACACAAACACTCTTTCTGAATTTTAAAATGGACAAAAGAAAAACAATGGGCGAAAAATTTAAGTTTTCTTTTCAATTTCTATGTTTTTGAGTTTTTTAATAAACGGAAAAGAAAAGAAATGAATAGAAAACTTGGTCACTTTTCCTGCCAAAAATTTTCGTCCAAAATTAGCCTGATTTAGATAGAAAAGAAATGAGAATAAGTAATATTTTTATAATTCCCATATTATCCTCAACTTTCAATATAATAAATTTTAAATTACAACTCATGTCCCTAATTTATTTTTATCTACTAAACCTAAGCTGATAAAGAGAAATTTAAGCTATGTATGTAACGCTCCCAAAATAGGTCCAATCCACCCAACCTATTCTGGGTCGCCACGAAATACACTCAACAAAAATTCAAATACAAATCTTTAAATTATAACTTTTAAACTGTCGTATAGAATACGACCACAGTTAAACTGTGAGTTTCAATACAAATACCACTGATACCAAAATGTAACTCTCATGGTGCTTCAACCTTGGACAACACCTTACCTTATTTGGGTCACCAAAATCAACGGTTAAATGACGTATACACTACGACACACACATTTAAAATTCTCAATAAATTTATTTCCATACTGTTTTGAGGGAAACTTCAACAGTGATAGACCCTCGTACTAATCCCCTGTTATTTTCGCTCGACTCAGCTACACTCTTTTTGCCTAAAAGGAATTGTGAAGCAAAAGGGTGAGCACAAATAGTCCAGTAAAGAATATCATGACTAAAGATAATCAAATTATCAATAGCACTCGACAAATAATAAATCAGAGATTTAGAACAAATGATAGATGATAAAACTTTTCAACCATAGTTGCAGCGGAACGAGCAATCCATTAGAAGAGTCAAATAGACCATAAAGTCTACTATCTTCTCCACGTTAAAAGTCCACCAACAATGTTGTATCTCTGTAACATCAATCAACAATTCCTGTCCACAATCATGTGAATAATTCATAATCATAATTGTGTTGATAAATTCCGCTTCGCACCCAGAACGAAGATAATTTTCATCACATGTCTTTACCTGAAATATCAAAGATCATGGTTATACCAAATCACAGTTCATGTTCATAATCATACTAATAAATTCATCTTTGCACTACGGGCCAAAGATATTCATCAACAGGTCATCTTTGCACTACAGGCCAAAGATATTCAACAACAGGTCATCTTTGCATTACGGGCCAAAGATATTCAACAACAGGTCATCTTTGCACTACAGGCCAAAGATATTCAACAACAGGTCATCTTTGCACTACAGGCCAAAAATATTCAAATCTCAAAGAAATATATAATCATTTCAAAATTTATATAAACAATAATTATAACCATGTTGATCAATTCACCTTTACAGTTAAGCTAAAGATATTCAATTATAAATTCAATGGTCATGATCATACCAGTCAATAATTCATCTTTGCACTACTGGCCAAAGAGAACCCATAGTCATGATCATATCAATAATCCATCCATCTTTACACTCAAGTCAAAGAGAAATTTCATCACCAAGATTATAAAAATATTATATATGATAATAAAAATAATATGATCAAAACATCGATCTAATTTCAAGAGTAAGATTCATAAATCAACAATAATTTGGTTAGAAAAAGAAACCAATTTTATCGTGAATAGTACCCCATGAATAGTACCCCGTGCATAGTACCACGTATTCGTAAATAATATCGTATACGTAAATAGTGCCGTATACGTAAATAGTGTCATATACATGAATAGTGCCGTATACGTGAATAGTACCGTATACGTGAATAGTGCCATATACGTGAATAGTAACTCTGACGGAAAAGGTAAAAAATTTATAATAAAATTCATACCAATATTTCAATGAAATGATATTTAAAGCAATAACATTATTTACGAAAAATATAACATCCCTTACCATTCCTTACAAGAATGATATCTCTTACCTCAACAGAAAGGTACTTCTGACTGGCATAACTGATATAATGCTAAAGAAAACTTTCACTGCTTAGCAACGCTCAAAGTATTGAAATACTCACAAAAATACGCTCGATATTATAGAGAGAAGAACTTCTGATTCTGGTGTGATTTTCAAATTCTAATTCAGCACCATATTTATAGGAAAATGCTTAGCACACAAAAGCTGACTAAACTATTATTTAATATTATTTTTTTTATACGTAACTTCAAATCCACCAAAATTGAAAACCAACTTCAGCAAAATCAAGAGGTAAAAAGGACAATAGGGGCCCACCCATTCTAGGAGCATTTTGCAACAAACAAGAGTGGGGCCCACCATATGTTTAAAAAAAATATTTATTTCAAAACTTCAATAATTCATAATAAATAACCTATTTATCAGAAAAATACGAATTTTATGTTCATTCCATAGGAAATTTAATTCTCTACAACTTTGTAGAAGAAAGTTTTTTCAAATTCTGAACAGAAAATGTCCAAAATCCACAAACGGATGATATTTCAATTTTCTTTTCATCCATTTCTCTTTCTTTTTTTTCCATATTCTTCCACTAACTCTCTCTCTCTCTCTCTCTCTCTCTCTCCTTTTCTTCTTTTCTCACCCCCATCATTCCTTCCACACACACACACACGTATATATATATATATATATATATAATATTTATAATTATTAAAAATTCAAATTTCATTATCTCTCTTCCACTTTATTTATTCATAAACCATGAATTTATTGTAAAAAAATATATCACTATTATTATATTATTATATTATCGCATTATACACTTATAATATAATATTATAATAATATATTTGAATAAATTATTTTATTAGAAAAAATAAAATATCAATTTTCAACAATTGTCACTTTAAAAATTCCTCCAATAAATAAATATTTACTTACCATTTTTTTTATCAATAATTAATTATTCATAAATAATATTACAAAATCATAATATTGACAACTAGGTTGTTCCCAGGAAAAAGAGGGCCTTCCGATAAGTATTTTTTCCTACTGGCGCGCAATTAAATAACCCCTCCTAGACAGAACTTCCTTAGATATTGCCAATAATGTTATCTAATAATATTATTCAAATATTATGAATTATTGATTTGATAATGTGAAATATTGTGCAGTAACAATTATTGAATTAACAATAATATAAAATACTGTGCAATACCGTGTGCTACTGTGCAACGACGCGTATTACATAATTTTAACCACCGGGCATTCCAACAGTATTAACGGTAACAACTCCGCCGTTATTTTTAGAAAACTATTATTGTCGTTTTCTTCATCCGACAGTTTTTCGTTATGGGACCCACAAATGACTGCGCCGTCGTACGAATATTCCTCGACAACAAGAATATTTCCACGACTAAACGAATATTCCCCGACAACAATGAATATTTTATAACCACTTGCTTATTTTGAAAAAATTACATACATCACCCTTAACTTTAAACTTTTATCAATTTAACCATTTACTACATAGAAAAATTGAATACTTTTATTTCATAAATTCGGGGTCTTACAATGTAACCTTCATAAAGAAACTGTGTAAGACCCCAACCTTTTATGAATAAAATTAAATTTTCTCTATATATTATTTTGAAATAGTAAGGGGTTGATTTGATTAATGTGGTAAGTATGGGTAAAATGCGAAAATATTTCAAAATAAGCAAATGGTTATAAAATATTCATTGTTGTCGGGAAATATTCGTTTGGTCGTGGAATATTCTTGCTGTCGGAGAATATTTGTACGACAACGCAACCATTTGTGAGCCCCATAACGAAAAACTGTCGGATGAAGAAAGCGACAAGAATGAGTTTTCTAAAAATAACGGCGTAGTTGTTACCGTTAACACTGTTGAAATACCAGGTGGTTAAAATAAAGTAATGCGCGTTGTTGTACAGTAGCACACGGTATTGTACAGTATTTTTATATTATTGTTGATCCAATAATTATCACTGCACAGTATTTCACATTATCATATCAATAATTTATATTATTTGAATAATATTATTAGATAGCATTATTGGCAATGTCTAAAGAAGTTCTGTCTAGGAGGGGTTATTTAATTGCGCACCAGTAAGGAGAAATCCTTATCGGAAGGCCCCCTCTTTCTGAGAACGACCTGGTTGTCAATATTGTAGTTCTGTAATATTATTTGTGAATAATTAATTGTTGATTTATATGAAAAGGAAATATTTATTCAATGTGGATATAAATAAAAAAATTAGTGCTGATATTTTTATCAGTATTTTGTTGGAATGGAGGTGTGAAAAATTATTCGTACGTAGATTTAGGTCATTTTCTGTTTGGAATTTAGAAAAAATTTATTCTACAAAGTTATAGAGAATTAAATTTTCTATGGAATGAACATAAAATTTGTATTTTTCTGATAAAAGGGGTATTTATTATGAATTATTAAAGTTCCGAAATATTGGGTCTGAATTGATTTTTGGGGTTATAAATTTTTTTTTTAAGAAAAACATTTTTTGTATGGGTGGGCCCCACTTGTGGAGTGCTGAGATTGTGATGTGGTGTGCGTAAGAAAAAAATAAAATATATAATATTTTATTAAATTTTATGCTTTGGTGTTCTAATCATTTTCCTATAAATAGGATGCTGAATTATAATTGAAAATCACATCAGAATCAGAAGTTTTTTCTCTCTATAATATCGAGCGTATTTTTGTGAGTATTTAGATACTTTGAGTGTTTCTATACAGTGCAAGTTTTTTTCAGCATTATATCCGATATTTCAGTCAGAAGTACTATTCTTTTGAGGTAAGGGATGTTATTTTTTTCAAAAATGATGTTATTTCTTTTAATATCATTATACCAAAATATTGATATGAATTTTATTATAAAATTTTTACCTTTTCATGACGGGGTTACTATTAACGTATACGATACTATTCACGTATACGACACTATTCACGAATACGACACTATTCACAAAAAAATTAAAAAAATTTCCTTTGTCCAAGTTGTTTGTTATGGTTCCTATCATTGTTTGGATCCAAATTTTGATATTCATTCTTGAATTTTGCTCCACAATTGATTATTATGGAGTATTCTTGAACTTGGATAAACTAAATTGTGAATACCTAATTTTTGTCCTTTATCTCACTGGATTTGTTCTTTAAAATATTTTTCACCATCTTCAGTCTTAAATGGTGATACAAAAGAATATCTTTGGCCTGTAGTGCAAAGATGGATGATTATTTGAGGAATATCTTTGGCCTGTAGTGCAAAGATGAATGATTACCTGATGAATATCTTTGGCCCGTAGTGCAAAGATGGACATGTGTTGAGATGAACATGACTAACTAGTGATACAAATGAATATCTTTGGCCTGTAGTGAAAAGATGAATATTTGATTCAAGATATATATTGATTGATGTTACAGGAATAAAATATTGATTATAGACTTTTAAATCATAGAAGATAGTAGACATTATTTCCTACTTAACTCTTCTGATGCATTGTTAATTCTGCTGCAGTTGTTGATCTAAAACTTGTTGTCCATAATATTTTATCTGATTTGTTGAAGACTAACGATAAATTATTCCGCTTTATCTTAGTTATAATATTCTTTACTAGGCTAGTTGAGCTCACCCTTTTATTCTATTGTCCTCTTCAGGAAATGAGAATGTTGCAGAGACTAGTCGGGAACAGAGTGATGGGCAGAGTTAAGAGCAGTAGTATTCCTCACTATTTTTGTATAATAGTGTGAAAATAATTATAACTATTGAGGACTAAATTTGAGTGTTTATATTTCGTATTATATACGATTTGTATTGACACTCACAGCTTGTATAGTCGTCCTGCTCACGACCTTTTGATATAAAAGTTTGTATTTGGATTCTGTACCATGTGTTTGGCGACTCAGAATGGGGTGGGTTGATTGGACCTATTCTGGGGGCGTCACAAATTAATACATAAAAAATATCATATTTTTATGCACTAGATGATTAGCGTCTCCACGGAAAGAAATAATGTTCAGTTTTCATTAGCATGGCTTCCTACCAAAATTATATTCAATAAGACGAAAAGCCTCGAAATGAAAGAAATTCAGAATTCACAATGTAAGAAGATATTCTTGGCATGTGTCGGTACTAATCTTTTCCATCTTACTGGAAAGAAGTGAAATCTAGAAATTCTGCAGCAAGAGAGCCATATAAGGTATTTTAAATTGATAAAGATCAGTTTGAATTTTTTGATGAATAATCTAGGTTAGTATTAATAATACAGATTATAATTGATGACTTTTGGGTATGGTATGACAATGACTTTGTAGAAGTAGTTTTTGTTTAACATTTATTTGATTATAGACTTTTTTCTTTGATTAAATTTATCTTACTTATTTTTATTCATGATTCAATAGTTATAATTAATAGAACGGTAAATTTGTAAAAGTGATATTTTTCTTTTCTTTTGATTGGAACTCAAAAACGCAAGAAAAGGAAAATTTTAAATTTTCTATTCTTTTCTATTAAAAACTCTGAAACAACACAAAAAAAACTTCAAGTTTTCTATTTTTTTTCTTTTCTGTTCTAATTCAAGTTTTCTATTCTTTTCTTTTCCATCCAAAACTCAGAAACAACGAGAAAAAATTCAGAGCTCTAATCACACATTCATTTTTCTCCTTTATATTAGTAAGAACCCTAACTCATCAATCCATACCCAAACACACCTAATAGTGAAAATAATCACAACCTTACAACTATTCAAATGTGCTCACGACACCAACCATCACCGAAACCCTAACCCAACACAAAAACTCAAACGCGGAACCCATAATCACAACAGAACAAGATGAAAGAGGAGTACTCATGCTACCACTGCGAGGGGCCGTCGTCGATGCTACTACCAAGAAATTGGCGCGGCTGCACCACCAAAGAAATTTGGAAATTTTTACAAATCAACCTTCTGCAAAAAAAAAAGATTGACTGAAAATTAATAGCTAATCGATGAGAGTTATCAACATCGTGGACAGAGGTCGTGTGACGAACAAGATTTTTGTAATTTAATTTGAATATTTATTGAATTAAATAAATATTTTTGATGATTTAATTATTGAGTTAAATAATTAATTGATGAATTTGTGATAGATTAATTTAATTATATGTGTTACATTGATTAAATTAATGTGGAGAATTTTTATATGCAAAAGTATGTGTTGAATTAAGCTTATTTGATTAAGTGAATTAATTAATAAGCATAATGTTATTCTAATTAATTTAATAATTAATTAGAGATTTAATAATTTGACATAATTAATAAATAAAAATTTTAATTATGTGACTATGTGAATTATTGTGGAATTATGAAATTTTATTTAATTGATTTAAATAGGATTATTTGATTAATTGGGTGTGACATTTAATTAACTATATAATAGTAAGTTAATTAAATTAAATGGAAAAGGGGGAATAAGGGACAAGCAAACAACGCCTTGGTGAAGGTTGAGGCCAGTTAACCCATTATGGGATTAACTAACGACCATGACCCCACGACTAATTATACGTATATGTATATTATTCATATCAGACTTATATCTTATAAACATATATCAGAACTACTATATATCATATACATACTCTGAGAAAACTTAGAGAAAAGAGAATTGAGAGAGAGTTGAAAGAATTTGAAGAATCAAAAAAAGAATCCTTATCATCTTTATAGAGTTTGCAAGGGGTAATTCCTTTGTCCCAGTTTTATTTCACGGACTATGTTTCCTTCATGAACATATATTCTGAGTTCTCTGTGTATGGGAAAAATTAGTAATTTTTGATTATATGCTTATATATGTGTTATTATATCATTATAACATATTTTGTATTTGGTATGAATGAATTAAAATAATCGAATTCATGTAATTAGGCCTTAATTGGGTTTTCAAAATTTTTACAGAGTTTTTCCATTTACGTGCTTTAAAAATTCTCTGTGAATGGGAAAATTAATATTTGTTCATTATATGGCTATATGTGTGTTCATATGTGTTTATAACATATTATATGCCATATATGAATAACTTTCAGTGATCACACCATGGAATTTTGTTGATAATTGGGTTTTCAAAAGTTACATAGTGTAAAAATTGTACATATGGCCCATATGGCCCTTACGTACAAAATTTACACGGCTTATACGTTTATTTAACTTAAATTGATACTTGCATGTAATTATGTACGTTTAAACGAACAAAATGGAAGTTAAACGAACGGATTCGGTGTTATAACGAATCCGTAACGTTGAATTTCTTGTTTTCCTTCAAAACATTACAAAATATTGAAAACAGTGAAAATAGATGTCTTGGATTATGTAAATTCGTGATTTAAAATGCTAAGATCATGCTAGAAATGTTATATAATGTTTCTGTGGAGTTTTTACATTATGGGTAGCTTTATAATTCATTACGTTAGTTTAATTTGGATTTATTTGGGCTACTCTATGTGTTCATCGCGAACCAGGGAATGCACCACCAGGGGGACCCGCCCCAGCGGGTGTTCATGGGCATTAGGACCCGCCCCAGCGGGTATAAGGGCTGTCCAGGAGCCTTTTTTTTTGGTTTTCGAGACTGTTTTGAGCTCTTGTAGTAAAATAAGCATAACTTTTTCATACGAACTTCGATTAAGGCAATTCAAGATGATTCGGAAAGATAACGAGTAGACCTACAACTTTTATTCTTTAAGTTTTTCAATTTGAAATCATTAAAAGGGGTAAAAATGGTCATCTTTGTGACTGATGCGTATTCGGAGGCAATCGGAGGGCTTCGGACATGCACGCACACAAGTATAGTGTTCTCGATAATAAAAGATGTTGTTTTAAGTTACATACATGAATATTATATGATTTGAAGTTCATGATTAATAAATTAAGTTATTGACATGTATAAGATAAAGTGAAGGTTCAAGTTAACAAACTAAGTACGAACTTGAATATCGTAATTGTAAAACTTGATTATGATTGTTTAAAGGGCTATACATGTGTGATATGCATGTTGTGAGTTTACATTCATGTTATGTGGTTAGCCATTGAGTAATATTATAAACTAAGTTGTAAGTCGAACTTAAGTGAATAGTTCAACAGTTAAACATGGTAGTTATGAAAACTAATCGATGTCGTATACATAATGTAATGTGTAGGACGTTGAGGAAGTGAATTGTAATTATATTTGTAGCTTGTGCAAAAGGCAAGTTTCCTATCCTTAAACTTGTCTAATATTTTGCAAGTTTCCTAAACTCAAACCTTACTTTTACATCGAGCAAGTTCTTATCCTTGTTTATTCAAGTTAAGATTTTCATATGAGATATTGTTTATTCCTTAAAGTATTACTTCAGTTATACAATACTTATTCGATTGTATACTCTTGAGATTTATTGTTCAAATTGAATATCGATGTTATTGTTGAATCTTATAGGACTAGTGAACCCTTATTGATTCGACTAGTCCATAGTTGATGAACGTTTCAAATTCTAGAATACTTATTGAGCTTATCCAAACCAAACTTTCTTTGGTGCGGACTCTGATGTCAAAAATGAGATGAACAACCCTGTAAAGGGGATTAGTTACGCTTTAGCGTTTAGATATTGTGCACAGTATGGTACTAAGGGCTGATCCCCGTAAGTACGAGAAGTAGAGTCCATAGTCTTATGACTGTTAAAGGTTTAAAGTATAAACACTTTAAAACCTAGGACATTGTTCAAGGTCTTATGACCCTCAGATGTTCTTTTGATTCCTGTTATTTATCCTCGAGTCAAAAGTTGAGTTTCTTTATTCAGATGTCTTTGATTCACTCGCATGTTATTATATTATTGTCATATTATTATACTGGTGGGCAATCGTGCTCACTCTTGCGTAATAATAACATTACAATTAAGAACGAAAGGTCCGACGAGCCTTCTACTAGCAAAGGCAAGGGCAAGGTCAACAAGTAATGAAGACTTGTTGTTTATTTTATGTGTTTATGTTTCAGACTTATGTTAAAGTTGTGTAAGACTTATTTAATTATTTATGTTCCACACAGATGTTTAAGGTTAGTATGACCTAGGATTGTATTTATTATTCAGATGTTGTAACCCCATAAAGGGAGGATTTATTTCTATCTATTACATAATTTGCATTTATTATGGGTAGATAGATAGATGATATTTATACAATGAACACCAAGTTCCGTGGAAATTGAAGTACCCGGATTTGAGGGTGTCACAGGTCGGCGACATTTATGCCTTCATCTTTTTTTTTCCAACAAACTTGCTTATGTTGTATATGTTTTGGATCAAAAGCAAGGCTTGATGTGTGGTTTGTTTGTTAAGGGGAGAACTTGCATGCTAAAATTGTGGGAATTAAGTTGGTGAAACATGGCAAGCTTTGAGCTGTTGATGATGGTTGGTGTTTTGTGCAGGTGAGCAATTGTGACGCCCCCAAATCCGAGTATCTTTACGCTAGTGCTCAACATCTATTCTACCCATCACATAGGATAACCAACATCATTCATAATAATCTTACAAAAGATTATATACATAGTCGATACCCAGGTTGTCTAACATTTACTATTACATCATAATATCTGTAAATATTGACATCATTTATTCTTTACATAGCAAAATAAAAGATAGACTGACTACGTGTCTACTCATGTACTTTTTGTTTCCTTTGTCCATCGGTGTATCTCCTGGCTTCTCGACCTTTGCTGAAATGTGTTAAGCAAGGATGAGCAATCAAATTGCTCAGCAAATATAACAACTTAAATCAAGAAGTTTTGTGAAAAGAATAAATGTGTATTCTACAACAGAACGAGATCACATTTATTCAAATCAATCAACAGATATTTAAGAACTGTGAGCAACCTTAGGAAGACCCGTAACGAAATCCATGGTGATGTGTTTCCACTTCCATTTTAGAATTTCAAGTGGTTGCAATGGACCTTTTGGCACTTGATGCTCTACCTTGACACGTTTACACGTTAAACACCTCGAGATAAACTCCTCGATCTCTCTCTTCATGTTGCTCCACCAAAATGTATGTCGAAGATCATGATATATTTTGGTACTTCCAGGATGGATTGCAAACGGTTTGTTGTGTGCCTCCAACATGATTTTATACTTTAAATCAGAGTCGTTAGGAACACAAAGTCTGGAGTTAACTCGAAGTATTCCTTCTTTGTAGATTCTTGCTTCTGGAATAACACCTTCTTGTACTTTCTTCTTTATACTTATCAGTTTCGGGTCTGTAGCTTGAGCAGCTTTAACTTTATAAATTAATCTGGTTTTACGCGTATATTTGTCATCTTCACGTGGGTCCCTGGAGTCTTTAACTCTATCTCCATCCTTTGTAAGTCAAACAAAATGGGTATTTGTGTTGACAGCATCGCACTCGTTCCCGCTTATGATCTTCTACTCAACGCGTCCGCTACCACGTTTGCTTTTCCAAGATGGTATCGAATGGTATGGTCGTAATCTTTCAACAGCTCGAGCCAACATCATTGCCGCATGTTGAGTTCCTTTTGAGTGAAAAAATATTTAAGGCTCTTATGATCTGTATAGATCTCTTCTTTCTCCCCATATAGGTAGTGTCTCCAGATCTTCAACGCGAAAATGACAGCTGCCAACTCTAGATCATGAGTAGGATAATTCCTCTCATATTCTTTGAGTTATCGTGAGGCATAGGCTATGAATTTCCTATGTTGCATAAGAACACATCTTAACACTTTATCTGACGCATCACTGTAGATGACAAATTCCTCCGAACCAGATAGTATTGTCAGAGTAGGTGCTGAAATGAGTCTCCTCTTGAGCTCTTGGAAGCTCTTCTCACATTCCTCGTCCCATCCGAATTTTGTAGTCTTTTCGAGTCAGCTGAGTTAATGGAGTAGCGATTCGAGAAAATTCTTTCACGAATCTCCGATACTAACCAGCTAAGCCCAGAAAGGTACGTATTTGGATTACAGACTTAGGTTGCTCCCAACTTTGTATTGCTTCAATCTTCGTCGGGTCAACTGATATTCCATGTTTCGATTCCATATGCCCAAGAAATGCTACTTCCTCAAGCCAGAACTCATATTTCTTCAACTTGGCATATAACTTGTTTTCACGAAGCTGGTGGAGTATCAGCCTCAAGTGTTGCTCATGATCTTCACGGCTTTTGAAGTAAATGAGGATGTCATCAATAAAGACATCCACAAAATGATCCAAATATTCCTTAAATATCCGGTTCATCATATCAATGAACGCAGCAGGAGAATTAGTCAATCCAAAAGACATGACTAAGAATTCATAATGCCCATATCGAGTTCTGAAGGCAGTCTTTGGAATGTCATCAGTTTTAATCTTTAACTGATGATATCCAGAACGAAGATCGATCTTTAAGAAGAATTTAGCACCTTGCAACTGGTCAAACAAGTTATCAATGCGAGGTAACGGATACCTATTTTTGATGGTGACATGGTTCAACTTCCGATAATCAATACAAAGTCGTATACTCCCGTCTTTCTTCTTTACGAATAAAACAGGAGCACCCCAAGGCGATGTACTAGGACGAATAAAGCCGTTGTCTAACAACTCCTGTAGTTGGACCTTTAACTCCTGAAGTTCAATAGGAGCCATTCGATATGGGGTTCTGGAAATGGATTTTGTACCAAGTTCAAGGTCAATAAAAAATTCAACTTCACGTTCTAGGGGTAGGCCAGAAAGTTCTTTGGAAAATACAGCAGGTAATTTATTAACAATAGAGATATCATTCAAATCTGACGTATTCTTGTTTAAATCGTTGACATGGGCTAAGAAAGCTTGGCATCTATTTTTCAATAAACGAATAACTTTATGACTTGAAATGACAATGTTTGATTTTAGTGGTTTGGTTGATTAAATTCGCATAACAGGTTGGTTAGGAATATGAAAGCTAACAACCTTTCGAAAATAATCAATTTTAGCATAATGAGTTGTTAACCAGTCGATTCCTAAAATCACATCAAATGTAAGTATTTTCAAAGAGATGAGATCAACAAGTAATGTGAGGGTGCCAATTTGAATCAAACAAGATTTGTAAACTGTGGATGTAACGAAGGTTTCTCTCAACGGAGTTTCAACAAATAAATCAAAGTCTAATTTCTCAGGTGTAAAGTTCAAACATTGAGCACAAGCAGGTGAAATAAAAGAATGGGTAGAACCGATATCTAATAAGGTATAGACTTCGTAAGAGTTTATTATTAGCATACTCGTGATAACTTCGTTCGGGTTCCTCGCTTTTTGGGAAGTCACGACAAAAGCTCTCTCTTGAACCACCGACTTTGACTTGTCTGGGACAACCTTTGGTGTCACCATCCCAGCTGGACTTGACTTCGCTGTAGGGCACACTCGAGCTATGTGACCTTCTTTTCGGCAATTATAGCACACCTTGGATTGTTGTGTGCAGTTTGGACTGATGTGTCCCTCTTGTCCGCATTTGTAACATACGACCGGTGGTCGTTCCACTCCCTTGAAACGGTTGCTGGTGCTGGTGCTGCTGCCGATGTCTTTACGTCGTCATTGTTGAATCTTCTCTTTTTAAAATTTCCACCTGACTCACTTCTTCTATTATCTTGGCCATGATTACCACCGAAGTGGTTACCATTTCTGGCATGATAATTTCATCCACGATGGTTGTCATTGCTCCGATGACTGTTGCCACTAGTACGACTATGGTTGTTGTCCTTTGGTTGAACAGTCTAATTATCTCACTCCAATAATTGATCCCTATTCACAACATCTGAATACAAACAAAGTTAATGAAAAATAAGGTATTGACGAATTTTAGGTTTCAAACCTCTCAAAAACATTCGTGTCATTCGTTCCTCATTATCCACCAAATAGGATGCAAACCGGGATAATTCCGCAAACTTGGCCTCGTATTGTGATACAGTCATGTTGTTCTGTTCCAGTTTGATGAATTCCACCTCCTTCATATGACGAATACTTTCTGGAAAGTATTTGTCGTTGAACAATTCTTGGAACTTCTCCCAAGACATCTTAAGTGCGAAAAGCTGAGTACGTTTCACAGATTCTCACCAGTAATCTGCCTCTCCACACAACATAAAGGTGACGAAGGGAACCTTTTGCTCCTCTGTGCATCCCAGAACATCAAATATTTTGGTGATCTTCTTAATCCAAGCTTTTGCCTTGAGTGGCTCTGGCTTTCCCAAAAACTCCGGCGGTCCCAACTCCTTGAATTGCTTAGCAGTGACCAGTCGTGAATTAGTGTTGTTTCCACCTGTATTTTGAAAACGAGTCTGTCTCGTCTAGTTTTACATGAATTATAGAAAGTTCCTAAACACCTCATCGTTCATCGTTTGGTCGATGGTGTTGTTTACAGGATTATTATTGCCTTCCTGAGGCACATTATCTTGGTTATTGATTGGCGGTGTCTCAATGGTCTCATATGCTCCATTGCTTATCTCCCGATTTTTAGATGTCATTCTAAAATACTTCCATAAAATAATGGTTAATTAAAGAAATAGGCATGTCACATATTATCCCTATATTCCGACCGACCAATTAAATAACAAATAAGCTTAGGTAGGACACACTAGCAAATATTTTACTTGTCTCTACCCTACTAGTTCTAGCCTTAGATCTCCGCCAGAGATCATATCCCTAAGCTCTGATACCAACTGTGAAGCCCCCAAAATAGGTCCACACAACTCATTTTGAGTCGCCAAATACATGGTACAGAATTCAAATACAAACTTCTTATTCCAACTATTACTCTGTCGTACAAAATACGACCACACAAAAACTTTGAGTTTTAATACAAATATTGTGTCGCATATGATACAAAAATATAAACGCTTAAATTAAGTCTTCATTACAATTATTGTCACACTATTTTATAGAATAGTGAGGACTACTATAGTAACCATCTTGGACCATTACTCCACTCTCCGACTAGTCCCAGCTCTACTCTCGCTTCCTGAGAAGAACAATAGAACCAAAAGGAAAATGATGAGTTCAATTAGCCCAGTAAAGAATATTATGACTAAGATAATGTAAAACAAATTATCCTTAGTCCTCAACAGGGAAAATTTTGATAGAATACTATAGACAACAAGTTTTAGATCAACAACTGCAGTGGAAATAGCAATCCATTAGAAGAGTCAAGTAGAGTATGATGTCTACTATCTTCTATGATTTAAAAGTCCATCATCAATATTTTATCCCTATAACACCAATCAATAAATATTTTTTAATCAACGAATTATCTATGCACTACGGGCCAAAGATAATCGTTTGTATCACCAGTGGTCATGATCATGCCAAACACATGTCCATCTTTGCACTACGGGCCAAAGATATTTATCAATCAATAGTTCATCTTTGCACTACGGGCCAAAGATAACTATCACCATAATTTAATTCTGAGGATTAAGACAATGATATAAAGAATGAATCCAGTGAGATCAAGGATAAATATTAGAGATTTATAATTCAATTTATCTAGAGTTCAAGAATATCCAAATTGTCAACATGAAGATCAAAATATGAATCCAATTTCAAGAATAAGATTCATAAATCAAAGATAATTTGGACAGAAAAAGAAACCAATTTTGTCGTGAATAGTACCCCAGGAATAGTACCCAAATGAATAGTACCTGTAAGACCCCAACTTTTTATTAATAAGATTTAATTTCCTCTATATATTATTTTAAAATAGTAAAGTGTTGATTTGATAAATGTGGTAAGTTATGGGTGGAATGTACAAATTTTACAAAGTAAGCAAGTGGTTATAAAATATTCGTTGTGTCGGAAAATATTCGTTTGGCCGAGGAATATTCTTTTTATCGGAGAATATTCGTACGACGGCGCAGTCATTGGTGAACCCCATAGTGGAATGAATGTCGGATATAGAAAGCGACAGAAGTAATTTTTTATAACAGTAAAACTGTTACCGTTAAACTGTTGAAATACCCGGTAATAAAAATACAGTAATACACGTTGTTGCACAGTAGCACACGGTATTGCACAGTATTTTGAATTATTAGTTTTTACGTAAGAAGTCACTCATTCAATAATTGTTATAGTAATTACTGTTCAATATTATTGATTCAATAATTGCTACGTTGATATTTTATATTATTGATTCAATAATTGTCACTGCACAGTATTTTACATTATCAAATCAATAATTCATATTATTTGAATAATATTATTAGATAACATTATTGACAATGTCTAGGAAGTTCTGTCTAGGAAAGGGATTTGGTCACCTAATTGCGCGCCAGTAAGGAGAAATTCTTATCGGAAAGTCCCCTCTTTTTCCTGAGAACGATCTGGTTGTCAATATTGTAATTCTATAATATTATGAATAATAATTGGTGAATAATAATTAATTATTGATAAAAATGACAAGGAAATATTTATTTTAATTTTGATATAAATGGAGGAATTTTTAGTATGAGACATTTGTTGAAAGTTGGTATTTTGTAAAATATTATGATAATAATATAATGAGGACTTAGTTTGAGTGTTTATATTTTCTACATGTCTTTATTGACACTCATAGTTGTGTGGTCGTATTTTGCACGACCGTTTGATATAAAAGATTGTATTTGAATTCTGTACCATATATTTGGCGACTCAGAATGGGTTGTGTGAACCTATTTTGGGGGCGTCACAGTACCCCGACATGAAAAGATTAAAATTTCAATAAGAAAGTTCAGACCAATATTCAAATGAAATAATATTAGATGAAGCGAAAACCTTAAGCAATTTCTAATTATTTTAGGAATTATAGAAGCAATACTTACCATAGTAAGTTTAGATTTAGGAATATGAAATGAAATAAAATACGAAACTGCAAATGAATTTTCACCCGTCATGCGATAATCCGCTTAGACAGATAATTTTCACAACTTTAATAAAGAATGAATACGAAGGGTTATTCATCATGCATACGGTAAACATATTATTCTCACAGCTTAATAAGAAATAGAATAACAACTCTTATGAGTATTGAAAGAAAATAACATCCTTTACCTTAGTAGGAGATTGAATACTGCAATAGTGTAGTAGCAGAATACTCTTCTTCTTTCTCTCTTATTCTCTCTATAGTTTCTCTCTCTATAGTTTTAGTGAATTGGTAAGAAAGAAGGAAGGAATGAGCTTCTATTTATTGAAAAATTCTAGCTTGGCCCTTGCAATGTGAAGAGGCAAGTGGCTTGACGCCTGTAATGTGAAAAGATAAGTGGTTTGACATCTGTAATGTGAAAAGGCAAGTGATTTGACGTCTGGTAAAGACAAATACTATTGGCGAAAGTGACTCTTAGATGATGACCTATGGGTCCCAAACTTACAAAATGCCACATAACACCATTATTTCCTTCGAGTGTCGGTAACTTCTTCTAATGGTTATGTTACTCATCACATAATTAATCAACGCTTTTTAATCCTTCAATGATTATTCACAATTAATATTATAGATTCACAATATTGACAACCAAATCGTTCCTAAGAAAGAGGGGGATTTTCGATAAGGATTTCTCCTTATTGGCGCGGAATTAGATAACCTAATCCTTTCCTCGACATAACTTTCTAGACATTGCCAATAATGTTAATCAATAATATCATTTCAATAATATGAGCTACTATGTCATGACAATTATTGATTTATTTATATAAGATATTGTGCAGATAATACTGTAACAATTATTGAATCAGTAATATGAGATACTATGCAGCATTTACTGTGACAATTATTGAATGAAATACAGAGTGACTTCTTATGTAAGAATCAATAATCAGAGATACTATGTAATACCGTGTGCTACTGTGAAACAACGTGTATTACTATACTTTTATCACCGGGTATTTCAACAGTTTAACGGTAAAAGTCTTGCCGTTATTTTTATAAAAAGGTTATTTTTTTCGCTTTCTATATCCAACAATTATTTCGTTGTGGGGTCCACCAATGATTGCGACGTTGTACGAATATTCTCCAACAAAAAGAATATTCCCTGACCAATTGAATATTCTCCGACACAACGAATATTTTATGATAACTTGCTTACTTTGTAAAATTTGCACAAATCACCTATAACTATAACATTATATATAATCAACACCTTACTATTTAAAAATAATATATAAAGAAAATTAAATCTTTATTCATAAAAGTTGGGGTCTTACAATATGTACATGTCACAAGACCACGAACGATGTTCTAGGTTATCTAGTATTTTTACCGTAACCTTTAACAGTCAAAGGACTATATATGGACAAACCATCAATGTAAGCAAAGTGATCAGTCTTTTGTACCTATGTATTATGTACAACCATATTAACGCAATAGTGTAGTTCAGAATTATAGTCTTCGATAACATGTCCCCTGCTATAGGGTTGTTCGTCTCAGTTTTTATCATACGAATCCGCACTAAAGGCAATTTAGTTTTGTTTAACTTCTCAAATTAAAATATGAACTTTTAGAACATACATCGACTATGGTCTAGCCGAAGTCAATTAGCATAGACTTAAGATATCAAATCACATAACAGAAAGAATAATATCATATGAGCTTGAATAATATAGTTACAAGCACATTATCCATGCCAATTCATGATACAAGAAAATTCACTTCAAGTTAACGAACTCGTTATTAAATGAAAGCTTTGCAACAAGTTTTCAAGTAAAGAAAGAAAGTTGGAATACTTGCCTCTACGATGAAATGCTATCAATTTTATCTGTTTTGCTTACTCGTAGCGTCACCGCATGTCGTATAATCTATATAATCAAATCACATTATCACATAGCTACACATAGTACACGTTTACAACGTTTGTCAAAAATATAGCATATTACATTGGTTAGTTTTTCTAATTTTTAAGTAACCTTCCATATTAGTTTTATCATTCTATATGTAGGTTAGTTTAAACTTCAATATGTATCATATTCATGTATTATTATGTATCAAGACCCCATTGATTAAAAGAATTATTCTACACTTTTTGGGTTGTCCAAAAAGTGCTATACAACTATTACATATTTGGATTCTACACAAAAAATTAAGTAACATATCAAAAATTTACGTAACATCCAAAAATCGACTCGGCAAACCAAAAAACGGCTCAGTGTGCCAAAACAGCCCAGCCACTGCCCAGGCTGCCTGTGCTGTCAAACCTGGAAAAACAAATTCTGGAATTTTTACTTTTTTTTTTTGTGATTTTTGGGCTAGTTTGGTGAATTTTTATCTCACTCGACATACATCGAATTAAAGCTATTTTTGAATATGTTCTACCTCATACTACGTAATATTTTTTTAAAAATATAACATGTATGAAAAGAGTTTGACAAGACTGAAACTAGCTGCCTAACTTGGCCAAATTCCAGATTTTCAAAATTTTGATTTTCGAGGCAACTTTGGGGAATTTTAATTCGTTCATTATAACTCCGATTTGCATCACTCTTGGACACAAATATAGGCTCTGCTACATAGTATTTTTGAAAAATATTGGCCGACCAAAAGGAGATTTTTCTAAGGTATACTTTCAAAGGCTCAAAAGTGCTCTGTCAACACAGTTTTTCACTCGAAACTAATTCGGTGAAAATCTTATGAACTCAATTTAATCTTGATTTGAGACACTCAAATGACTTAAGATATCTTATAATTCATATATGCATACTACTTAGTTCCAAGCATTTGCAAATTCTCAATTTTTAAACACCTTAGCCTCTATGAGATTTCCATCCTTATTACTCCAGAATTTATATAATATCTTCACTATCCAATTTTCCATAACCTAAGCACAACAATTATAGGAATACAAGACATTATCTTCCTAAATTCATGAACTTAGCAAGTACAAGCTAATTTACCTCTTTGTTTCTTGATAATGATCCAATCCTTGCTTCAAACTTGCAATTAGTTAAGTTAAATTCTCCTGTTGGACTGCACCTTGCTTATAATCTCTTCTTCAATTTCAGTTAACAACTTCAATTGTTGAGAATTTTGATAAGTATTTGTGTTTTATGAGTATAGGAGTGAAACCTTAAGCAATTTAGGAAGAAAGAGGGATGGAACGGATGGAGGAGGAAAATGATAGTTGAGAATGGTTGTTGTTCTGTTTATGTTTGCTCAACTCTCCTTCGTTTATCACACGTATGTTTAGTGTCCTCATAAGCTTAATTAGCTTCCAACTCATACTTTTCAAATGATGATTCATCAACATACTTTATTCGTGCTTTATAACATGTCTTACACACACACACACACATATATATATATATATATATATATATATGTATTACACTATACATTTTAAATTATATTTTCAGTATACATATTACATTACATTCTCATTACATATATACATAAAGTATATATATATATATATATTATATTATATATATATATAGATTGTTAGAATATGTGATTGGGAGTAATATTCTCCTATAATAATGGAGTGATTTTCTCCCTGATTATCAAGATAGAATTGTGCAGTTAGGATCATTCAAATATAGCAATAGAATATCTTGTTGTAACAGTAACATAAGTTTAGCAATATACTCTTGTATATATATATATCTGCTACATTGATGAAAATATATCAGAAAATTCTACATTCTCTTTGTGTTTATCATGGTATCAAAGCCAACTCCGTTTTTTCTTTATCTATCCTAGGAACCGGAGGTTGTTCTTCTATTTTTTTTATCATAATTCTTTCCTACCCACCCATCATGACTACTCCTACCGGGAATGCAAAAGCTAATTCCCTAGCTTTACCAGCGCTACATATGCAAGATGTCTCTTCTTCACTTACTCCAGAGAAACTCGATGGCACCAATTATGTGGAATGGGCTTTGAATGCACAAAATAAAATTCGAGGTCGGAAGCGTTGGGGATTTATTTCAGGTTCAAAGGCTGCACCTGAAAATACCAATTCTGAAGAATATGAAGCATGGGAAGATGAAAATTGCATGATCAAATCCTGGTTACTCGATGCGATGAATAAAGACATCAGATCCATTTTCTTGCGCTTGTCCACATCAAAGGAAATTTGGGATATGGCTAAACAAACATACTTAGTCAGTCAAGATGCCTCAAAATCATATCAGTTGTACTGTGAGGTAATCTCTGTTCGTCAAAATGGTGGTTCTATTATTTCTTATTGGGGAAAATTACAAAAACTTTGGCAGGAGATTGATGCTATAAATGATTGTGCATTGAAGTGCAAAGCTGACATTGAGATATATACCACTAAGGTTAATTCTCAACGTGTTTATATTTTCTTGGCTGGTTTGGACTCATCACTGGATGGGGTTCGTGGACGGGTACTTGCCACTGTACCTCTTCCAAATCTTCAAGTTGCTTATGCTATGGTTTGTGCTGAGGAAAACCGTCAAGATGCTATGATGGGCGGAATATCTACTGATGGTACTGCTATGGCTACTAGAAGGATCATTACACGACAAGACCACAAGAAAGGGACACGAAAATGTACTTACTATAATGGTGATAACCATATTGTTGATACGTGCTTCAAACTTCATGGTTATCCCGAGTGGCATCCTAAAGGAAAGAAAACTTCTGCCAACACTTCTCTACAACAACAACCAGTGTCATCTTCTACAGGATTAGTTGCAAAAACTGGTATGACTATTACTGCCCTTAACTCTCTTTTATGTACTAAAAATAGTGACTGGATAATTGACACAGGTGCAAATGATCATATGACTTATGATTCTTCAAAATTTAGTTTTTTATCCCTTCACATCCTATCTTAGCCATTACTAATGCCAATGGTGTGTCATCCCCTATTATTGGTGTTGGTAATGATCCTTTATCCTCCACTTTATCTCTCTCTAATGTACTATATGTTCCATCCCTTACATGTAATCTTCTTTCCATTAGTCAGATAACCAAGGCCCTTAACTGTGTGGCTTTAGTTTTATCCTACTCATTGTATTTTTCAGCACATACATACCAAGGAGAGGATTGGCAGTGGTAGACAACGAGGAGGATTCTACTATCTAGAGGGTGGCACATCTTCATAGGTCTACCATAGTCTAGCACATATGATGAGTACAAATCAAACAGCCAATATCGTAGAAATTTGGTTGTGGTATAAACGGCTTGGTCATCCATCATTTGGATATCTTAGACGTTTATTTCCATCTTTATTTTCTAAATGTAAACTTTCAGACTTCATTTGTGAGACATGTGTTATGGCTAAAAGTCATCGTGCTGTATTTCCTTTGTCTTCTAATAAAGTTGCCACACCGTTTTCATTAGTACATTCAGATGTATGGGGTCCCTCCCCAGTTTCCACAACTAATGGAATGAGATGGTTTGTTACCTTTGTGGACGATTGTACTCGAATGACTTAGGTATACTTGCTAAAATATAAGAGTGATGTTTGTGCAGTTTTTCGTCTCTTTTATCAAATGGTACTCACCTAATTTGACAGATCTATCAAGGTGGTACGTTCAGATAATGGACGTGAATATTTCAAGAGAGAGTTAAGAGATTTTTTGCATTCAAAAGGTATCATTCATCAGACATCATGCCGAGAGACTCCTCAACAAAATGGAGTAGCTGAGCGAAAAAATCGATAATTACTTGAGGTCGTTCGATCACTAATAATAGGAAGTAGTGTGCCTACTTACTTGTGGGGAGATGCTCTCAGTTCAGTTGTTTATATGATTAATCGTACACCCTCTAGTATCCTATCCTTTCAGCGACCGCTTGATGTCCTTGTCGATCATTGCATGCTTCCGTCGTTGGTTAAATTGATGCCTCGTATCTTTGGATGTGTAGCTTATGTACACCTTTCACCTCAACATCGAACAAAACTTGAGTCAAGAGCTTTAAAATGTGTCTTTGTTGGTTATGAGTCTACTCAAAAAGGTTATAAATGCTCTCATCCAGAAACTCGTCGGTTCTATACATCTATGGATGTTATCTTTGATGAGTCCAAAGTCTATTACTCTCCTCCAGATTTAAAGCCTACTTGTCCTGAAGATGTTCAACAATTTGCAAGCCATGATGATGTCTTGTGTTTTGATCTAAAAGTAGCAACTCTACCCCCTAGTGGACCATTGGATGAGGACACCTCCACTATGGACACATCCATGGACACACCTATAGTTACTGATTCTTATTCACAAGACTCTAATGATCATTGCGACAAGTCTCAACAACCTCTTGATAGTACATTACCTCCTAATGCACTGGTCAACTCCTCTCCAGAGTCATCACCAACAACAACCCTACAGGTACAACCCAAAAATTCTCCTGAAATTAGTTTGCCATCTAACCTTGTTTCTCATGCATTTCCACCACGATCTAACCGTGGGATTCCAGCTGCTAAATATGAACCCGATCCAAAAACCAAAGTGAAATACCTAATAAGTAATCATATCTTGTCTCACAAGTTGTCTGCCACATATGCATCTTATGTGTGTAAGTTATCCTCTATCTCTATTCTTAGTACATTACAGGAAGCCTTGGCAGATCCTCATTGGACTGCAGTAATGGCAGAGGAAATGGAGGCTCTAAAAAGAAATGGTACATGGGATCTTGTTATCCTTCCAGCAAAAAAAAAACTGTTGGATGTCGATGGGTCTTTGTTGTCAAAAAAAATGCAGATGGAACTATTGAAAGATACAAGGCAAGACTTGTCGCCAAAGGGTATACGCAATCTTATGGGGTTGACTATCAAGAAACTTTTGCTCCAGTTGCTAAACTCAATACTGTGAGAGTTCTTCTGTCTATAGCAGCTAATAAAGATTGGCCTTTACTCCAATTCGATGTCAAAAATGTATTCCTGCATGGGGACCCTACAGAAGATGTGTATATGGATCCATCTCCTGGAATTTCAGAATATGAAGGTACCACTCAAGTTTGCAAACTCATGAAGGCTTTGTATGGCTTGAAACAATCTCCTAGAGCTTGGTTTGGTAGATTTACTTAAGTCATGAAAAAGTTTGGTTATACTCAAAGTAACTCGGATCACACCTTGTTTATAAAGCATAACATGGGTAAACTCACTGCCTTGATTATATATGTTGATGATATGATAGTGACATGTGATGATACTGAGGAAATTCAGTGCTTACAACAACATTTGGCATCCGAATTTGAAATGAAAAATCTTGGAGATCTTAAATATTTCCTCAAGATTGAGATAGCTCGATCCAAGCATGGTATATTTATGTCACAACGTAAATATACTCTTGATTTATTGTCCGAAACAGGGATGCTTGGATGTAAACTAGTTGATAATCCAATGGAACAAAATCATAAACTTTTTCAATATTCCCATGCTAGTTGTACAGATAAAAGAAGATATCAAAGACTAGTGGGAAAATTAATTTATTTATCCCACACTCGACCTGATATTGCTTATGCTGTGAGTGTGATAAGTCAATTTATGCATGATCCATGTGAACTTCACATGGATGCTGTAGAACGTATTTTGCGATATTTAAAATCTTCTCCAGGCAAGGGTCTATTCTCTTTGTGTTTATTATAGATATATATTATACTTCCGATACCTGCATATAAATTAATTTATGTATTTTAATTACATGTAACCTCATTATTAACCAAATTAAATTGGGTAATTATTCATTTTCAACGTGTATAAAAATTACTTCACTAATTATAAAGTTAAATTCATAATTAAAACAAACTCTCTTAACGTAACGAATCAATTATTATATTTATTTCATTAATTATTTAAATAGCTCATTTAAATTTTATAATTAAATTCTCTTGCTTCCTTCCATAAATTGTTTTTAAATAATTTATTTAATATATAATATATTTTTATTTATTAATCAAATGATTAATTTGTTTTACATATATATATATACGGAAAAGATCTTAGGCTCACCCAACAAAGAGCTCACCTAACTCACCTATAAAACTCATTTCGTTTTTTTCTCTCTCCTCACATTTCAGACAAAACACAAAATCAAACACACACTCTCTCTCTCTCTCTCGCCAGCCTCCCTCTCTCGCTCTCCCGATCTGCCTCTCTCTCTCTCTCTTCTCACGATTTGCTCGCTCACTCTCTTCTTCCCTCATATAATTAAATATTTTCTTATTTAATTATTACATTAACAATTACATTTTTTTACAAAACTAAATATTTGACTACATTTAATCATTTATTGATTTAACTAATATAAGTTAATCAATTTGTCATCTCATTTCCATTTCTCAATTAAACCAATAAAATTAATAATTTCACATATCATAAATATAATTATATTTAATCACAATTCATCCATATAACACATTTTATAATAAAATTCTATTTTATTCACAATGTATATACAGGGCAATATCCTCGGATATTACAGCAATGGTGCAACAATGGCGTTAATGAGTTGTGCAGGTATAATGTGGCATGAGAACAAGGGCTTGAGCTCCGGCCATGTAGAATGCAGCGATAGAGAGGGATCGGGACGGACATGGTGCAAATCTAGATGTTAAGGTTTGTGGGATGAAAGGATTTGTTAGTTTTTATTATGTGTTAACGCCACAATCTCGTCACGCGCCTCAATCACGAAAAGCACTCTTTGTCCTGCACAATGAACACGTCAGCACCGGATCTAGACGGTTTTGGGCCGCCGGGGATCGCTCCGGTGTGAGAATAAGTACAGATTTTGAGAGAAATTGGGTTAACAATGGAGGTTGTGTGCTTTTGTGTTCTGAGAGAAAAACATGTCCCTTACCCTCTCTGTATAGTGCCCTTTTTCCTCTTATTGTCTCATCACCTTTGCATGTTTTCCCCCGATGTCTTTGTCAATTGGCTGCATGCAGGCTTTTTTCCACTTGCTTTTTCCCCCAGTCAACATTATGTCAACTCCTCATTAATGAAGGTGGCTTAAGACGGCTGGGCCCATCACCTCAATCAGCCGCCTGCTAATCTCACAGATTAGGGGTAATCTTTAGTCTATAAACTGCCACCTGTCATCCACTACCAGCTTCAAGCTAGAGTTTATCTAAATGATCTTTTGGATAGTAGCCCAATACTCCAACAGTAAAAATGGGTCTGATCCGGAAAGCCCATAACGAATTTAAATTGACCGGCCCAAAATATTTACGGCCCAACATTGCCCCCTAGTTTTTCGTTAAACAAAATGTTTAATGAAAGAGTATAGGAACCTGGGTCAATTATCAAGGAGAATCCCCACAGACTCAGCGAAGCCCAATTAATAGAAAGCCCATATTCAAATGCAGACCTCTCGAACCCAAAATCATACACCAATCTTTTTAAATTTTAAAAGTAAATGATATTTCCCAATTCCGAGAGGACACGCCGGCGGTTAACCTTCCCCATCATTATCTCTATTAAATGTGCAGCCTTTGGACTTCGTGTATTTCCAGAAAGGCAATTCTATAAGATTTTCAAACCCCCAAATCAGACAATTTTACCCATTCATTTAGAGTTCGAAATACACCAGCTTTCTTGTTCTTCTTACTCCGATTTTCTTCTTAACTTGTATGTCAACAATGGCTTCCCAAAACAAAGAAAACGCTGCTATGACTTCCGAGATTCGTTCATCTTCCATCCCGACCGTGCCAAACCCTAAGTATGTATCATCATCCGGCAAAAATCCTATACCTCCTGTTTCTGTACCCCCTCCTTTTAAATTTGAGGACGAGGAACAACACCCCATTGCCAACAGTCCTTCGAAACTAACAGAAAATGATCTCAAAACCATCCGAGAACGTTATTTTATTCCAGATACACATTATCTAAGGGCGCCTACCCTCTCCGATCGGATGTATCATCGCCCCGACGGGTGGACCGCCATGCCTCTCATTCTCCTAGAAAGAGGAATCCGATTCCCTCTTCATGCTTTCATCGTGACCCGGATTTGCCCAACTGGTCCCCAATTCCTACATCCACATTCTAGCTTTTATAGCTTTTTGTAGCGAATCAGGGGTTTCTCCCTCTATAGACTTCTTTTTCAATCTGTTCGTTCTGGGCAAATCTCGCGAACAGGGTTTTAAGGTTCTGGGTAAACAAGCCCCAAAACCTAATTCTAAATTCAGTAAACGCCCCCTAATGGATACCCCTTCGAGCAACAAGAAATGGTATGAGAAATGGTTCTTCATCAAAGGACCTGAAATATCATCCATTCCCGATTGGACTACTTCAGAACATGCCACTTCGGACCTAGGCGACCTTCCAGACGATCGCATAAAGGAGATAGCGAAGCTCATGGGGAAGCTTCCCAGGGAGGAATGGAGCTTCAACCTCCTAGGCGATCATGCTTGGTTATTCGATCATAAACGTAAGTTTCCAACCCAAATTTTGTATGTTTTTCTCAATTTCTCTTTGATCATTATTTTGAGATATTTTTCTTTGTGTGCAGTATCCTTGATCAGGCCTTCATCTTCTGACCGAAGAGGTATAGAGCAAAATCTGTCAGATGCTTGGCTGTGGTCAAACGGATCTCCAGAACCATCATAACTTTCCATATGAGGCAACTTTTTGCTGGGATCAGCTTTCTCTTTAAGAATTTCAGATGAGAAGGGGGACGCCTTTTTATCCGGAGTCTTCTTCCCTTGTTGATCCTCTGTTAGCTGCTTCCGGAGCTCTTTTATCTCTTTCACCAAGTCTTCCACCAACCCGGACGAAGAAACAACCTCCTTTCTTGGAGAAATCGTCCTATTGTGTCTAATCCGATCTTTTTCATCCGGGCTAAACGATGTCGAAGGACTTCGTCTCGCACTTCGACCAGAGAGAGAACTCCCTGCCTGGTGTATCCTCTTCGAATGCCTTGAAGAAGACTTCTAGATCGGCTTCGTCGCTCATCTCTTCTACCGCTTTTATGGTACTCAATACGAGGCGTCCTTTTCGAAATCTCGAGAGAATATTCTTGTGATATACTTCGTTTCTCCTCGGGAGAATGACTACAAGTCTCACTATCGTCTCGCCTGGAGTATTCATTCCTCCTTGCTCTTCGATCACGTGATCTACCCCTTCTTCCCGGTCGAGTGTAACTGAAAGCTTCGTCTTTTCTCTCGGCCGCGAGAACCATCTGTTTAGAAATCTCCTCTCTCTGCTGCAGAAGTGCTTTTAAAGCTGTGTCGGTCACTTGAGCCTTCTTTGCCAAGATAGAAATCTTGTCTGTATGGCCATCTCGATGCCGGGCCTTGAGTGGTGTATCCATCATCTTTTTCCGATCGTTATCGGAACCTTTGCTAGCAGTAGAAAATAACTTCCTCTTGGCATCCCCATGGTCTCTGGCCTGAGAACCTCCTAGTACCCTCTGTGACTCAAGTTTGTCATGAATACTTTTTGAGGGTCCTAGTCTGTCTTTCACCGAAATCCTTTGCAGAGAAAAACTAGCATCCGTTGGCTGTCCCTCAGCCGTGATCGTTTTACTTTTTACCATAGCTTCCGACGTAAGATGCTTAATACGTTGTGATTGAAAATCAGAAACACTAAGAGCCCTCCTTCTAGCGCCAATGTTAACGCCACAATCTCGTCACGCGCCTCAATCACGAAAAACACTCTTTGTCCTGCACAATGAACACGTCAGCACCGGATCTCGACGGTTTTGGGCCGCCGGGGATCGCTCCGGTGTGAGAATAAGTACAGATTTTGAGAGAAATTGGGTTAACAATGGAGGTTGTGTGCTTTTGTGTTCTGAGAGAAAAACATGTCCCTTACCCTCTCTGTATAGTGCCCTTTTTCCTCTTATTGTCTCATCACCTTTGCATGTTTTCCCCCGATGTCTTTGTCAATTGGCTGCATGCAGGCTTTTTTCCACTTGCTTTTTCCCCCAGTCAACATTATGTCAACTCCTCATTAATGAAGGTGGCTTAAGACGGCTGGGCCCATCACCTCAATCAGCCGCCTGCTAATCTCACAGATTAGGGGTAATCTTTAGTCTATAAACTGCCACCTGTCATCCACTACCAGCTTCAAGCTAGAGTTTATCTAAATGATCTT
Organism: Panax stipuleanatus; assembly: GCA_020205555.1. NCBI lineage: Eukaryota > Viridiplantae > Streptophyta > Magnoliopsida > Apiales > Araliaceae > Panax > Panax stipuleanatus. The sequence continues at coordinate 87,061,379 of CM035123.1, forward strand.
TTGGATAGTAGCCCAATACTCCAACAGTAAAAATGGGTCTGATCCGGAAAGCCCATAACGAATTTAAATTGACCGGCCCAAAATATTTACGGCCCAACATTATGTAATGGACCAAAGCTCGAGCTGTGTAGCCATGGAGGCTGCGGCGAGAGAGAGGTTGGGATGGAGATAGTGCAGATGCTAGGGCTTGTGGGATGAAAGAGTTTGTTAGCTTTTATTGTGTAATGACTATATAGTCCTTAGTATAGTACATGTGACATGCACATGCTGGATTTCAATCAAAAGTCAATGATGTCTCTTTATTTTTTTAAGGAAATAGTCAATAGGGTTTTTTTTAGCACTCATGCAACTTAAAAGGTGAGTTGTGTTAAAAAAGAAGTTTGAGAAAGGGATTTGTAAAAAATATATAAATAAGAGGAAAAATTTTGCATTTCAGTATACATCTGAGCATATCATTGCCTCTTGCCAAATCATATCTTATCTTTGATAATTATTACTATATATTCTCCTTTGAGCTCCTCAATTGTCGTTTCGGCCAATGGCCTCTTATACTATCTCTATAATTGCCTCTTTTTCTTCCTTTGTCATTCCATCCATTACCTTTGCCATGATAAACTTGACTTTTTTTATGCTAAACTTGTCTGTTTTGACTTGCTAGCTAATTTTGTTTCAATACTTCTTTATCCTTCACTAAAATTAATTAATTTTCGAAGACACTTCAACTTAAGTTGCATATTGTCCTCACCGTTATTCGTTGTTCATGTATATGTAAAAAAAATCCATTGTCATTGTAAAGTATATGCGCATATATATAATGAATCAAAAAAAAAAAACAAACAGAATATGTAGATGTTGCACGTATTTGTTAGCAAAACAGAATGGATACTATATATATATATATATATATATATATCAATTAATTTCAAAACTACAGAATTTAATTTGTCAAGGTTAGTATTTGGTGCTATGTCCTTAAGATAATTATGTCATCCGTACGGTGCTCAGAGTTGATAGCACTTGTCTCCCATGATACAATGACAACGTATGCTATAGTAGCACTCCAAATAGTATACCCAACGAACCAAAGAAATGCTTAGGACTCTCTCAAAAGAACTATGAAAACTGATGAACAAATGAAGACTTGAATGCTTTATTATGCTTGAATGCTGGTGAATTGAGTGAGTAAAGTGGTTGCCCTATCCTATCTATTTATAGGAGGGATTAGTGACCCTTCAGAAGTGACATAACCCCTTGAAAAGGTACTATATAATCAAAATGACGTAGTTTTAAAACTTAACAGAAAGGATGCGTCCGTTCGTACCATAAAATGACGTAGTTTTAGTCTTATCAGAATAAAAACGACATAGTTTTAGTCTTAGCAGAAAAGGCGCGTCTGTTTAGACAAAAATGACGTAGTTTTAGGGCGTCCGTTCAGACTCCCAAAACAGCGTAGTATTGACGTGTTTGTTCGGCAGATAACGCTTCCCAAAATGACGTAGTATAATAATAAATACTATTTATCAAAACGGCACAGTTTTGATAATAGAACTAAATAAAATAAAATTTTAATAAATTTTGTCCAAAAAATTATATACAAGGACCCAGACCCACGAGCCTCGAGTCTCGAGCCACGAGTCTGATCTAGGCCAGGCCGGTCGCCTGTGGTGGCGGCGTGCTTGTGGGTTTGAACTAAACATTGACTAGGTCCTCTCCCTTCCACAAAAGTGGGGTGCCCCTTGAGGCCCAAACCCAAGAACAACTTTAATGTATATAAACCTATTAATTCTTTAGTTCTTAACAGATGTGAGACTTGGTTTCCCACATGTATTTATTATCATTTATCATTTTCAAGGATGATCTTTGGGAGTTAATATCTTATTCATTACTTGTGACAACCCCCAAATCCGGGTACTTCGTTTCCACATGATTTGGTGTTCACTTTCTAATATAACATACATCTACCCAATGAATAATGCAAAATAAGCTACAACTTAAATTAAAATAAATAAATATCCTTTACAACAAGGGTTACAATTTTTTCAAAATAATCCCGGGTTACTCTAACCCTGGCGTGAATATAATAAAATGCGGAAATAAAAACATAACATTCAAGTCTTATGACAATCATTCTCAGTTAAATAAAAAAAACAAGTCTTCACTTGCTTTGCTTTCCCTTGCCCTTACTCGTAGACGGAGCATCAGCATTATCAACCTTTACTGAAATTGTTATTTAATGCAAGAGTGAGCAACCACAGCTCACTGGAGTTTAAAAATAATATAGACATGAAATGATATCTTTAAAAGAATCTGAACAACTTAGTTTGCTTCAATAATAAAGAATTGAATAATAATTCTCTATCAACATTAAAATTCTAATATATAATTTATCTGAGGGTGATAAAACCTTTGAACTCTTCTTGTCATAAGTTATAAATATTTCTATTTAAACCTTTAACAGTCAATAAGACTATGGACCTTAACTCATACTTAGGGGGATCAACCCTTCGTACCATGTATTGTGCACAAACATCTTAACGCTATGCGTAATCATCTTCCCTAATAATTAGGGTTGTTCAACTCAGTAATTTGAATTCAAGTTCGCACCAAAGAAAGTTTGGTTTGGATAAGCTTACAAAGATAATTTAGAATTCACGTTCATCAACTAAGGATTAGTTGAATCGACTTCCAATAATTCATAATAAAAGAATTGTGAATTAACATATGCTTTAGAAGTAAACTTAAAGCATTTAAAATAATAACTGGATCTTACTTGAACAATAAGTTAAGACCATTTCAATTAAATAAACAATTGTCCACTACTGAAATGGAAAGGACATTCTCAACATTGAATATTTGAATTCAAGAAATTATATAGAATTAACAAGATCAGGGTTAGAGGACTTGCATAAAAATTAATACAAGATTTAGGGTTTAGAAAACTTGCATAAAATTAACGAGTTTAGGGTTTAGAAGACTTGCCTCAAGCGCAAGCTACTTAACTCAATTCACGTACTTTAATACTTCCTACACATATATATTTAATCACAATAACCTAAATTAGTTAACACCTAACTAATTCACATAAGTGGTTAACCCTCATGGTTAACTCACTCTAATAATAATAATCAACTATCACATAGTTAATTACATCACATACATATTCACATGATTAAATCAATTATGTATTTAACTAAATTATAATTAAACAATTATAATTCAAGCACTTAATCAAATTTTAATTACTTAAATTATAATTACCTTTTAAATTATAAATAATTTATAATTTATAATCAATTAAACAATATCATGCATTATAATTACACAATTAATAACAAATCATGAATTATCAATTTATAATCCATAATTAAACATGCATTTATTAAATTATAATTACATAAATTATAATTTAAATTAATATCTAATTGATTAAAATAAATCAACTACTACTCATAATAATTTAACAAAATTATACTTTGAATTTAAATATTTACTCTTAATTATAATTATTCAAATTATAATCGAGTAGCTTATTTTTCAATTAAACAATTATAATTTATAATTCTACATTAAGGTTTTCAAAACTTCTTTTTTTCTCAAATTATGAAATTATCAATTTTATGTTAACACATGTTAAAGCAACTGGATACATGCTCATTATCTTAGCAATAATATAATGAAAATATATATAAAAAAAAACTACACAACCAAACCAACTTACTGCCCAAGCACTGTGTCCGGCGCAGCTGCGCAGCCAACTGCCTTCAAACCGGCGCAGGGAAGGAATCTGGGACAGGCCAGTGGCGCAGCTGCGCTGCTCTTGGCCTGGCTTCCGGCGCAGCTGCGCAGCAGCTCGGCCAGACGCAGACAGCCACGACCCTCTGTTTAACCGACCAACCCAAACAATCCAACAACGCAAAAAATACAGTATATAGACTCTGTAAAAATATATATACGCTATTACACATATATAAAGCATGCTTCCAAACACAAAATCATTTAAACAATGATAATCACAAGTTTTGAAAATCTATTTTGGCCATTTTCATGAAAACTCATATTTTCTCAAAAATAATCTACTGGAACTATTTTTCTCCATCAATTCGAACTTATATACATGCATTACATACTAAGTTGAAGATAGCATCAAGTAATTACTTAATAAGCATATTAACACATACTAATTGCATGAATTTCTCAATTAAATTTAACCAAACTCATGAAATTCTATATGAACTCATATAAATATAAATTCTCTATTAAAATATATTATGAGCTTGAGTTCTACCAACTCTTTCTCCTTCTTTTCTTCTCTGATATTCTCTGCTCTTTCTCTCCTTCCCTTTTCTTTGTTTAGACTTAGGATTATAACACTAACGTATATACAATATACATATAATAGAATAGGTAACTCCCATATCATAATTATACACTAACTACTACTAATTACGTAAGTTACAAAATTCAAAAGCCAACTTGGCTTGTTTGGCTACAAGAAAATTAGAAACTAAGTTTCCTAACTTAAGCATGGTTTAAATAAATTAGGTTTAAGCTAGTGTAAGAGCCCTGTTTGGCAACAGTCTTTTAAAACAAAAGCAATGGCCTTGTTTGGTAAAAAATATTTAAAAATCCTTTTCTTTATTTTAACAAATTATTTAACGCATACTTTAATGTCACATTTTAATTAATTAAATATTAAACAACTAATTTAATCAATTAAAATCTAACATCAATAGATCACATAAAATTTGTCACATAATTATAATTACTCGCTAATTATAATTCGTGTAACACTAACACATAAATCATCTAATTTAATTCTCTCAATTAAATTAGAACTATAATATAAAATATACATCAATTAAATAAATATTACACATTCATTTAATTAATATATAACACTTAATTAAATCGCTTCCATAAATCACATAATTTATTTATTTAACTCAATAAATAAATCACATAAAATATTTATTTAACTCAATAAATATTTAAAATTTAATATAAATCTCAATCGTTACAATCTTCCCTCCTTAAAAGGATTCTGTCCCCAGAATCACACATAAAAATTCTCGTCTATTACATTACTCCATGGATTTGAGGTTTCAAATACTTAATTTAATCTACTCATTGAGTAGAATACATTGATATGTGGATTCACTTTAAATAATTATTAAAACTCACTTTAATATTGGCTCAAATTCTAACAATGCCCCACATGAATGATAGTTAATGCCAACCTTATGAAAATGTTATGCAGACTCTGAGAGAGAGAGATAGAATTAGAAATCATCTGTATCGAGAGAGGTAGTTTTTGACTTTGAACCTTCCCTTATGAAAGACTATCGAGTTTACAGGTTGTCTAGTGAACGTGATGTCTTGAACTGTCCAATCGTTTGTGTAAATCGAGACAATAGTAATTCACATAGAATCTTTTCAGACATTATTTGGTTCTCATGATTTTGTTCATTTTGGCCCCAAATAATCCCAGATTTATGAGTGCTTTAGAGAAGTATAGTCTTATCCTTTTCATAGAATTGGCCCAGTTCACACTCACATAGGTGATTCTTAATAAGAGTATCCTGCCATACCCCATTTGTTTATCAGGATTTAAGAATCATTAAAAGCATAGCTTATCCTGAAATCGCTGCAGGTATCACTATCTCGTATCATAAGAATGAGCAGAAGAAATTAATTTCTTCATATTGATTTGGTTGAATCATTCACAATTTAGTTGTCCCTTTGAACCTAGATCTTGGGATCTCCAGTCAACTAGGTTGGGTTTCCATCATGACGATCCTTATTTATAGGCTTTAAACCCATTCCCCTCGAAGTTATTTTTACTTACTCTTTAGTCAAACCTTTAGTCAACGGATTCACTATATTTTCTTTCGGCTTTATGTACTCAATAGACATAATGTCATTAGAGAGAAATTATTTTATGGTATTGTGTCTACGACGAATAGTCTAGACTTACCATTATACATGTGATTCTGTGCCCTTCCAATTGCTGATTGACTATCATAATAGATACAAATAGGCGGCATAGGTTTAGGCCACATAGGAATTGTCGACGCCGGGAAATTTTTTGATTCCTCTAATTCTACCCTTTATATGTTTTATGTTGATTTTATCTTTCTTAAAGGATGAGATTTTAGAAAAGGGCCGACATATAATGTCGACGATTTAAAAAGATTGATTTTAATGATTGGGCCGAATTAGACAGAGCCGCCAGTTGGTATGAGTTTAAATGGTTGTACTAACTCAACTGGAGTTTGAAAGAATTTGCAATATGACCCAATATGTGACTCCGTTTAATTGGTCTTGGAAACCGAGATTCATAGTGTTCGGGAGATTGCTTAAGTGAGGGGAATGTGTTAGGCACCCCCTCGACTTCCGTGAAACACGATTACCATGTCTTTTCATTCCCTAAACATGTGAAGTGTGTGTGTGTGTGTGTGTGTGTGTGTGTGTGTGATGCAGTTAAATGTGCTTGAAATGCTTTGTTTTGAAAGTAGTGATGTGCTTCGTTGGACCTATATACGAAGTTTTTGATTTATTGAAAATTTTATTTTTAAGCAATTATATGAAAGTGATGTTTTGAAAAGATGTTTTCAAACTCTTTCGCTCACATAGGAATTTAAGCCCTTTGATACTTTCCTTTTATTTCATATTTGGCTTTATTTGATTTTTATTAAGATGTGAAACATCTTTGACAATATATAAATATTATATATATAAGTGTCGGGCTCCTTATGGGCATGAAAGACATCGAAGTATGCCCGAGCACCACAAAAAACATTTTTCACTCTTTCCCGTATAACCGTTTTAAGGCCTTGGATTTACAAGTACAAAGATTTGCAAGCTAACTGTACAACTCAAAAAAGTCCATCACGGGAACCGAATTTACATCCATTGATTGAATCGTAGATCCTGTAGCTCCTAGGCTCATATGATATCACATAAACAGTATGCATAATGAATATATTGCAACAACATACATATCTATTCTAGACATTGCTAAACGAAGGATTCATCAGTTAAATCCTCGTAAGCGAGTAGCCCAAATCTTCCAGTTTCCTCTAGATACAGATCTAGGGTCACATGGCTGCTAAATACTTACAAAACCAAGAAAGAAAACTAGATCTGTACAGATCTTAGCTATTCTAGCTTCCAGATTCAAGTTTTACAACTTTTAAATCGGATAAAAGCTATATCTGGCTAGATCTAGTACAAATTTAGTCAATAAAGCATAAATATTGATTATTTACAAGAAATGAACGGTTAGAAAGTCAGATCTGACCAATATTAACTATATATATATATAGCACTTATATATAAGTTAAAGCAAGCTAAAAAAGTAGATCTGACGAAATATTATAGCATGACACGAGAATGGCTATCGAACGGCTTTCGGCGCCTCAAAACTCAGTTTTCACTGGTTAAAATTTGATATGTTGTAGTATATATGTATAAGAGTGTTTACAAAGAATTTTTACAAAAATTGGAGTAAGATTCGAGCTCCTTCTGACTGATTCTCTCTCTCTCTTGGCCCCTTTCTCTCTCTCTCTTCTCTTTTTATCTTCTCTTAAAATCTAAAGGGGAAGGGGTATTAATAGACCCGACCTGCCGTGAGTCTACCTGTGGCAGTCAAAGGTCTACCTACGGTTGGGCCTGGTGGGTCTCATTGCCTCAAAGTACGTGTACCTTGATCGACGTGCAGTCTACTTAAAACCTTTATAACTTGCAATTCGGGAAACCTATGGAGGCATGCCATACCTGTCCGGAAAGCTTTTCCTGAGATCTACACAATGATATGGGGCTTGACCTTTTCTGAATCCGAGAAGATTGGTCCATAACCAGATCTTCAAGTCTTTGCAATCAGTCTGTTGAGATGTATGGCGCAGTTTGTACTCGGGATTGCAGTGATGATTTTTTATGACTCTATCCACAACGATTTGATAAGTATTTGATGTTGATTCGACAAAATTACCCTTTTGCCATTCCGGGGTGGTTTCCGGACTTAATGCAGTTGCAACTGTCTTCCCTCAAGGTTATCTCTGGGGTTTGACCGCTGTTGACTTCAGCCTGTCCTTAGGGTTGTCTCTGAGGTTGATTTGATATTTCTCGGGGCTGTCTCCGAGGGTTTGATTGTGATTTTAGACTTCCAGGGTTGTCTCCGGAATATAAAAGATGATTTTGCCCTCCTGCATGGTTAGTAACAAGAATGCAAAATTTCAGGTGTCTACAGATGCCTCTCTTTATCATGTTTATGTAATGCAATGGAATGAACAGGATAAAGATTAATAAACACTAGAAACATGAGAAATGAAAATGTAATGCAATGCATGATATGATGAATGTGGGAACTCTTTCGCAAATCGTACTTTGCAAATCGCATTTCGCAAATCGCACTTCGCGTTTCGTACATCGCAAATCGCACTTCACATTTCGCATTTTTCAAATCGCACTTCGCATTTCGCAAATTGTAGCATCTGGTCATATATCACATACCTTTAGAATTTATCGATGCTTTTGTTGGTGGTTGACATCAACAACTTCTATCACTGGACATTCCTGAGTTTGTTTGATGATAATAAACTAAGATGTCTTCTACATCTCTGCTGGGGATGATGTTCTGAAATCACCGGACCTTCCCGATGTCTACGCTGGTAGTTTACAACGGTGTCTACCATGCGGTAATTGACAACGGTGCTTACCCTGCTGGTAGTTGACAACGATGCCTACCCTACTAGTAGTTGACAACGGCGCTTACCCTACTGGTTGTGACAACGGTTTTATCACCGAACTGTCATGATGCCTACTCGAACGGTAGTTTACACAAGGTCTCCCATCATTGAACTGCCTGAATGCCTCAACCGGAGATTTCTTTTATAACAGATGAAAGTAGTATGCACAAAAGCCAATCATGTTTGATGATAAAGCATATACTTTGTAACAATCTTATTCATTTATTAATAAAACAGTTATTTAATTAAAGACATTTAATTATCTACATGATGCTGTTATAATAAAATGTGATAAACTCATAGTTTTAAGCAATGCTTTTAGAATCATGATGATAATTGTGACGAACGAAAATTTTGTAATTTATTTTAAATATTTATTGAATTCAATAAATATTTTTGATGATTTATTTATTGAGTTAAATAAATACTTGATGGAATTGTGGTAGATTAATTTAATTATATGTGTTACATTGATTAAATTAAAGTGGAATAATTTTATAGTTCAAAGTATGAATTTAATTGAGATTATTTAATTAAATGAATTGTTTACTAATTATAATGTTATTCTAATTAATTTAATAATTAATTAGAGATTTAATGATTTTTAATAATTAATAAATAAAAATTTTAATTATGTGATGATGTGATTTAATGTGTAATATTATCTTTTATTTAATTAAAATTAAATGATATCATTTGATTAATTAAAATGTGATGAATAAACTATATAATAAACGTTTTAATTAAAATAATGGGAATAGAAGTTAATGTGGAACAAACCAAACATGGCCTAAGGAACATGGGAGCAGTTAAGGCTTGATACGCTTAACTAGTACTCATGATTCCACCGGTTACTTTTCACGTAAACATTATATCATATACGTATTACTTATTATATTAGTCAGCATTCATATTATTCCATCTGTAGAAGAACTCAGAGAGAAAAGAGAGAATTGAGAGAGAGTTGTGAATTGAAGAAAGAAAAGTTGGAGAATTAAAGTTTATATCAATCTTAACAGAGAATTGCAAGGGTAACTTCTTAATCCCAGTTTTATATTTGCGTTATTGTATTTTCTCCATTAAATCCAACTTGAGTTCTCTATAAAATAATTTTTGTGACTACTGCATGAAATATGATTATATGTGTGTTAATAGATGTTTATAACATGTTCTATATCATTTATTCATGTTTTAGAGTAATCAAATTCATGTAATCATGTTGTAATTGAAGTTTCATAAGTTACAGAGTATTAAAGTATGAATATAGCTTATATGTACAAAAATTCATGATTTAATTGTTTATTAAACTGTAAATTGATGATTGATTATGATTATGCATGTAAAAACGAAGAGAACAAAATTCAAACGGATCGATTCGGTGTTATAACGAATCTGTAATGCATGATTTATTGAAATTGGTCAAAATTATGAAAAATATCAAGAACATAAAAATTATGTGTTCGAATTTGATTGTTTATGTGATTTAAGTTGTTAAAAGCATGCTAAAAATGTTGTTAAATATTTCTGTTAAGTTTATAACCTATGGGTAACATTAACAGTGTTGTTTGAGCTTAATTTTGGCATTTTTGTGGGTTATTTAGGCTGATGAACAGTGTAGTCGCGAACTACAGTTTCATCATTCTAGAGACACCCGCCCCGGCGGGCTTTCTAGTGTAAAATATGCCGCCCCGGCGGGCATTTCGTAGTACAAACCCCCGCCTCGGCGAGAACTACAGAGATGAGGTGGTTTTGTTTTGTGTTGTTTTCAGTCCATAACATGATGAATTAACTTAACCTAATGAACCTGATAACTAGATTGAGCATGTAACACAGTACTATAACATATTGTTGACATGTATAAGACGATTTTAAGTTATATATTAACAAGTTGTATATGAACTTGGATTTGTTGTTGTAAGGTTTGATTATGATTGTTTAAGAGTTAATACTTGTTTGGTATGCATGTTGTGGGTTCAGATTCATGTTATGTGGTTAGTCAACAAGTTAAGATTATGAACCAAGTTGTTAAGTTGTGCTAAAGTGGGAAGTTCAACAGTTAAACGTAGTGGTAATGGAACTAATTGATATTGTAAACATAATGAAATGTGTAGGACGTTTGGGGAAATGAATTGTAGTTATATAATCTATGCACGAGGAAAGTTTCTAAACTCAAATCTTTAATTAAGCAAGTTCTTTAATTCTACTATTATATTGACCAAGTTCCTTAAATCTAGATTGTTCATTGAGCAAGTTCTTAAATTATGTCTCTATATCGATCAAGCTCATATTCTTGTTTATGATTCCGAATGAGATATTATAATTCTTTTTAAAGCATTACTTCAGTTATACAATACTTATTCAATTGTATACCTTTGAGAATCCTTATTTGATTTAAGTATCATTTATTGTTGAACCTTGAAAGACTAGCGAACCCTTATTGATTCGACTAGTCCATAGTTGATGAGCGTTCTAAATTCTAAAATTTTTATTGAGCTTTTCCAAACCACTTTCCTTTGGTGCGGACTCTGATGTCAAACTGAGATGAACAACCCTTTATAGGGGATTATTTAAGCGTTAGCATTGAGATGATGTGCACATACATGGTACTAAGGGCTGATCCCCCTAAGTACGAGAAGTAGAGTCCATATAGTCTTACGACTGTTAAAGGTTTAAGGTAGAAATACTTGATAACCTGGGACATAGTTCTTGGTCTTATGACCCTCAGATATACTTTCGATTCTTGTTATTCATTCTTGATTCAAAAGCCGAGCTTTCTATTATTCAGAACTCATTGATTTCTCGCATGTTATTATTGTAATTACATTGTTATACTTGTGGGAAATCGTTGCTCACTCTTGCATAATAACATTGTAGTTAAGATTGAAAGAACCGAAGAGCCTTCCACTAGGAATGGCAAGGGAAAGATGAACAAGTGATGAAGACTTATTTACTTTATTTAAGAATGTTTTGTTGAAGACTTATGATATTATGTTTAAGACTTTGTTGTTTATTTATGTTTTCGCATTGATGTTTAAGGTTAGTTTACCTGGGATTTATTCATTCAGATGTTGTAACCCTTTAAGGGGAGGATTTCTATTTATTTATAAGTTTCATTTATTATGGGTAGATAGATGTATTATTATTGAACAGTGAACACCAAATCCTTTGGAATTGAGTTACCTTGGTACATACTAGACCGTAGAACGATGTTCCGTATTATGGAAGAAGAGCGCAGAGAAGCTGTTCGACGTCTTAGTAGGCCGTGATACGAACAATATAAATTATGTGAATATTTTATGGTAGTTAATAATATAAATTCAGATGTGATTATAAATAACGGAATATGATGATGATTTAAATCCTGAAAGTTCTTTATCTCGGGATAGTTGATGTAAATAGCAGTGATGCTATCTTGTTTTGTTTGAAACTTTTGAATGAATAAATATAAGAGTTTATTTGAAATGATATGTGTTAAGTGATATCTTAAAATGTTTAAGTTAAGTCTTAAATATTTAAGGAATTGAGTAGCGATCTAATAAGTGTATATCTTAACAGAAATATGTCGCCAAGAAGACGCCCAACTCGTCAACCAGCTCAAGAAGGGTCAACCAATAACAACGACGCCAATGCCAATGCTAATCCTGCTCAGCAGTTGGTGAAACTTTTAACGGGAGCACTTGACAATTAGCCGCAAGCTCCACATAACACATCATTTAAGGATTTCAAGGCGGTGGGACTGCAAGAGTTTAAAGGATCCATGAACCCAATCGAAGCTCAGACGTGGGTTATGGAGATGGAGAAGGTATTTGACGTCGCAAGGGTCAACGAGGATCAGAAGACCGCCTTTGCAACATTCATGCTGAAGGCAGAGGCCAGCTACTAGTGACAGGAGAATAAGGTCCGGGGAGGACAGGGTGTGATCACTTGGGAGAGGTTTAAAGAGATGTTTTTCAAGATGTACTTCCCGACGAGCTCACAGAACCAGATGGAGGCTCAATTTCTGGAGCTAAAATAAGGTAATATGTCAGTGCCGGACTATGATGCGAAATTTAATGGGTTGGCTAGGTTTGCCACTTATCAAGTGAATACAGATGAGAGGAAGGCTAGAAGATTTAAACAGGGACTGAAGCCCTGGTTGTATAAAAAAGTGTCAATGTTCCAATTGAACACTTTTACGAGAGTATTGGAGAAGGCAATCATCGCAGAAGGTGGAAGCGATGCTTTGACCAAGTACAATCAAGAGCTTAAGAAGAAGAAGAATGAAGGAGAAGGTAACAAGGCTAGTGGCTACAATACTGGTGGTGGAAACAGTCAGAAAAGAAGATAGAATGACATCACATCGACTGGGAATCAACAAGGGAACCAGAAGAAGGGAGTGGAAGCTTATCCAACCTGCGGGAAGAATCACCTGGGGGTCTGTATGAAGGGAAAGAGAGTATGCTACAATTGTGGTCAGGAAGGCCACATAGAACCAAATTGCCCTAACCCTAAGAAAAGCGCTTGCTTCACATGTGAGTCAAAGGACCATCTGGCTAGGGATTGCCCCAAGAAGGTATTAGAAGGGGCAGGAGTAGGTGGAAACAGAGTAACCAGTGGTGGCAACACTCTAACTATCACGGGATTGACGCCAACCAACTGACCTACCGTCAGGACTTTCAACATAACCGTTTAAGATGCTATGCTGTCACGTGATGTGGTGTCAGGTATCATTCTGATCAATAATGTTAATGCATATATGTTATTTGATTCGGATGCTACTTTCTCATTTATATCCGATAACTTTTCTAAGAGCCTAGAATTGCCTAAAGACGAATTAGAATACCCTATGAACATAGAAATTGCGAATAGGGATGTGATTCATGTTAAGTTTGTACACAAGAACTAGAGGGTGGACATTAAGGGAAATGTGATGAACGTAGATTTTATCCCGATTATACTTGGGGAGTTTGACGTTATTTTGCCCATACATGGTACTAAGGGCTGATCCCCCTAAGTATGAGAAGTAGGGTCCATATAGTCTTACGACTGTTAAAGGTTTAAAGTAGAAATACTTGATAACCTGGGACATAGTTCTTGGTCTTATGACCCTCAGATATACTTTTGATTCTTGTTATTCATTCTTGATTCAAAAGCCGAGCTTTTTATTATTTAGAACTTAATGATTTCTAGCATGTTATTATTGTTATTAATTTGTTATACTTGTGGGCAATCCTTGCTCACTCTTGCAGAATAATATTGCAGCTAAGATTGAAAGAACCGAAGAACATTGCACTAATAAAGGAAAGGTAAAGATGAACAAGTGATGAAGACTTGTTTACTTTATTTAAGAATGTTTTGTTGAAGACTTATGATATTATGTTAAGACTTTGTTTTTTATCTATGTTTTCGCATTGATGTTTAAGGTTAGTTAACCTGGGATTTATTCGTTCAGATGTTGTAACCCCTTAAGAGGAGGATTTCTATTTATGTATGAGTTTCATTTATTATGGGTAGATAGATGTATTGTTATTGGACATTGAACACCAAATCTTGTGGAATTGAGTTACCCGGATTTGGGGGTGTCAAAATGATCATGCTAATGAGATCTAAATTCTTAGAGAGCTTAAAACTAAAATAGTTCCCAATTGTTGGATTACAAAAAATGGGATTAGTGAATCTGGATAGATTGAACCATGTAAGACCCCAAATTTTATGAATAAGATTTAATTTTTTTTATATATTATTTTGAAATACTAAGGTGTTGATTTGATAAATGTGATAAGTTATGAGTGAAATGTGCAAAGTTTACAAAGTAAGCAAGTGGTTATAAAATATTTGTTGTGTCGAGGACTATTCGTTTGATCGAGGAATATTCTTTTTGTCGGAGAATATTTGTACGACGGCGCAGTCATTGGTGGACCCCACAACGGAATGAATGTCGGATATAGAAAGCGACAGAAGTAACCTTTTATAAAAATAACGGCAAAACTGTTACCGTTAGTACTGTTGAAATACCCGGTGGTTAAAATACAGTAATACGCGGTGTTGCACGGTAGCACACGGTATTGCACAGTATTTTGAATTATTGATTCTTACGTAGGAAGACACTTACTCAATTATTGTTACAGTAATTACTGTTCAATATTTTATATTATTGATTCAATAATTGCATAATATTTTATTGATTCAATATTTGCTACGTTGATATTTTATATCCATAAGTGCTACTTTGCTATTTTATATTATTGATTCAATAATTGTCATTGCACATTATTTCAAATTATCAAATCAATAATTCATATTATTTGAATAATATTATTAGATAGCATTATTGGCAATGTCTAAGAAAGTTCTGTCTAGAAAAGGGGTTGATTAATTGCGCGCCAGTAAGGAGAAATTCTTATCGGAAGGCCCCCTCTTTCCTGGGAACGACCTGGTTGTCAATATTGTAGTTCTGTAATATTATTTGTGAATAATTAATTTTTGATAATATGATAAGGAAATATTTATTCAATGTGGATTTAAACGGAGAATTTTTTAACATGTGACATTTGTTGAAAGTTGGTATTTTATCTTGTTCGATAAAATAATTCATTCAAATATATTATTATAATATTACATTATAGTAGTATGATGTGATTATATAATAGTATAATTTTTATAATTTGAATGGTAACAATATTATAGTAAATTAATGGTATAAAAGTTAAACGAGGTGAAAGAGTGCAAATTAAATTTGAACTCTTATGATGCAAACAATGATGTCATCGGAGCGATGAGGTAAGCAATGATGTCATCGGAGCGATGAGATAAGCAATGATGTCATAGATCGATGATGTAAGCGATGATGTCATAAATTATGGCGAAAAGACTATTTTACCCTTACTCTGCCGAGCCTATAAATAGAAGCTCATTTCTTCATTATTTCTCACCAATTCACTAAAGCTATAGAGAGAATAAGAGAGAAAGAAGAAGAGTATTCTGCTATTACGCTAGTACAGTCTCCAAATTTTAAGGTAAGGGGTATTATTTATTTCGTATTCATGAAGAGAGTTGTTTTCTTTCAATACTCATAAGGGTTATTATTCCATTCTTTATTATTCTGTTAGAATAACTTGTCTACGCGGACTACCGCATGCATGGTGAAATTCTATTGTTATTCCATTCTTTATTATTCTGTGGGAATAACCTGTCTACGCGGACTACCGTATGCCTGGTGAATAACCCTTCGTATTCAATTATTATTAAATTGTGAAAATAATCTGTCTGAGCGGACTACCGCTAGACGGGTGAAAATCTAATTGCTGTTTCGTATATTGTTTCATTTCAGATTCCTAACTTTAAACTTACTACGGTAAGTATTGCTTCTATAATTCCTGAAATGATCAGATATTACTTGAGTTTTGCGCTTCATCTAATATTATTTCACTGGAATATTGGTCTGAACTTTCTTGTGAAATTTTTATCTTTTCATGTCGAGTTACTATTCATGAGTTACTATTCATGAGTTACTATTCAAGGGATACTATTCACGGTAAAAAAAATATTTTTTTTC
This sequence comes from Panax stipuleanatus, assembly GCA_020205555.1. Classification (NCBI taxonomy): domain Eukaryota; kingdom Viridiplantae; phylum Streptophyta; class Magnoliopsida; order Apiales; family Araliaceae; genus Panax; species Panax stipuleanatus. The sequence goes on from CM035123.1 coordinate 87,077,660, forward strand.
TTTCAAATCATCTTTGATTGGATCCAGGTTTTGATCTTCATTCTTGAACTCTGGATAAATTCTCTAATATTTGTCTTTTATCTCACTGGATTCGTTATTCGTATTATTTTTCATCATCCTCAATTCTAAATGGTGATATAACTGAATATCTTTGGCCTGTAGTGCAAAGATGAATAATTATGTGATGAATATCTTTGGCCTGTAGTGCAAAGATGAATGATTACCTAATGAATATCTTTGGCCCGTAGTACAAAGATGGACAGGTGTTGAGATGAACATGACCAACTGATGATACAAATGAATATCTTTGTCCCGTAGTGCAAATATGGATATTTGATTCGAGATGTATATTGATTGATGTTACAGAGATAATGTAATACCGGAGAATTTTTTAATATTATTAAATAAATATATTAATAGAAATGAGAATTTATTTGAATATAAATGATTTTGTGATATGAGAAAGATTAATTCAATAATTATAATAATAATTGAGAAACTTATGGAGTTTGCGATAAACTCGTTGATAGCCTTGTGTGGCACAGTGACGTAATATAAGAATGATTATATTAATTTAAGCGAACAATTAATCTATATTAATTGTTAATCGTAGAATATTAATTAATTGTCATCGTAGAATAATTGTTATAGAATATTAATGGTGATTAATTAATAATATGTGATTATTATTATTACAAGAAATATAATAATAATAATAAACCACTTGTTTATAAATATGCTGAGATCTATAGTTGTTAAGGTAATAATTAATCCTACGATTATTAATTTAGTGTTATTAATAATCAATGAGGAATGGATTAATTAATATTATCGTTAATTAATCAATGAGATAAATAATTTATTTATTAGAACATTATGAATAATAAAATAAATAAGTAAGTTATTAATATAATAAGATTATATTAATTATTATGTGCAAATGTGCAATACTTGAATATATAAAGTATATGGAATACAACTATATTATAGAATGTAGAGAGACACTTTAGTGTGACCATACATGTATATATAAACTATAGTGCAATGTGATTATACTACACATAGAAACCATATATTATATGAAGTATAATGTGATTATATTATGTACATAAACTATATAGTAAAGTTATTGAATTATGAGAGTTACATGAAATGCCTATGTAACAATGTGAATATACATTAAAGTGGGACATCATGAGTATGTGGTAAATAATTTAATAATACTTAGCTATCTTATGTTATCTTTATTAATTATTAAACAATTGCCTTTAATAAAGAAGATGATGTAATGTGAGGATACTTGATAAAATTATACCAGTGTGATAAAATGTACATGGATTATATGTGTTCAAATTGCATTTACTACATTATGTGAATTCATGTTAGTATCATTAGGATTACATGGTAACTCTAATTGTGGCCTAATTATATATAGTATGTATACATATAACATGTTTAGGCATAAGTGTTGTGTATATTCATAATGTTACATTGCTGAGTTTCTATCTCAATTGTCCCACAAAGATAGTCCCATTCCCTTATTCACGTGCACAACCATTATGGCCTAAGCCTATTGCTTCTCCTTAAACTCAGTAAACTTCCATAGCTGCTAGCAATGATCATTGCAAGGGGAGTGGCCTCAATAGTGTAAGCCAACCACTAATTACCAACTTCCTTATAACTACCATGCAATCCAATCTCTTGATGGTTCAATTTATTGGATTATTGCATTATCTGTGTAATGTTATCTCTATATATATAGCTCATCCTCTTCACAAAATCAAATGCTGAGATTTTGCTTGAGTATTGAGTTGAGAGTAATACATATATTAGTATAGTAGCATTGTGAGTGGAAAGTAGTAGCAAGTTCAGATTGTTAACAGAGGTATAAAATTCTTCATTCTTGTTCTTCATTTAAGATTACTGTCAAGATACTAAGTCTTGAATTGGGTATGTAATTCGTGATTATGTGAGCAAGTAATGTTTATTAATTGTTCTTAGTTGTTATACTAGCTAATATACATGTTTAGACTGTCATATGGCTGCTTGCAATCAAATTCGTAAAGTAATTTCATGATTTGGCCTAGAACCTACCGAAACTGGGAACTCTCTGGGACAAACCAGACACGGCGCAGCTGCGCCGATTTAATACTGCGCTGCGCCGGTCACTGGAAATGGTTGATTGATTTCTGCTTGTTTCTGTTAAGTGCTAGCTTATAGTACTAATTTAGAATAAGCATGCTAGCTTGTGTAACATATATATATAAACATAATGAGGCAATGTAAGCATGTTTTAGTATATTAGCATGCATGGTTAACAAAACGACATATAGTTTGGAAATGAACTTAAAGTTTCATAAACAATCATTAACATTATGAAGCATGACTATATTCTGATTTTTGATACGTGGTAGAGCGGCTTAGAAATGCATGAAGGATGTGATGACTTGTGTATATATGTATCTTAAGGTAGCATGAACATGTTAGACTTCATTAATGGAACTTACTAACGAAACATGGACTTTGAACATGGACTTGACATGTTGTATTAAGATTCATATTCTGATATTTTTAATAATGAACATAACATCACTAATATACCATACATGTGTACTCACTTGTTACATTCAATACGGGGTTAGCCAAGCATGAGTTTAAGCATGTATATTACAATTGATATGACCTTCTCGCAAGTATCTATGATTAAATGGTATGCATTGTAATTATATGACCCTGTTTGGCCTTAATTCCTGTGGCGATCCTAAACTAAGACCATGACATGTAAAAGTGAACTTAAGATGGTCATAAGATTATGAAAAGTCCTATAGCATGAATGAATGTTAAGTGTAATTGCCTTAGTATGCTTATGTGTTGGACAGAAACAGCAGCAGCCCAAACCTGATCTGGCCAGGGGGAAGCGTAGTTGCGCCGCCCCTAGGCCTAACCAGGGCGCAGCTGCGCCATGCCAAAATGAAATCTAGGCAGTTTTGTGATCTGACTTTTTGCAGATAACTCACCTCAATGCTATAGCTGCTAAACAAGACTAATTGCTACTGATATTTGATAGTAACATACCATAAAGATATTTCAATTGAGAAAAGTAATTCCATAGCCAATGAAAGCCTAATCGATTAAAAATGACATAATGCTATACGAATGTTATTTGAATTCATGGAAACTTATAATTTGATTTCATACCGAATGCGTATAAGTATGTAATGACGTGTGACTAAGGTAATACCATGTGTGTATATTTAATTTGAGTAACAAGCTTATGTACCGAATGTGTTAACTAATGAAAATCCTATACATGTAATACATTATAAATAGGATTCGAAAGTGTTGGCTAGCTTTACGTGAGTAAACTACGCATAAGGCAAGTATCTGAACCTTATCTCTTTGGATGCAAGTTTCCTAACTTACACTCTTTTACGGTGCAAGTGTTCTATCCTTGTATATTGCGAGCTAGTTTCTTTACTTACTCATTTGAATTGAATTAGTATACTTGAACTCTTATTAAAGCTATTATTCATGTTGAACTTGGTATTGTTCTTGAATATTGTGAAAGTGTCTATGCCATTTGATTCGGCTAGACTTTTATTATTGAAAAGCGACCCAAAACCAATTGATTGGTGCGGGATCTTGTATTTGACTGAGAAGAACAAAATATAACTGTCGGAGAACCGACGCGCGCACATTAGTATGATTGAGTGTTATGCATAACATAGGGTACTTTAGGCTGATCACCTGTTGTACTTTTTTTTGTTGGATTTTCAGTTTATTACTGTCAATTCCTGTGGAAGTTCATAGTCCTTAGTGACTGCTCAGTATTCAGTTATCTTGAAATCTTGAATTGATTTATTATTGAATCACATTGATATTATTCTGTCCTTAGCGACTGTTATTGAAAACTGTTGATATTCTTGCTATCCTTGAACTATCAAACCTTGCTATACCCTTTCGAGAATTGAGAATTATATTACTTACCCTTATTGTATATTACTTGCTGAGCAAATTGTGCTCATTCTTGCTTTCCCTAAAAACATTTCAGTCAAGGCCGAGCAGTGCGGACCCTCGAGTACCAACAAGGGCAAGGGAAAGGCTACTGAGTAGCTTTGTTTATGTAGGACTTTATGATTGTAATAAAGAACTTATGATATTATGTACTAGTTAAGGTTATTATTGCTTAAGATATGTCTAAGCTATGTAATCATTGTTTAAGTTACGAGACCTTGGGACATGAATAAATTATATTATTTAAATATAATCTATTCGATAATCGTTGTGTATTATTCCGCTGTGCGATGCGACATTTACTCATATTATTATTGTGATGTATTACCATGAGCACGTGACGAACCGAATTCGAGCGACCCTCGTGACGGTCCTGGAATTTGGGGGCGTCACAGACAAAATATTGATGATGGACTTTTAAATCAAAGAAGATAGTAGACATCATTCTCTACTTAACTTTTCTAATAAATTGTTATTTTTGCTGCGAATATTGATCTAAAACTTGTTGTCCATAATATTTTATCTGATTTATTGAAGGCTAATGATAATTTGTTTTTCGTTATCTTAGTTATAATATTCTTTACTGGGCTAGTTGAGCTCACACTTTTCTTCCATTATTCTCTTCAGGAAATGAGAATATCGCGGGTACTAGTCGGGGAATGGAGTGATGGTCCGAGTTAGAGCTGTAGAAGTCTTCACTATTTTTTATTTAAAATAGTGTGATAATAAATGTAATGAGGACTTAGTTTGAATGTTAATATTTTCTACATGTCTGTATTGACACTCACAGTTGTGTGGTTGTATTTTGCACGGCCGTGTGATATGAAAGATTGTATTTAAATTTTGTTGAGTGTATTTGGCGACTCAAAATGGGTTGAGTATTGAATCTATTTTGGGGGCGTCACAGTTGGTATCAGAGCTTAGGGATATGATCTTTGGCGGAGATCTGGGAATAGAACTAGGAGGGGAGAGACGAGTAAAACCTTCGTTAGTGTGTCCTACCTAAGCTTAATTGTTATTTAATTGGTCGATTGGAATATAGGGTTAATATGTGATATGTTAATTTGTTTGATGTTTTGTGGTAGTATTTGAGAATGGCAGCTAAAAATTTAAACAATGGAGTGAATAAGACCGTTAAGACACCTTTAATCACTAACGAGGAGAACGTGCAACAGGAAGGCTATATTCCTCCTGTAAACAACCCTACCAAAGAAATGATAAATGACGGGATGTTTAGAAGCTTTTTGCAGTTCATGCAAAACCAGACGAGGGAGACTCGTGTTCATAATACTGGTGAAAATAACAACTCGCGGCTTGTCACTGCCAAGCAGTTTAAAGAGTTGGGACCACCAGAGTTTCAGGGAAAGCCAGATCCAATCAAGGTAGAAAATTAAGATTAAGCAAATTACCAAGATATTTGATGTCTTGGGATGTACGGAGGAACAGAAGGTTCCATTTGCCACCTTTATGTTCTGTGGAGAGGCAGATTACTGGTGGAAATTTGTGAAGCGTACCTAGCCTGCCGTACTCAAGATGACTTGGGGGCATTCCAGAAACTGTTCAATGACAAGTACTTTCCAAAAAGTATTCGTCACATGAAAGAGGTAATTCGTCACATGAAAGAGGTAGAGTTCATCAGACTAGAACAGAACAACATGACTGTGTCCAAGTACGAGGCTAAATTCACGGAGTTATCCCGGTTTGCACCTCATTTGGTGGAGAATGAGGAACGTATAACGCGGATGTTTCTGAGAGGTTTGAAACCCGAGATTCGTCAATACCTCATTTCTCATAAATTTTCTCTATATTCGGTTGTAGTGAACAGGGCCCAGTTATTAGAACGAGATAATGATTATGTTCAACCAAGGGACAACAACCAGGGTCATACCGGTGGCAGCAGTCATCGAAACAATGACAACCAGCGGGGAGAAAAATATCATGACAGAAGCGGTAACCACTCCGGTGGTAATCGTGGCCATGATAATAGAAGAAGCGAGTCGGGGGGAGATTTCAAAAAGAGAAGATTCAACAATGATAACGCGAAGACGTCGACAGCAGTACCAGCATCAACTATTTCTAGGGGAGGAGAATGACTACCGGTCGTATGCTATAAATACGGGCAAGAAGGACACATCAGTCCAAACTTCCTACAACAATTCAAGGTATGGTATAACTGTGAAAAGGAAGGACATATAGCTAGAGAGTGTCCGATTGCGAAACCAAGTCCAGTGGGGGTGGTGATTCCAAAGGCTGTCCCGGACAAATCAAAGTCGGTGGTTCTGGAAGAGCACTTGTCGTGACTGCCCAAAACGTAAGGAACCCGAACGAATTTATCACGGGTTAGTTAATCGTACACTTTAATGAAGTCTATACCTTATTAGATATCGGTGCTACCCATTCTTTTATTTCACCTGCTTGTGCTCAACGTTTGAACTTGACTTCTGAGAAATTAGACTTTAACTTATCTATTGAAACTCCATAGGGAGAAACCTTCGTTACATCTACAGTTTACAAATCTTTCTCGATTCAAATTGGTACCCTCACCCTACTTGTTGATCTTATATCTTTGAAAATACTTGCATTTGATGTGATTTTAGGAATTAACTAGTTGACCACTTATCATGTCGAAATTGATTGTTTTCGTAAGGTTGTTAGTTTTCATATTCCTAACCAAACTATTATACGAATTCAAACAACCAAACCACTAAAATCAATCAATGTTATTTCAAGTCATAAAGCTATTCGTTTATTAAAAAATGGATGTCAAGCTTTCTTAGCCCATGTCACTGATCTAAACCAGAATACGTCAGGTTTGAATGATATCTTTGTTTTTAATGAACTTTCTGATGTATTTCCCGAAGAACTTCCTGGTCTACCCCCAGAATGTGAAGTTGAATTCTTTATTAACCTTGAGTCCAGTACAAAACCCATTTCTAAAATCCCATATCGAATGGCTCCTATTGAACTTCAGGAGTTAAAGGTCCAACTACAGGAGTGGTTAGACATCGATTTTATACGTCCTAGTACGTCTCCTTGGGGTGCTCCTATTTTATTCATAAAGAAGAAAGACGGTAATATGCGACTATGTATTGACTATCGAGAGTTGAATCATGTCACCATTAAGAATAGGTATCCGCTACCTCGCATTGATGACATGTTCGACTAGTTACAAAGTGTGCAATTCTTCTCAAAGATCGATCTCCATTTTGGATATCATCAGTTAAAGATTAGAACTGATGACATTCCAAAGACTACCTTTAGAACTCGATACGCGCATTATAAATTTCTAGTTATATTTTTTGGATTGACCAATGTCCATGCTGCGTTCATGGACATGATGAACCGAATATTTAAGAAATATTTGGATCATTTCGTGGGTGTCATTATTGATGACATCCTAAAGCCTCAAATATTTCTTCGCCAAGAACGAACTCAATATGCGACAATGACTTTGGCTTCAGCTGTTTAAAGATTACGACCATTCCATTCTATACCATTCTGGGAAAGCGAACGTGGTAGCTGACGCGTTGAGTAGAAGATCGTATGCGGGCAGGAGTGGTATGCTGTCAACACAAAGGCCTATTTTGTATGACGTACAAAAGATGGAGATAGAGTTTAAGACTCCGGGGACCCATACGATGATATCAAGTATACGCGTAGACCCAGCTTTGATTGATAAAGTTAAAGCCGCTCAAGCTACAGACCCGGAGCTGATGAATATGAAGAAGAATATGCAAGAAGGTGCTATTCCAGAAACAAGAATCGATGTAGAGAGAATACTTTGAGTCAAATCCAGACTTTGTGTTCTTAATGACTTTGATTTGAAGTATAGAATCATGATGGATGCACATAACACATCGTTTGCAATCCACCCTGGAAGTACCAAAATATATCGTGATCTTCGATATACATTTTGGTGGAGCAATATGAAGAGAGAGATCGCGGAGTTCATCTCTAGGTGTTTAACGTGTCAACGTGTCAAGGCAAAGTATCAAGAGCCATATGGTGTGAAGAGCCCCGAGCCTCTCGCCGGTGACTTCTTGTGTGGGATGAACTGAAGCCAGACTCTTCGTAGGGGACGCCGTTTTTGTGCGGTGGCTAACTAATAGGTACCATTGTGAGGTACTATGGTTGAAATATCATGAGAGTCACAGTTGGAATCGAAGAAATTACTTGGGAGTTAAGATCGAAAATGAAAGCGAGGTATCCTCACCTTTTCGACATACCAGGTACGTACGTCAATTTCGAGGACGAAATTTCATAAGGAGGGGAGGTTGTACGACCCCAAATTTTATGAATAAGATTTAATTTTCTTTATATATTATTTTGAAATAGTAAGGTGTTGATTTGATAAATGTGATAAGTTATGGGTGAAATGTGCAAAGTTTACAAAGTAAGCAAGTGGTTATAAAATATTCGTTGTGTCGGGGAATATTCGTTTAGTTGAGGAATATTCTTTTTATTGGAGAATATTTGTACGACGGCGCAGTCATTGGTGGACCCCACAACGGAATGAATGTCGGATATAGAAAGCGACAGAAGTAACCTTTTTATAAAAATAACGGCAAAACTGTTACCGTTAGTACTGTTGAAATACCCGGTGGTTAAAATACAGTAATACGCGGTGTTGCACGGTAGCACACGGTATTGCACAGTATTTTGAATTATTAATTCTTACGTAGGAAGACACTTACTCAATTATTGTTACAGTAATTACTGTTCAATATTTTATATTATTGATTCAATAATTGCATAATATTTTATTGGTTCAATATTTGCTACGTTGATATTTTATATCCATAAGTGCTACTTTGCTATTTTATATTATTGATTCAATAATTGTCATTGCACATTATTTCAAATTATCAAATCAATAATTCATATTATTTGAATAATATTATTAGATAGCATTATTGGCAATGTCTAAGAAAGTTCTGTCTAGGAAAGGGGTTGATTAATTGCGCGCCAGTAAGGAGAAATTCTTATCGGAAGGCCCCCTCTTTCCTGGGAACGACCTGGTTGTCAATATTGTAGTTCTGTAATATTATTTGTGAATAATTAATTTTTGATAATATGATAAAAAAATATTTATTCAATGTGGATTTAAACGGAGAAATTTTTAACATGTGACATTTGTTGAAAGTTGGTATTTTATCTTGTCCGATAAAATAATTCATTCAAATATATTATTATAATATTACATTATAGTAGTATGATGTGATTATATAATAGTATGATTTTTATAATTTGAATAGTAGCATTATTATAGTAAATTAATGGTATAAAAGTTAAACGAGATGGAAGAGTGCAAATTGAATTTGAACTCTTATGATGCAAACAATGATGTCATTGGAGCGATGAGGTAAGCAATGATGTCATCGGAGCGATGCGGTAAACAATGATGTCTTAGATCGATGATGTAAGAGATGATGTCATAAATTATGGCGAAAAGACTATTTTACCCTTACTCTGTCGAGCCTATAAATAGAAGCTCATTTCTTCATTATTTCTCACTAATTCACTAAAGCTATAGAGAGAGAGTATAAAGAGAATAAGAGAGAAAGAAGAAGAGTATTCTGCTATTACGCAAATACAGTCTCTAAATTTTAAGGTAAGGGGTATTTTTTCTTTCGTATTCATGAAGAGAGTTGTTTTCTTTCAATACTCATAAGGGTTGTTATTCCATTCTTTATTATTCTATTGGAATAACCTATCTACGCGGACTACCGCATACATGGTGAAATTCTGTTTTTATTCCATTCTTTATTATTCTGTGGGAATAACCTGTCTACGCAGACTACCGCATGCCTGGTGAATAACCCTTCGTATTCAATTGTTATTAAATTGTGAAAATAATCTGTCTGAGCGGACTACCGCCAGACGGGTGAAAATCCAATTGCTGTTTTGTATATTATTTCATTTCAGATTCCTAACTTTAAACTTACTACGGTAAGTATTGCTTCTATAATTCCTGAAATGATCAGATATTACTTGAGTTTTGCGCTTCATCTAATATTATTTCACTGGAATATTGGTCTGAACTTTCTTATGAAATTTTTATCTTTTCATGTCGAGTTACTATTCACGAGTTACTATTCATGAGTTACTATTTAAGGGATACTATTCACGGTAAAAAAAATATTTTTTTTCTTTCAAATCATCTTTGATTGGATCCAGGTTTTGATCTTCATTCTTGAACTCTGGATAAATTCTCTAATATTTGTCCTTTATCTCACTGGATCCGTTATTCGTATTATTTTTCATCATCCTCAATTCTAAATGGTGATATAACTGAATATCTTTGGCCTGTAGTGCAAAGATGAATAATTACGTGATGAATATATTTGGCCTGTAGCAAAGATGAATGATTACCTGATGAATATCTTTGGCCCGTAGTGCAAAGATGGACAAGTGTTGAGATGAACATGACCAACTGATGATACAAATGAATATCTTTGGCCCGTAGTGCAAAGATGGATATTTGATTCGAGATGTATATTAATTGATGTTACAGGAATAAAATATTGATGATGGACTTTTAAATCAAAGAAGATAGTAGACATCATTCTCTACTTAACTCTTCTAATAAATTGTTATTTTCGCTGCGAATATTGATCTAAAACTTGTTGTCCATAATATTTTATCTGATTTATTGAAGGCTAACGATAATTTATTTTTCGTTATCTTAGTCATAATATTCTTTACCGGGCTAGTTGTACTCACCCTTTTCTTCCATTGTTCTCTTCAGGAAATGAGAATATCGCGGGTACTAGTCGGGAAATGGAGTGATGGTCCGAGTTAGAGCTGTAGAAGTCCTCACTATTTTTTTATTTAAAATAGTGTGATAATAAATGTAATGAGGACTTAGTTTGAATGTTAATATTTTTTACATGTCTGTATTGACACTCACAGTTGTGTGGTCGTATTTTGCACGACCATGTGATATGAAAGATTGTATTTGAATTTTGTTGAGTGTATTTGGCGACTCAAAATGGGTTGAGTATTGAACCTATTTTGGGGGCGTCACAGTACATACGTTGCTCGCTCATTGGATGAGCATGGTCGAGCTCATGATCATTTGTGTGGAGACACTAAAGCAATTTTGTAGGTGCTTATTGGAGAATAACTTCACTGAACGTGGCTCGCTAAGGAATACCTAATGGAGTTTTACTTGCATGTCAATAGGAATTCTTGTAGTGATAGTAGTACAAGTGATCCTTAAACTTGAAATCATCATAGTATCTTGTGTATGATAAGTTATACTTTGACATGTCCCTTAAGACCCTTAAGGTATATCAAAGGGTATGCTTGGGGTGTAATAAGTTATTTATGGAGATAATGAATGATCAATAAAGAATCTACCGCTTCTAGTAAAAAAAGAGATATATCCTATGTGATTCGATAAATGACAACCTAGGAATCCTTGGCCAAGGTATAATGAAATTAGAAATGAGTTTCTAATTTGTATAATTTGGAGTTGTGCATTTGAGAATCGAAATACATATAATTAAATAAAATAAGACTTGACAGAAATTCCATGTCTTATATTTAATTGCGACATTGTATGATGGAAGAATTGAATTGTACGATAACTATTTACTCAAAGGTTATTTTATGATTAATGTTGACATCTATATTATTTAGAAAGGCGTTGATCGCTAAGGAGACTTATCCTTATTGTAGAATAAATATTATTTATTTAAATGACGTATTTGTTTAATTTATTTTTTTAAATAAGATTAAAATTGTTCTAATTGATTTATTCACAACCGGTTTAATATGGAGAACCTAAAGGGTCATACCATAAAAGAAAAAATATTTATTAAAGAAACAAATAGCATAATCGTAATAATAAGTTAAGTATATTTAATTTAGTCTATAGTGATAGAATAAATTAAATAGCTTAATATCTATTATTTAATATTTTACAAATATTAAATATAAATTAATAAGAGGAGTCTTATTATTATTTTTACTATTATTATTATTATTATTATTATTATTTAATTCTTAAAGGTGTTTGAGAATTAATTAATAAGATATTTTCTCATATATATTTCTAATAAGATTAGGATGTTAATTAATTAAAAAAATTTAATTAATTATTCCTAATAAGATTGGAAAGCCTTATTAATTAAAAGAGTTTAATTAACTAATATGAAACTCTAATCCTAAATTATTTAGGAGGGTTACCTACATCTATAACTAAGAGGAGTCTTATTTTTATTTGGGGTTAATGATCTTTCCAAGAGTTGGGAGAGTACACATAATTCTCTAGAGATAGAAACTAGGGTTTAACCAAACACCATTCTTCTTGAATTCTTATTCTTTCTTGATAGATCACCTCTAGAGGCCAAACACTTCGGTGGCTAACGTTGATCAAAGGAATGAATCAACCCGGTGGATTCAAGTTGAACACGAAAAGGAATTGGAGTTGAACTCGTACCCGAGGAAGCTAGTTTCTACGAGGGTATGAATCTAATCTCCATATATTTCGTTTTAATTAATAATTGTGCATAAAGGATGATCTGACTATATGGTTTGTAAAATTTTAAAACTCTGATTTACCAATCTTCAACTTATTTTATACAATTTGATTGCGTTCATGAATGTTACAAACCTAACAATGGCATCAGACCCAAACTTTTATGCGAGTTATTAATTGTTTTGATTTGATATGTATGTTGATATGTGTTTAGAGCAATTTAATTGGGCATAATTGTTGGTATAAATTTTGGTTTTTGGAGAAAAACTGCATAATTCGCGAAACTGGAAAACAAATTCTGCCTAGCGGCGCCTGCAGCGCCTGCCTAAGGCTTATAAGCAGCGCCAGATCCGAGTCCTTGGAAACTAGGAGACGCCGCATGTAACGACCCCAACATTCATACAATACAACTCTCGACATCGGTCGTTAACAATACATCCTTTACACCATTAATCAATTATACAATCACTAAAAATACGGAATATTTAAAACTTTTATATTATTCCTTCTTTATTTCCCTGAATCTCAACCTTTATCATTACATAACTTTGATTCAACTTTATTTCATGAATCGCTTCGTCAGAGTTAGTATAAACTAAAACTTACAACCACGTTCAATAAACCTTATACATCGGGTAAAATTTAAACTTTACAATATAACATCTATTAACCATCATACATTATCAAATACATTATCTGAAACCTTAAACAGGGTCCAAAATAATAACAATTCAGCCAAAGTATATAAATCTTCATGCATTACATCTGATTCATTTCTTTCAAGTAGCAAATAGCGTTACCTTGAATCCTTAACCTGCAAAAGTGATTATTTGCAAGAATGAGCTCGACAGCTCAGCAAGATCTAACAGCTTTCATGCATCACATAGCACATAAATGCATACTCAACATACATCTCATAATAATTAAAGTAACATGGCATACATGCTTTACTTCACATAACAAATATAAAGATTGAGTTCCTTACTCAATCAACATTCTTTAATCAATCAATGTAGTCATAAATTGACTTTAACATTTCATGCTTACAACATATATACAACATATCATGCTCTTTGCAAAACAATTTAAAAACAGTTCATCATCAAGTTCACGTACAAAATAAGAACTGAAAGACTTGTCTTGATCGTTGTTTACCAATAACAGTTTAACAGCTTACAGATATCTGCACTTCACGTGCCCTACACAATTATATAATTATGCACATCAATTATCAGTCACATAACAATGCATATTAGTTATAACGTAAACTTTACTCTACATCTCATAACCCTTCCTATTATCAATACACAATGTTCAATTTGATTGTGTTAACTATCGACTTATATTTCACTATAATTCCTTTTCGTAATATTCGAAATTCGTTCAAGTGTTTAAGTCCTGCTAGGACTACCTATTGGTTTTATATTAACCACATTTCATATATTATAATATTCATTTCATTAGAATCGAAATACTATTTAAGTGTATCACCACATTACACGGCGTTTCTACGTTTATACGTCACACGCCTAACTCGCCTCTTTTGCATGTGATTTGCATGCTCCTATATTGGGTTACATTACTCTATAATATTTCACTGTTATAAAAACATAATATTAAACAAGGTCATACACACTCGTTACGGCGTTGAGACGCTTGCACGTCCGTACGCCAAACTTGCCTATTCGAACACCCAAACGACACGCATTTGCGCACGCTTAGCACGCCCAACCGAATTGTCTAATACTCAAGGATTAATGCTAAGTATTATTATAATACCTAATAGTCATGTTATGAAAGTTAGAACATCATTTTACATGATCGGGAGCATTACATGTGCTTACGTGCATGCCCGACGCCCTCCGATTGCCTCCAAAAACACATCAGTCCCAAACATGACCATTTTGACCCTATCTAACGACCTCAAATTGAAAAACTTAAAGAACAAAAGTTGTAGGTCTACTCGTGCTCGTTTCGGATCATCTTGAATCACCTCAATCCGAGTTCGTATGAAAAAATTATGGCTGTTTTACCACAGGAGGTCAAAACAGTCCCCGACTAACTTTCCTCACGGCGCAGCTGCGCCCCAATCAGCCTTGGGGGCAGCGTAGCTGCACCCCTGGCAGCGTGTTACGCGACTTTTTCCTCCAGTATGTTGTTCTGGCGAATTCTCTAACCCTTTCCTCCTTCCCATCTTCATAAATTGTGTTATACACATCCAATTGAGTCCGTTTTCGACTCTATGGATTCGTAATTCATAGAACTACGACATAGCAAGGATATTCATAATTTATAGAAACATTAAGAACCTAAATTTTTACTCAAAACTCATGTTTATATTAGTATTACATGTTTTAACATGTTTTAGCGAAATCATTCACCACGAATTCGATTCCTAACCAAATCAATCCGTTTAAACTTCATTGTTTTCGTCTTTCAACATACTAACAACATCTATAATTAATTTCAGATTACACAATTGATTTAACCATCAATTTAAGCTTGAAAATAGACCAAAATACATATACTAAGCCATAACCCAAATTTCTTCATCTTCCAACACATCTTTATGAATTTGATTTCTTAAAAATCACTTTTAGATTATATAAAGCATATTAAACATATCCATTAACATCTATAACCAATTCCTTAACGAATTAACTGTAGAAATCCAACTTTTCAAGGAATACTCAAGAAAATAAAACTAAGAACTCAAAGCTAGATTATTACCTTTGATTCTTGTTTAGATTATCTAGATGATTAGAGCAACTTTGGTTGAATCATCTTCCTTCTTTGATTTTACAAAACATCTTCTCAATTTTTCCTCCAGGCTCTCTCTTCTTCTCTGTTCTTCTTCTTCTTAGCCTTAGGAATATTATTACGTGAATAAAACTGACAAAACCTTAATAATATTTTTAACGCATCAGTTAAAATACAAATAGCTGTTTAAAATACCAAAGGTCATAAGACCTTGTTTGGCTAGCATCAAATAACACCTTTCTAATTTATTATTATAAATCTTTTATTATAAGGCCCATTTGTCATACCTTTATTTTATTGTTAAACTATTTAGCCTCATTAAGTAATTATGTAATTATAACATGTATAATTACTACACTATAAATTATGAAATTACCTTTGTAACTAAAATAAACATCTCTATTAGAATAAATATTTCCATTAAAATAGTTAATATTTATTCCCTTTATTTTACTTAACTCACATGAATTATATAATTATAATATATAATTATTTAATTCCTTTCCTCGCATAAATTGTCTCAATACAATTTATTTAATCCATACATCTAATCACTACTTAAATATTAATCAATTTATTTAATACCATCATACTTAAATAAATTATTCCATACTAATTCCCATTGAATATTTATTTTATTCATTAATCCTAACACCAATATTTATTTATAATTATATTGGTTCTTCTCATTCTCATACCCATTTACATTCACTTGGCTAAATATAATATATTAAGCCATTACATAAACGTATTACTCTTACATGTAATATATTACCTTCATATTTTATTAAAACAATTATATTTATATTAATTCACTATTTTATTTAAGTGAATACTCACATTATTTATGAGATTTAATTCATAATAATTCCACTGTCAACAAGGAATAATAACCAAATTATATTATTTCATAATATAATCTTTAACTTAATTAAATTAACAAATAATATTCAGTTAATTTTCTTTTCGTAATAACTTCATTTAATTTCTTTTTCAAACAATTTCGTTTCCCTTCTTTAATAGTTAAAATAAATTAACTACTAAACCCCATTCCTCCAACCTATGAATATATATATATATATATATATATATATATATATATATATCTTCTATATTCACACCACATCATATACTTCACCACATATATACACATATCCAAACTCAAAACATCTCGTAATAAGAATTTTATTTATTAAATTCTTATTATAATAATTTTGAAAATTCGGGTTGTCACACCGCAGCGCCGGTTCTGGTTTCTAAAAACGTTGACCCAGCGTCGCAGCACCCCTTGCTAATTCATTAGCGGCGCTGCAGCGCCCGTCATTAGGAAAAGAAAAAAATATTTATTTATTTATTTGATTTCTAATTAAGATAAAGAGTTTATTTTAATTTGAAATTAGATTCCATGTTTTTTCAGAAATTCTAAATTTTAAATAAAGTAGTTTATTTTTACTTGGAATTGGAATAAAATAAAGATGTTTATTTTAATTAGAATTTAATTTTATTCTAACTAATTAGAGTTTTAATTGGATTCCATGATAACTAATTGGAGTTGAAATTTAATTCCATATTTCCTAAAAATAAAGAAGTTTATTTGTGATTAAGAAAAGAGATTCTATGTTTTCTTAAATAAAAGAGTTTATTTAGATATGAAATAGGATTTCATATTAATCAAAATAAAGGAGTTTATTTTGATAAAGAATTTGATTCCACATATTTTGCTTTTCCCAAAATATGATTTTTTTAAAGTTAAAATAAAGGAGTTTATTTTTACTTGGAATTGGATTCCATGATTAATTAAAGTAAATAAGTTTATTTTGATTTAAATTTGGATTAAAATAAAGGAGTTTATTTTGATTCAAAATTGGATTTTATATTAACTAAAATTGTCCATTAAATGATATCAATATATATATTGAATGTTTATTATTAATGAGATGAATATTATTTATTGATGCATATGGTGATGTGTATGATAATAAATGGGGTTGATTATGGACTATTGACCAATGTGATTAGATTTTATTTTAGTTGGATGCATGAATGTATGTGTTTTATTAAATGGGGTCTGTGTACCCCGTCTTCTCTAGTTTTTCTTGATATAAATTATATCTTTCTCATATGTACTTCTCGTTGACTACTGATCAAAGTTTCTATTTAATTAAATAGTTTATGTAATAGAATTAGTTAGAATTATCTTGAAGAATTAAGACCAAGGAGCAAGGAGCGCTTGAAGACCCGTTTGTAATAGAGCCCGGGATTTAAATGTAATAATTATATTTAAATTTAATTCTTGCAACCCTAGGTTTGATCTCTTGGTTCACTTGGTGCCTCCAGTGAACCAAACTAGAATAAAAGTCCATAATCAATCCGGATAGAATATAGTATTCTATATGCATGCTTCTACTATATATATATATATATATATATATATATATATATATTATATTATGCAATATGCTTCGCATGTCAATTAATATGACGTGTATTTTTTTTAATATATATATATATGCATGCACGCTAAATAAGATGAGTCAAATAATAACAAACCCCTTAAATTAAGTCCTAAGCATTCAAAGATATTTGGAATATCGAACGTCGCCTTCTAGCATGATAAATTAATAGAGTATTAAATATTTAATATGCGTTTGTTGTGTCACCACAAGACGAGTATTAAATATTTAAAATATTGATTTATCACATTTGATGCTTATAAAAAAATTGAACAATACTGTTTTGTTGCGTCACCATAAGGACGATATTTTTCTATTTGAATATATGAAAGTGCTAGGTTGGACTTAACTTGGATAATTTTGATTCAGATGTGTCACCACTAGATCAAAATAATCTAAGAGGAAAAAGGAGTTACATAATGATGTAATTGACAAGAGTTGTCTACCTATTTATTTTTATATAGTTTGTTTTGTCACCGCAAGGCTATATACATTTGAAATAGGATCCTTAATCTCACTAGTAGATCTTTAAATAGATTTGTCGAACTATATATTATGAGGGTAATATAGTTTGAAGAAAATAGTGGGAGATACCAATTTAAAATAAGACCTAATTTATTTTGGTAATTAATAAAAGAATATATGCTATAATGTTGTTAATTACAAATTTATTTAAAGAATTTTACAATGTTTAAACTACTATCACTGTGTAGCATATTAGATGCTAAATTAACCGGACCGAATTAAACGGATTAGTTAAGGAATTTGAGAATAGTTCTCAAGACTGAAAAGCTATCTTATGTCCTTAATACGCCTATCCCTATAATGGTTGCAGACAATGCCTTTTAGGAAGAGATTGCTACTTTTAGAAAGTAGGAAGATGATGCGCAGTTGGCTCAATGCATCATGCTTGCATCCATGAGTAACAAACTTCAACGTCAGCATAACACTATGGATGCTCCTACTATATTCCTATACTTGAAAGAGTTGAATGGTGAGAAAATTAAGACTAATAGATATCAGATATCGAAGGATCTCTTCCGATCTAGAATGACCGATGATACTACAATAAAGACACATGTTCTTAAGATGATCAATTTGGTTGAACAAATAGGATAACTAGGTTTTGTCATTGATGAAAAATTGAACCAAGATTTGATATTACACTCACTCCCGGACTCCTTCTCACAATTGTTGTGAATTTTTAGATGTACAAGCTAGATGTCAGCCTCGCTGATTTGCTTAAACATGTTAAAAACTATTGAGAGTCACTTTCTAACCAAGAAAGACCCAGTTTTACTGGTAGGGGCCAAATGATCTTCTGAAAAGAAGAACAATTCAAAGAAAGTAAATAGAAAGACAAATACAAAGGATAATAAGAACAAAACTGATACCGATAGCAAAGGAGTTTGCTTCCACTGCAACAAGTCTGGACATTGGAATAGAAACTGCGAGAAATATTTTGTAGAGGCTAACTAGAAGAAGCTTAGTGAAGCTTCAGTTACATATATAGGTTTGTCAATGATTGAAATAAATCTTTCAGTAAGTAAATTTCTACTTGGGTATAGGATACCGGCTATGGTTCTCATAAATACAGATTTATAAAAGGACTAAGCAGAAGTAGAAAGCTAAACAAGGGGAAGTCTTCCTGCGTGTGGGAATGGAGCAAAGGTTGGTCCATTAACTGCAGGAACTTATTGTTTAACGCTGCCTACGGGAAAGTCCATTAGTTTAAATAATTAATAATTTACTAAATGGACTTTACATACTTGACCTACATGCAAATAATTTTAAATTGAACAAACTAGTAAAAGAAAAGGAGATGATCATTCAAAGAGTTGAATATTTGTATTTAGCCTGAATCATTTGAAATGTTCAAAGAATTCAAAAGTAAAACTAATTGGCAAGGTATTCTAATTCTTTGATTAAATCGAGGAATAAATACTTGTATAATAAGTTTTAAGATCATCTCAAATAGTTTTCTCATAATGGACGCCTCCTAATACACAATAATTGATTGGTATATCTAAAAGAAAAAATCGTACCTTGTTGGACATAGTGCGGTCCATAATATTTTTTACTGACATTCCTCAAAATCCGTCTCCAAGACTTCATAAGAGTTATGGACATGGAGGATTCCTAATCTTAAGTATGTTAAGATAAAGGGTTGTCCAACTTATGCGAAAAGGTTTCAAAAGGATAAGCATGGGACAAGATTTGACAAGTACAGATTTGTGGGACATCCTAAAGTAAGTTTTGGGTATATGTTCTATAATCGTACTTAGCAAAAGGTGTTTGTTGTGAAACGTACTGCCTTCTAAGATAAATGTGTTTATCAATGAAGGGCTAGTGGGAGGATAATAGATCTTGAAAGAGTTCAATAACCACAAAACACTATAAGTCAAAAGAGGAACTAGTAGATAGACCTATTGTACCACAAATGAATCATGAATCTGGAATAGTACTGAAGATATCTGGGAGGTATGGATCATAGATGATGATGATGAGGTATGCATCATAGAGGATGATGATCCAGTAATACACGATAAGGCTAACAGTTGTAGACACTTAGAGAAATGGTAGATGGTCATAAAATTCAAAATGGTTCTTTGGAGCAAATAAATGGCAAGGTGGATACCTATAAGGCCAGACTGGTTTGAAAAAGGTTTTCAAATAAAGTCAAGGAGTTGATTGTGATAAAAAATTATTACCGATAGTAATGCTCAAGTCTATTTTGATTTTACTTGCAATTGCAGCTTATTATTACTAAATTTGGTAAATGGACGTGGAGACTCCCTTTCTCAAATATAAATTATTAGAGAAAAATGTATGTATAATACAGATAGATTGATTTATTTTAATAGTTAAAGTAAATCATGTATATGAGCTACAAAAATCCATTTATAGATTGAAACAAGCTTCTCAAAGATGGAACATTCGTTTTGATGTGAAAAATCAAAAGGGTTTTATTTTATCAAAAATGAGAATGAATCTGGTGTGTACAAAAGGGTCAGTGGGAGCGCTGTGACATTCCTTGTATTATATGATGATATACTACTGATAAGGAATGACATACCAATGGTATAATCAGTAAAGATAAAGTTGTCTAAAAATTCCTCTATGAATGATTTGGGTGGAGCATCCTAAATTTTGGGGATCTATATTGATAGATTTAAAAGGATGCTCGGTTTGACCCAAGGGACGTATATTCATTTGATGCTAAAGGCGTTTAGTATGACAAACTCCAAAAAATATCTCATGATGATGAGCCATGGAGTGTATCTCTCTAAATTATCCTCAATAAAGGAGAGATCGCATGATTCAATATCATGTATGCAATAAAATGTACGAGACTTGATGTTGATCAGTCATATTCTGGGGAAGTTCACTGTAAGACAGTGGAAAATATCTTAAAGTACTTAACCAGCACTAAAGATGTGATCATATTTTATGGTGGGTCTGGATAAAACTAGAGGACTAACCAAAACGACAACAAATCCACTTTAGGGTGAAGCATTACCTTGAACGGTGGTGCAGTGAATTAGAAAGGTTCCAAGTAGCAAAAAGTTACTGGTTTAGTGACAAAGACAAAGTATATAACTGTAAATGAAGCTGCAAGTTGATGTTTTGGATGAAAAGTTCATTACAGAACTAGAAATAGTTCCTAAGTCTCATCTTGGATCCAAACATGTGTTGCGACACTTTCATTTGATTAAAGAAATCATTGAAAAAGGAGAAGTCACTATAGAGATAGTGAACTCTAAAAAATGACATTGCATATCCATTTACTGAAGTTATCCAATAGCAGGATGATCGTCACTTAGAGAAGAAGGATATGAGATACCATGACAATTGGCTTTAGTGCAAGTGGGAGATTGAAAGTAGTATGCACAAAAGCCAATCATGTTTGATGATAAAGCATATACTTTGTGACAATCTTATTCATTTAATAATAAAAGAGTTAATTAATTAAAGGTATTTAATTATCTACATGATGCTGTTATAATAAAATACGATAAACCCATAGTTTTAAACAATGCTTTTAGAATCATGATGATGATCATACTAATGAGATCTAAATTCCTAGATATCTTAAAACTAAAATAGTTCCCAATTGTTGGATTACTAAAAAGGAGATTAGTGAATCCAGATAGATTGGTACATACGTTGCTCGCTCATTGGATGAGGATGATCGAGCTCATGAACATTTGTGTGGAGACACTAAAGCAAGTATGTAGGATGCTTATTGGAGAATAAGTTTACTGAACGTGGCTCGCTAAGGAAAACCTAATGGAGTTCTACTTTTCTATCAATAAGAATTTCTATAGTGATAGTAGTACAAGTGATCCTTAGACTTGAGATCATCATAATATGTTGTGTATGATATGTTATACTTTGACATGTCCCTTAAGACCCTTAGGGTATATCAAAGGGTATGCTTGGGTGTAATAAGTTATATATGGAGATAATAAATGATCAATAAAGAATCTACCGCTTCTAGTAAAAAAAGAGATATGTCCTATGTGATTCGATAAATGACAACCCAGGAATCCTTGGCCATGGTGGAATGAAATTAGAAAGAGTTTCTAATTTGCATTATTTGGAGTTGTGCATTTGAAAATCGAAATACATATAATTAAATAAAATAAGACTTGACAGAAATTCCATGTCTTATATTTAATTGGGGCATTGTATGGTGGAAGGATTGAATTGTACGATAACTATTTACTTAAAGGTTCTTTTATGATTAATGTTAAAATCTATATTATCTGAAAAGTCGTTGCTCGCTAAGGAGGCTTATCCTTATTGTAGAATAAATGTTATTTATTTAAATGAATTATTAGTTTAATTTATTTATTTAAATAAGATTAGAATTGTTCTAATTGATTTATTCACAACCAATTTAAAATGGAGATGTTAGGTTTGTAATAATCAAAGTAGCGAAAGCATGGTAAAAATGGATTTTAAAATTTTTACAAACTATATATCCGGATCATCCTTTATGCACAATTATTAATTAAACGAAAGAGAAGAAATTATAGAATCATACCCTTGTTGAACTAAGCTCCCACGGGTACAAGTTTTACTCCAAATCCTTCGTGATCACCTTGAGTTCTTCGAGATTGATTCCTTCCTTTGATCAACTTTAGCCACCCAAGTATTTGGCCTCTAGTGGTGATCCATCAAGGAAGAAGAGATATTAAAGAAGGTGGGAGTTTGGCTAAACCCTAATTCTATCTCTATAGAATGTGTATACTCTCCTAACTCTTGGAATGATGTTAAGTGTAACATTATTCCATAATAAGACTTTCTTATTTATAAATGCAGGAAACCCTCCTAAACCATTTAGGTATAGGGTTTCTTATTAATTAATTAAACCTTTTAATTAATTAGGCTACCCAATCCTATTGGGAATAATTAAGCTCTTTTAATTATTTAGCCTCCTAATCTTATTAGGAATATTTATGAGATAATATCTTATTAATTAATTACCAAACTCCTTTAAGAGTTGAATAATAATAATAATAGTAATAATAATAAGATTCCTCTTATTAATTTATATTTAATATTTTTAAAATATTAAATAATAAATATTAAGCTATTTAATTTATTCTATCACCATAGATTAAATTAAATATACTTAACTTGTTATTACGGTTATGCCATTAGCTTTTTAATAAATATTCTTCCTTTTATGGTGTGACCCTTTAGGTTCTCTATATTAAATCGGTTGTGAATAAATCAATTAGAACAATTCTAATCTTATTTAAATAAATAAATAAAATTAATAATTCATTTAAATAAATAACATTTATTCTACAATAAGGGTAAACCCCGTTAGCGATTAACGACTTTTTAGATAATATAGATTTCAACATTAATCATAAAAGAACCTTTAAGTAAATAGTTACCGTACAATTCATTCCTTCTACCATATAATGTCACAATTAAATATAAGACATGAATTTACTATCAAGTCTTATTTTATTTATTATATGTATTTCGATTCTAAAATGCACAACACCAAATAATGCAAATTAGAAACTACTTTCTAATTTCATTCTGCCTTGGCTAAGGACTACTGGGATGTCATTTATCGAATCACATAGGACATTCTTATCTTTTACTAGAAGTCATAGATTCTTTATTGACCATTCATTATCTCCATGTATAAAGCATTATACCCAATCATACCCTTTGATATACCCTTAGGCCATGTTTGTTTACTAGGATAACCCTTGGGATTGGACTAATAATCCTTAATCTCTTGTTTGTTTTTTAAATTAGACTCCAGGCTATTATTCCCGGGATAACAAAATGACTTAAAATGAGCGATTATTTACTACCATGTCTAACATGGTATTATAATCCCATTAGGAGGGATTAAAAATTTGTGGACAAAATTAACCTTTGTCTTTTCTAATATGACTAACGTATCCTTAAATTAAATTGAACGTCTTAGTTGTGATTGATTACCACCAAAGAAAATTAAAAAAATAAATCTTATTGATTAAATATACACCCCCACCCTACCCCCACCCCCACCCACCCCACCCCACAAAAATTAAAAAAAATAATACTTATTGATTATATATACACCCCCACCCTACCCCACCCCACCCACCCCATCAACACCACCCACCCCACCCAACCCGACAAAAATTTAAAAAAATAATATTTATTGATTATATATACACCCCCACCCTACCCCAAGCTACCCCACTCCACCCACCCACCCCAACCACGCCACCCACCCCACCCCACCCCACCCCACAAAAATTAAAAAAATAACATTTATTGATTATATATACACCCCCACCCCATCCCGCACCACACCCACCCACCCACGAACCCCACCCACCCCACCCAACCCCACCCCACCCCACCCCATAAAAATTAAAAAAATAATATTTACTGATTATATATACACCCCACACTACACCACGCTACCCCACCCCACCCACCCCACCCACCCACCCACCCCACCCCACCCCACAAAAATTAAAAAAAAATAATATATATTGATTATATACACCCCCACCGTACCCCACGCTACCCCACCCAACCCATCCCCCCCACCCACCCTGTAAAAATTGAAAAAAATAATATTTATTGATTATATATACACCCCACCCTACCCCACGCTACCTCACCCCACCCACCCACCCCCGCCCACCCCACCCATCCCACCCACCCCCCACCCCCACCCTCACCCACACCCACCTCCACCCACTCTATAAAAATTAAAAAAATAATATTTATTGATTATATATACACCCCCACCCCAACCAGCACCCCACCCACCCACTCACCCCACCTACCCCAGCCACCCCACCCCATAAAAATTAAAAAAATATTATTTACTGATTATATATACACCCCACACTACACCACGCTACCCCACCCCACCCACCCCACCCCATAAAAATTAAAAAATAATATTTAGTGATTATATATACACCCCCACCTTACCCCATGCTACCCACTCCATCCATCCACCCACCCCACCCCCACCCCCCACTACCCCCCTCTCAAAAAAATAATATTTACTGAATAATATAACTACTTATTTAAAAGTTTTTAATTAATTTTTTATTATTTTTTGATGTATAAATAAGTTTAAATTATAGTTTAAAATATGTTATTATTGGTAAGGGTATAATAGTCCAAACGATATTTTTTTAATTCAATCCTTTAATTAATCTTGGAAAAAACAAACATAACATGGCATTATTTTAAGTTATCCTCTGAATAATTCCGTAAAAAACAAACATGTGACTATGATTATTTAATCCTAGGATTAATAGTCCTGGATTATAATCCCATGGATTATAATCCCGAGATTATAATCCTTGCAAACAAACATGGCCTTAGGGTCTTAAGGGACATGTCAAAATATAACTCATCATACACAAGATACTATTATGTGTTGGGTTTGTACGAAATTGTGGGTGCAATCAAATTGCAAAATTAGCAGAAGCATGGTATATCACAGTTTAAAAATTTCTACAAAATCATTATCCGGATAATCCTTTATGCAAATTATTAATTTAAAATTATAACTAAGAAGTTATAGAATCACACCCTTGTAGAACGAAGCTTCCACATGTACGAGTTTAACTCCTTGTTCTTCGGGATCTCCCTGAATTTTCGGGTTAGATTCCTTCCTTTGATCAACGTTAGCCACCCAAGTGTTTGGCCTCTAGAAGTGATCCACCAAGGAAGAGAAATTATCAAGAAGGAGGGTGGTTGGCTAAACCCTAGTTTTCTATCCTCTATAGAAAAGGAGTACTCTCCAACAATTAGAATTTCATCAATTGATATCTAACATAAGACTCCTCTTATATCGATATTGGTTAACCTTTCTAATCCTATTAGAAATAGATTTTCATTTAATTAATTAAATTCATTTAATTAATTAGGCTTTCCAAGCATATTGGGATTACTTAATTAAACTCCTTTAATTAATTTGCCTCCTAATCTTATTAGGAATAAATGAGAGTACTAATATTAAATTAATTCCTAAACTCCTTTAGAAATTAAAATAATATTAATTATAATAATATTAATAAAACTCTTCTTATTAATTAATATTTAATAATTTTAAAATATTAAATAATAAATATTAAGCTATTTAATTTATTTTATCACCATAGATTAAATTAATTACAATTAATAAATTATTATAATTATGTCATTACCTTCTTAAATAATTATTCTTCCTTTTATGGTGTGACCCTTTATGTTCTCCATATTAAACCGATTGTGAATCAATTAGAACAATTCTAATCATATTTAAATAAATAAATTAAACTAATAATTCATTTAAATAAATAATATTTATTCTACAATAGGGATAAGCCTCCCTAGCGATCAACGACTTTCCAGATAATATAGATTTTAACATTAATCATAAAGGAACCTGTGAGTAAATAGTTACCGTACAATTCAGTCCTTCCACCATACAATGTCCCAATTAAATATAAGACATAGAATTACTGTCAAGTCTTATTTTATTTAATTATATGTATTTCGATTAGAAAATACACAACTCTCAATTATGCAAATTAAAAACTCCTTTCTAATTTCATTATGTCTTGGCCAAGGACTACTGTGTTGTCATTTAACGAATCACATAGGACATATCTCTTCTTTTACTAGAAGTGGTTGATTCTTTATTGATCATTAATTATCTCCATATGTAACTTATTATACCCAAGCATACCCTTTGATATACCCTAAGAGTCTTAAGGAATAAGTCAAAATATAATTCATTACACACAAGATAATATGATGATCTCATGTCCAAGGATCACTTGTACTACTATCACATTAAGAATTTATATTGACAGACAAGTAAAACCCCATTAAGTATTCCATAGTGAGTCACGTTGAGTGAACTTATTCTCCAATAAGCACCTATATACTTGCTTTAGTGTCTCCACACAAATGATCATGAGATCAATCATTCTCATCTAATGAGCAAGCAACATATACACCAATCTATCCGGATTTACTAATCCCCTATTTAGTAATCCAACGATTGAGAACTATTTTAGTTTTAAGCTTTTTAAGAATTTAGATCTCATTAGCATGATCAACATCATGATTCTAAAAGTAGTGCTTAAAACTATGGGTTATTTACTTATTATAAAAACAACATCATGTAGATAATTAAATGCCTTTAATAAATGAATTCTTTTATTAATAAATAAATAAGATCGTTTACAAAGTATATGCTTTATCATCATACATGATTGGCTTGTATGCATATTACTTTCAATCTCCTACTTGCACTAAAGCCAATCGCCATGGTATCTCATACCCATTTTCTCTAAGTGACGATCAAACTGCTGTTGTGTTAAAGCTTTAGTAAATGGATCTACAATGTTGTCTCGAGAGTCTACACGCTCCTCTTTCAATAATTTTTTTAATCAAAGTGCCGCGACACATGTTTGGATTCAAGATAAGACTTAGGAACTATTCCTAGTTCTTTAATGAACTTTTCATCTGAAACATCAACTTACAACTTCATTTAAAGTTATGTACTTTGTCTTTGTCACTAAACCAGCAACCTTTTGCTATTTGAAACCTTTCCAATTCCTTGCAAGGTAACGACTTACCCTAAAGTGGATTTGCTGTCTTCTTGATCAGTCTAAAAACTTGAGTCTGTTTAGTCCTCTAGTTTAATTCAGACCCATCATGTGTCATGATGACATCCTTAGTGTCAGTTAAGTACTTTAGGATGTTTATCACTGTCCTACAGTGATCTTCTCTAGAATTTGACTGATCAACATCAAGTCTCGTATATTTTATTGCATACATAATAGTCACTCATGCGATCTCTCTTTTATTGAGGATAATTTTAGAGAGATAAACTCCATGACTCATCATCATGAGAAACCTTTTGGAGTTTGACATGCTAAACGCCTTTAGCATCTAATGAATATACGTTCCTTGGGTTAAGCTGAACATCCTTTTAAATCTATCTATATAGATTTATATCCCCAATGTAAGATGCTATACCCAAATCATTCATGGAGGAATGTTTAGACAACTTTATTTTTGATCGATTGTAGCATAGGAATGTTGTGACGCCACCAAATTCTGACCGCCACTGGTCTCTCGAATTCGGTCCGTCACTTTCTCACGATAATACAATAATAACTAAAATCATACAATCATAGCGGATAATCTAGAATAATATATAATAATTTATTATAATTATTCCCTCAAGTCTCGCATCCTATAGTACTTAATAGATTACATAATAATATAAAATACAAACTTATTACATAACCCTACTTAAGCTTAAACATAATTCTGAAATAGTATTAATATAACACCAGAGATTTTAAAACACAAAAGGGATAAGCTAGTCGGTAGGCTTGCCCTTGCCCTTGCCCTTATCGACGCCCGAAGGTCCACCCTGCTCTGCCTTAACTGAAATGTTTTTAGAAAAAAGCAAGAATGAGCACAAATTGCCCAACAAGTAATATATAATAAGGGTGAAGAGTTTTATAACACGAGTTTGAAATATCAAAGTATAATCTCGATGATAATCCAGAGTGTAAAGAATAATATCATGAATAACGAATATCAACAATTCTCAAATCAAATCATTGGAATATGAAACGATAGTTCATTATAGACCAACAAAAATATATAAATTCAAAGGCTATCAACGTATCCAACTGGATAAAATAATTTATAATGAGCAGGCACTAAGGACTATAGAACATCTACTAGAATTATCAATGTTAAACAGATAACCCAAAAGAAATAAGTACGATAGATGATCAGTCTACAATACTTTATGTTATGCATAACACCATAGTAATTTTCACGCGTGTGTTGGGGCTTCCAACAATATACACTCCCCTTACTATAATGGGTTGTTCAACTCAGTTTTTCAAGATTTTTGCACCAGTCAATTGGTTTGGATAATTTTCTAAACATGCATATAGTCTAGCCGAATCAAATGGCATAGACACTTTCACGATATTCAAGAACAATACCAAGTTCAACATGAATAATAGCTTTCATAAGGCTCAATGGAATAAGAGTTATTCAATAAGCATACTATCTTAATTTAAACAAGTAAGTAAGAAAATTTGCTTGCAATACTCCTTGAATAAAGTAAATACAAGGATATGATACTTGCACCGTAAAAGAGTGTAAGTTAGAGAACTTGCCTTAAGCGTAGTCTATCCACGTTAAATAAATCAACACTTTCGAATCCCTATCGTAATATAGTTATGGATATATATGATATCCATTATTCATATAGTTTAACATCATACTTTATCTTATATATACAATCAACATATAAGTTAAGTCTTTAACTTACTATACTGTCGTACTAATTTACAATCTTGATTAACATAACTCTCATAGTCTTTTATCCTTAACGTTCCTCTTTTCGGGTTAATCAAGTTCACATATCATCATTATCACATAAGATCACAACTAGTACCAAACACACTTTATTTAGCAAGCTATAGGATGGATATGAGGTAACTGCCAAAATCAGATTAGCAAACTGATTCAATTCTGCTTCCAGACTGGTGCAGCTGCCAAATGGCTAAGCCTAGGGGTGGCGCAGCTGCGCTGCCCCCTGGCCAAGCCAAGGTTGGGCTGTTGCCTTACAGTTTCTATCCGACACGCAAGCATACAACACAACATAGCATATAAACATTTTTAAAGGTCCTTCCATGCTTGTACAACCCTTCCAAGTTCAATCATGCATGATATAGTTTTTAAGTTAATACTATAAATACTACGACTATACTAACTAAGGAAATCTCATCCCATCATCATACGATCCACAACGCTCTTGTACTCGATCTGTGCTATGTATGCTATCAGTTCTCGGCTTAAGGTATGTAGGGTCTGTCCCTGCTCCGCTGGGTAGTAGTATACACCATCGATCACCCTCTCAAAAGATTATCGGAACACATATCCCATATTGTTCATCATCCCCTTCTTGCATCTAACCTCATCCTCTAGGTCGTCAGCTCTCTCGTTAGCTGCTTCCCACTTCTCCCCGAACTAGATCCTATCCATAACCTCCAACTCTAGCTGAGTACGGAGTGCTTCCTTCTCTGTCTTCTCACTTAACTCCCTCTATTCTACCTCTTCCAACTTTCCTGCCAGATCCACGTTCCTTGCCACCGACCTGTGAAACAAGGTCCCTATCTGGATTCCTGCCTCCCTGCAGTAAGCAATCTCTACCTCTAATTCTTGTATAGCCAGCTTCCTTTGATGGTTTTCGTCCCTCAGTTTTTGGAATTCAGACTCTCTCTCCTGGCCTCGGCTTCCAGCTCCTGGACTATGTAGTCCAACTCTAGAATACGTTCCTCATACTTTCCCAGCATATGCTCCTCCAGGTTAGGCTTGTAGGATTCCTCCATGGGCTCCTCCTCTATAGGCTAGTCCTCAACAGGATCGTCCTCCTCTGGATCAAACTCCACCTCGATCTCATCCTCGTCGTCAGACTTGGATGGTGCAATAGCCTGAACTGGCACAACCTCTAGAGGTGCCTCGTATACTACGTGTATATCTCTGGGCTCCTCCTCGGCCACTCTACTAGGTACTCCTATGTCTGCCATCCTACAATCACAAATACAAGACAAACAAACAGTAACTCCATTAGAATATTAAATAAAATATAAGTTCATTGTATAGAATGAAGTTACATTTCATAACACACTAAGTCCCTCTCTCGGGAAAAACTCTATGTGAGTTCTATCCCTTTCTAACTTCTAAGTTCTCCTAAGTTATAATCTAAGGACACTCGCTCCTAAGGTTTATAACTACATCTCTGATACCAACCTGTGACGCCCCCAAATTCGGACCACCACTGGTCTCTCGAATTTGGTCTGTCACTTTCTCACGATAATACAATAATAACTAAAATCATACAATCACAGCGGATAATCTAGAATAATATACAATGATTTATTATAATTATTCCCCAAGTCTCGCAATCTACAGTACTTAATAGATTACATAATAATATAAAATACAGACTTATTATATAACCCTACTTAAGCTTAAACATAATTCTGAAATAGTCTTAATATAACACCAGAGATTTTAAAACACAAAAAGGATAAACTAGTCGGTAGGCTTGCCCTTGCCCTTATTGACGCCCGAAGGTCCACCCTGCTCTGCCTTAACTGAAATGTTTTTAGGGAAAAGAAAGAATGAGTACAAATTGCCCAGCAAGTAATATATAATAAGGGTGAAGAGTTTTATAACACGAGTTTGAATATCAAAGTATAATCTCGATGATAATCCAGAATGTAAGAATAATATCATGAATAACGAATATCAACAATTTTCAAATCAAATCCTTGGAATATGAAACGATAGTTCATTATAGACCAACAAAAATATATGAATTCAAAGGCTATCAACGTATCCAACTGGATAAAATAATTTATACTGAGCAGTCACTAAGGACTATTGAACATCTACTAGAATTATCAATGTTAAACTGATAACCTTGATAAGGATGAAATATGTTATATTTTATTCCCTTAATACTTGATCTTATATATTTATTTTGTACCTAAATATATTCATTTTGCTTATATTTGTTATTTTAGGTACAATTGAACCAAGGAGTTAACAAGTGGCAAAATAAACAAAATACAAGGAAGGTATCCAACTATTAATCATGGGGCCCACGAATCGGTTAGCCGGCTTGTGAAGTGTCATACAGCCCACAGTTCAGCAATCACATGGGCCAATTTAATATGCCTTGCATTCAAATGGCTAGCCTTGTAATTAAATATTCCATGCAAATCATTAGCAATCACATGGGCCACATTATTTAGCAGCGTGCTTGCAAAAGGAATGAGACTTGCTAGCATTATCACGGTTTCAAGCATGCAAAGGTGATCCCACGAAAGTGACATGCAGCTCACGAATTGGAGAAGGAATGAGTGGGCCACGCTAGCAAGTGAATTGCATGCATTACTCTTAAAAGGCTAAAGCAGCTCACGATTTCATGCATTACAATTAAAAGAGAATTAAGTGGGCCCACGATTCACGTTACAAAGGAAATAGGCAGCAAGTATCAACAAAGAAGTAGCTCACGTGCTAAGCTGCTTGGAAGGAAAATGGAGCAGCTCGGAGATGTGGGCCACGAAAGCTAAGAAAGAGACAAAAGAAGAAGCGAGCATGCATGCTGGGCAGTATGTTATCCCGCCCCAGCGGGGATGCGGCACATGGCTAGTGAATTCCTTTTGCGAAATGGATTGTGGAAGCAAGGCTAGGATTTATTGAGAGCTGTGTTTTCTTATATTATAAAAAAGAGCTTAAATTAGCACAAAGGGGGGGGGGATCTGATATTGTTTTCATTGAATAAAATATTTTCCTCTCTATTGTTGGGTGTTTTCTATGGCTATGCATAGCTAAGTTCTTGTTTTTGGATTAAGGAGACGGAAGCCTTGGATTAAATACATTGTGAGATCTAATTGATTATAATTGTCAATTAATATTGTGAGTATTGATTATTCTTCTGTGCTTGAATTACATGATTGATTTGTTTAATTTCTAGGATGCATACTAGTTTTTTTATTCATTGAAATCTACTGCTAAATTAGATATCGAATTCGTAATTGTTTAGTCACTCTAATTTGCGAAGCAACTAAGATTAATAATTGACTGCAGATCACGAGATTATTATATCTTTAGGAAGAATATTCGACTAAAATAAATGCAACCGCTTGTGTTTGTGTTGTTTAGCTTCATCGATTTTTCTTATTCTTAAAGCTTCTACTAGATTAAACTTTTAGCGCTTGTCTGAAGTTGTTTAGTAGTTAAGATCATTTAGATCGCTTGTTTCTATCTAACTAAAATTAAGGAAAGACACATAATAATTCTAATTGGTGAGTTAATTCTAACGAAGAATATTCAAGGCATTAATTGTGTATGCTTGAGTCAATGATCAGTGTGTATTTCTAAGGTGGAAGTTGACTTAACCCAAGGTTTGTTTTCCTGATTTACTTCGTTACAGTATTTTACTCATTACTTTATTTTAATTAACAACACTCAAAAACCCCCCTCTCTTGGAATACAAAGTATATAAAAATAGATTAATCAGTCTCTGTAGGATCGACTCTTACTTGCACTACTATATTATTATCGTTCGCAGTAAGGTTTATTTTTGGTTGTCTGTGACAGCACACCAAATTTTGGCGCCGCTGCCGGG
The DNA here is from genome assembly GCA_020205555.1 of Panax stipuleanatus. NCBI lineage: Eukaryota > Viridiplantae > Streptophyta > Magnoliopsida > Apiales > Araliaceae > Panax > Panax stipuleanatus. The sequence goes on from CM035123.1 coordinate 87,111,096, forward strand.
GACTGATTTTAGTCTATATTTATATTTTTGTAAACCTTATTTTATTTTTTATTTTTTTTATTTTTTTATTTTTTTAATTTGAATTCCCTTGATTATTTATGCCCGAAACTCGATCTACTAATCAAGGTGATTTAAAGTGTTATCCAGAGATAGAGAGAACTTTTTGCAGATTAAGGAAGGAAGCTCAGGAAATTCGTGAAGAAAAGGAAGCCATGGCAGCAAATCGAATCCTGAAAGAGCTTTCGGCTCCTGATTTAAACCAACAACCCTTATGCATAACTTTCCTTAATCTTAATACTAACACTCATTTTGAATTGAAATCTGGATTAATACATCTTCTACCTTCTTTTCATGGTTTGGCAGGTGAGGATCCCCACAAACACTTGAAGGAATTTCATGTGGTATGCACGAGTATGAAACCTACCGGAGTAACTGAAGAGCAGATCAAGCTAAGAGCCTTCCCGTTTTCTTTGAAAGATTCAGCTAAGGATTGGCTCTACTATCTACCCTCCGGAAGTATCACCACATGGAAAGAGATCAAAAGACTCTTTTTAGAGAAATATTTTCCAGCTTTAAGGGCAGCCAACATTAGAAAGTCAATTTGTGGTGTAAGGAAGAACAACGGAGAATCCCTACATGAGTATTGGGAACGCTTCAAGAGACTGTGTGCTAGTTTCCCTCATCACCAGATCAGTGATCAGCTGCTCATCCAATATTTCTATGAAGGTCTCAGTTGTACAGACAGAAGCATGATTGACGCTGCTAGTGGCGGAGCGTTGGTGGATAAGACTCCCGAGGCTGCAAGAAATCTAATTGCAAATATGGCAGCCAACTCTCAACAATTTGGCACTAGACTGGATTCTGCACCGAGGAATGCTAGTGAGGTACAAATTTCTTCTATTGAACAACAAATTGCGAGTTTAACTGCTCTTGTTCGTCAAATGCGTGCAGGTAACATATAGCAGGTAAAAGCTTGCGGAATTTGTGCGGTAGTAGGACATCCGACAGATGCATGTCCAACCCTTCAAGAGGAATCCGTTGAACATGCAAATGTAGCAGGAGGATTTCCTGGCCAACCACAAAGGAATCATGATCCCTACTCGAATACATATAATCCTGGATGGAGGGATCATCCTAACTTTAGTTATGGGAATCCACAAGTAAGTCAACCCGCACCTCAAACTTTTCCAAATCAGCAGCAGTACAAACCATCGTATCCCAATAGACAACAACAGGGCCAATCTTCTAACCTTAGTATGTCTTTAGAAGATATTGTTAAAATACTTGCCACTAACACTCTAAATTTTCAACAGGAAACGAGGGCAAGTATTCAGAATTTGGGAACGCAAGTGGGACAAATGGCGACTGCAATTAGTGGATTGGAAGCGCAAAGTTCTAGAAAATTACCCTCCTAAACAGTGGTGAACCCAAAAGAAAATGCAAGTGCAATCACTTTGAGGAATGGTAAGGAGATAACAGTTCCAGAAAAGACAGTGGCTACACCACAAGATCAAGGCAATATAGATAAGGAAAAAGAAGCAGCAAACAACAGTCTTATAAATGACGAGGATGAACCAAAGCTGTAAATTTTCCCCTCTCTGAATATAAATCGGTACCTCCTTTCCCTCTTGCTTTAACAGAAAAAAAAACATATGACAAAAATTCAGATTTGTATGAAACTTTTTGAAAATGCGAGGTAAATATTCCATTGTTAGATGCTATCAAACAAGTACCTCGTTATGCCAAATTTTTGAAAGAATTGTGTACACACAAGAGAAAACATGAATTAAAAAAATATGAAAAGGTAAGGGTAGGGGAGAATGTCTCAGCAGTTATTCAAAGAAAACTACCTACTAAGTGCCAAGATCCAGGTATGTTCACAATTCCATGCACGATAGGTAGCACAAAATTTGAGAAAGCCATGTTAGACTTAGGAGCTTCTATAAATGTCATGCCATACTCTATATATGCTACTTTATCACTTGAACCATTGAGTAAAACTTGTATTGTAATACAACTGGCTGACAGGTCTAATGCTTATCCCAAAGGTGTAGTTGAGGATGCCCTTGTGCAAGTCAATAATTTGATCTTTCCTACAGATTCTTTTGTGCTTGATATGGAAAACGGTGATCAAAATTCCCCTATTTTGTTAGGAAGACCATTCTTAAAAACATCAAAGACTAAAATAGACATTCATAGTGGAACACTTTCAATGGAATTTGATGGCAAAATTGTTAAGTTCAATATTTATGATGCCATGCGTTACCCCACTGATGATAATTCTGTTTATTCGGTTGATGTGATTGACTCTTTAGCACAGGAAATCTTTGAAATTGAAGGTAAGGATGAATTGGAAATTGCACTTAGCATGAACATTGATGAAGAAAGTGAAAATTAGAATTTTAGCACCGAGTTACAAGCAACTGTAACAGCGTTGAATGACGCTCTGAAAACAGGTAACATATCTTATGTTGAATTGCCGATTTCTAACGAGAAGACATTGCCCTCTGTTTTGTAAGCACCAATTCCCGATTTGAAACCGCTTCCTAGTCATCTCAAATATGTGTTACTTGCAGAAGGAGAAACATTACCAGTGATTATCTCCAGTACACTTTGTGACACCCCCAAATCCAGGTACTTCGTTTCCACATGATTTGGTGTTCAATTTCTAAATAAAACATACATCTACCCAATAATAAAGAATTTCAAACTAATTACAACCTTCATAAAACCTTAATAAAAATCTTCCTTTAGAAAGGAAGACAACTTGTCCAATAAAATCACAGGGTTATCTAAACCTTAACATCATTCAAATAACGTAAATGCGAAAACATAAAATATAACCAACTAAGTATTATTACAAAAGCAACTTGACATAACAAGCCTTCATTTGTTCATCTTTCCTTTTCCTTTACTTGTTGACGGTATGTCAACATTCTTAGTCTCAACTCAAGTGGTGGTAAAACATGCAAGAGTGAGCAAACAAAAGCTCACTTGAAAATACAACAGTGATATGACATAACTGAACTGTTCCAAAAGAGTTTAAATAACTTTACTTTCATCCATATAAAGAATTGAATTATAGAAACTTCTGAGGGTCATAAGACCTTGAACCATTGTCCTAGGTTATAAATATTTTTATTTAAACCTTTAACAGCCAATAAGACTACGGACCATTAACTCATACTCAGGGGGATCAACCCTTTGTACCATGAATTGTGCACAACCATCTTAACGTACCAAAGAAAGTTTGGTTTGGATAGATAAGGAAACTTTAGAGTTCAACTATCATCAACTAGGAGTAGTTGAATCGACTTACAGTACTTTACAGTTCAATAATATAAGAATCATGAACCAATTGCAAAATATGACAATAAACTTTACAATAGATAGGCATGCTTTTAGAAACAACTCAAAGCATGCGATAGACTAAGTAGATCTTTCTTGAACAACTAAGTCAAGATCATATTACTAAAATAACACTTTAATACTTACGCTTTATGAATATTGGAGTATGGTATAACTTGTACCACATATAACAAGTTAAGGAACGTAAATGAACTTTCACGATTTATTGAGCAAGGGTTAGGAAACTTGCACAATGAAAAGATACAATGAATAGGCCTGTATAGCATTCAAGAGTAGCTTAAAGAACTTGCACAATATAAATAACAAGTTTTGAAACTTGCTTAACATAAGAGACTAAGGGTAAGAGAACTTGCCTTAAGCGCAAGCTACACTTTAACAATTACAACAACTTCACAAACACCCTACACATTTATATTACATTCAAACCATCTATTAGTATCCAACTACAACATTTAAACCATCGAACTTCATATCCAAGTCCAACTCACAATGTATTTTATCACATTGGTTGCTAATTAGTCAAGTACGTGAGTCTATACTCACGGCATACATTCATAAGCCTATAACTCAATGAATCGTGTTGTGTGCCTCGTGAAAGCAACACACATACACACACATGTAACACATTCATAATATACTTCAATCTAACTTAAACACATCAAAAACATGTTATCTTATTACACATTTCACTTTCCAAGTCTTAGAAACAAGTTAGCTTAACAAACGGGGCATAAAAGCTCAAAATCAAAAACCAAACTTTTCTGGACAGACCACTAACCCACTGGGGCGGGTCCCCCAAGGGAAAAATCCCAGCTGGGGAGGGTCCTCCCTTCAGCACAAGTGCTGGTTCGCGAATTGGTGGAAAAATAAGCCAATTTGGCTCATTCCTTCACACCGAATTTGATTTTTCCCAACATGATAAACATGAAACTTGATACAACCAATATTTTAAACTTATTAACATGCTCATAACATATATAATCCATAAAACACATAATCAAAAACAAGATTTCATGATTTTCAAAGAAAAATATAATTTTAAGCATTCTTGACAGAAATTACTATTACGAGCTCGTTTTTCAATCAATTCAAGTGATTCCAATTATGATAACTCATATTCTTAACATACAAACATAATACATGATCAATTTTAACAATAACTCAAAATCAAACATCAATTTGATAGTTTCAAAAGCCATTTTTCAGAAATAACTTCACCAAAAATCACTATGAACACACTTCCTATTGTTTATCAAAAATTCATGGATTGAATTGCTAGAACAACCATATAACTCATATATAATCATGTTATATCACATATTACACATAATTCATGCTCACATCAAGGATTTAAAGAAATTTTCAACATAAATTCATAATCTAACACTATGAACATGAATTTCATAGTGTTCATCATATACTTGTGAATTGAAATTCTTAAACAACTATGAAACTCTCATGTAAATATATATATATATATATATATATATATACACTCATACATATCCCATTCACATAACAAAATTATAAAGTTTCGCAAAGAGATTTTTACATAGAATTCCAAAACTATGAACATATTAGAAGAATATGCTTTGAAAATTTGTTTTTACACAATTGAAATATGAAAATCCCTTCATGGCATACAATTTCATATGAAAACATATAAACATCATATGAACACATAAACTCATACACATAAAAACCTAATTTTACAAAAATCTCAAATAAAACATCTTAATTGAATTTAGGGTTAGTATCATACCCTTGCTAATCTTTGATTGAAAAATAGAGATATAGAGATGATGAAAATGGGCTTGCTTTGCCTTCTTCAAAGCTTTCCCTTCTTCTTCTTCTTCTTCTTCTTCTTCTCTGAGAATTCTTTCCCTAATCCTTTCTCTTCTTCTTAGTTTAGACTTAAGCTTTTAGAAAACTAACGTACTTTTTATTTTCTAACTGATATATATAACCATATACATATAATATATACATATATGTAACTTATAAATAATAAATATAATACTTATAACCATAATAAGTATTATTAATTACATAGGTTATAGAATTTGAAAAGAGCAAGGCCATGTTTGGCAAAACAAAGCTATTTTAAAAATCACTTTTTAGCTAAGGCCTTGTTTGGAGAAATAGGGTTAATCAAGTATAAGGTCCTTGTAAATAAATCCTTAATCCATAGATTAAATACCACACTTATTTAATTAAATTACAACACTCCAATTCAATTAAATAAACTAACATTCACATAATACCAAATTATCACACAATTAAATTTCCTTTATTAAACATAATTCATGTAACAAATTATTAACACTTAGCACATAGTATTAAATCTAATTGAATTATTCTTAATTAAATTAAAATTATGCTACACCATTGCTAACATATCAATTTAATTAAACATGTAGCACTTAATTAAATTATCCACAACAACCACACAATTTATCTATTAACTCAACAAATAAATTCCATAAAATATTTATTTAATTCAATAAATATTTACAATTAACATATAAAATTCTCAATCGTTACACACTTGGTACATCCCGAGAAGAGAAACTCCTGCATGTTCTAAAAGAGCATAAGAAGGCCATTGGATGGACGATAGCTGATATTAAAGGAATAAGCCCTTTTACATGCATGCATCGGACCTTGCTGGAGGATGAAGTGAAACCTTCCCGTCAACCACAAAGGAGATTGAACCCTCCCATGATGGATGTCGTAAAGAAAGAAATTCTCAAACTTCTTGACGTCGGAGTGATCTACGCTATTTCAGATAGCAGTTGGGTTAGCCCAGTTCAAGTGATCCCTAAGAAGACTGGAATAACTGTTGTGAAGAATCAGAATGACGAGTTGGTTCCCACCAGAGTTCAAAATGGGTGGCGGGTTTGTATAGATTATAGAAAATTAAATGCTGTAACCCGCAAGGACCACTTTCCATTACCTTTTATTGATCAAATGCTTGAACGATTAGCTCATTCTTATTATTATTTTCTTGATGGTTATTCAAGTTACTTCCAAATTGCAATTGCCCCAGAGGACCAAGAGAAGACTACTTTCACATGCCCATTTGGTATCTTCGCATATCGCCGCATGGCTTTCAGACTTTGCAACGCACCGGCTACTTTTTAGAGGTGTATGGTTAGCATATTTTCAGATTATATTGAGCATATCATGGAAGTTTTTATGGATGATTTTACAGTTTATGGAGACTCATTTGATAAATGTTTGCATATCCTTAAACTTATTCTTCAAAGATGCATAGAAACTAACCTTATCTTAAACTCTGAAAAATGTCATTTTATGGTTGAACAAGGTATAGTTTTGGGTCATGTTGTTTCATCTAGGGGAATTGAAGTAGATAAAGCTAAAGTTGACATTATACAATCTCTTTCATATCCCACTAGTGTGCGGGAAATTCGTTCTTTTCTTGGACATGCAGGTTTTTATCGGAGATTCATCAAGGACTTTTCCTAAATAGCATCACCCCTGTGCAGTCTACTACAAAAGGATGCCGAGTTTGAGTTTCACGAGAAGTGTCGCAAGGCATTTGATAAATTAAAGGAATCACTGACATCCACTCCAGTTATTCAACCACCTGATTGGACCATGCCTTTTGAGATAATGTGCGACGCAAGTGACTACGCCGTAGGAGCTATTTTGGGCCAAAGAATCGGAAGAGCATCACATGCCATTTATTATGCATCGAGAACTTTGAATGATGCCCAACGAAACTATTCTACTACAGAAAAAAAAGGTTTTAGCTGTTGTTTTTACTTTAGAAAAATTTTGATCTTATTTGCTTGGTACTAAAGTCATTGTATATTCTGATCATGCAGCTCTTCGTTACTTGATGACAAAGAAAGAGGCAAAACCAAGATTGATAAGATGGATACTTCTCTTGAGTGAATTTGACTTGGAAATTAAGGATAAAAAGGGTGCGGATAATAGTGTGGCAGATCACTTGAGTCGCTTAGTGAATGTGCATGATGAACTTCAACTGAAAGAAGAGTTTCCTGATGCACAATTATTTTTTGCAAGCACAACCATGCCATGGTATGAAAATATTGTGAATTATTTGGCTACTAACATTTTACCTTCTATTTTGTCTAAGGCTCAAAAAGATAAAATCAAAAGTGATTCCAAGCACTATGTATGGGATGATCCTTACTTATGGAAGCGCTGTGCCGACCAAGTGATACGAAGATGCATCCCTGAAAGTGAAATTATTTCTATTCTCACTTTTTGTCATACTTATGCCTGTGGAGGTCACTTTGGAACCAAGAGAACAGCAAGGAAAGGATTGGAATGTGGTTTCTTTTGGCCATCTTTTTTCAAAGATTCATATCTGTTTTGTAAGTCATGCTATAATTGTCAAAAGACAGGTAATATTTCCCAACGAAATGAGATGTTGCAAACTCCTATATTATATTGTGAAACTTTTGATGTTTGGGGAGTTGATTTCATTGGACAGTTTCCTGTCTCTTTCGGTTGTCCTTATATCTTACTCGCTGTTGATTATGTTTCGAAATGGGTGGAAGCCAAAGCCACCAGGACTGACGATTCTAAAGTGGTTGCAGATTTTATTCAGTCTAACATTTTTTCTAGGTTTGGCTTTCCAAGAGCTCTAATCAGTGATCGAGGGACTCACTTTTGCAATCGAACAGTGGGAGCATTGTTGAGGAAGAACCATATGACTCATAAGGTGTCGACTGCTTATCACCCGTAGACCAATGGACAAGCAGAGGGGTCAAATAGACAAATCAAGGCAATCATTGAAAAGACAGTTAACCCAAGCAGAAAAGATTGGAGTTTGCGCTTGGATGATGCTTTATGGGCTTACTAAACTGCATTCAAGACACCCATTAGTATGTCACCTTATAGATTAGTGTTTGGGAAGCCATGTCACCTACCCGTTGAGTTGGAACATAAAGCTTATTGGGCTATTAAGAGCTTCAATATGAATATGGATGAAAGTGGAGAACACCGGAAGTTGCAACTACAAGAGTTAGAGGAAATTCGTAATAACGCGTATGAGAGCGCACGGATTTACAAAGAAAAAACGAAAGCTTTTCATGACAAAAGGATATCTAGGAAAGAATTTCAAATTGGTCAAAAAGTTCTTCTCTACCAATCACGGCTTCGTTTGTTTCCAGGTAAGTTACGTTCTCGTTGGAATGGACCTTTTGTTGTTACTAATGTTTTCCCGCATGGTGCAGTTGAAATCAAAAGTTTGGCAAGTTCTAAAGTGTTCAAGGTGAATGGTCATCGACTTAAATATTTTCATGAGGGTTTCCAAGAAGAAAAGGTGGAGAATATGGACCTTGAAGGATCCGATCTACACGAATTCACTCAAAGGAAATGTGGGGTCGAGCCAACGACCATAAACAAAGGCGCTGCATGGGAGGCAACCCATAGGGGAGTATCTCTCCACTTTTCTTTGCATTTTAGTTTACATTGGGGACAATGTAAATTTTAAGTGTAGGGGGAACATTTAGATATTTTTCAATTTTTTTATTTTATTTTTTTATTTTATTGGAATTTTGTGGGTATATTCACTGCAAATGTGACACCCTCAAATCCGGGTACTTCAATTCCACGGGACTTGGTGTTCACTGTACAAATAACATTTATCTATCTACCCATAATAAATGCAAACCATGCAATAGATAGAAATAAATCCTCCCCTTATGGGGTTATAACATCTGAACAGAAATACATAATCAATCCCAGGTCATACTAATCTTAAATCTCAAATGCGAAAACATAAACCATAATTAAGTCTTACACAACTGAATACAAGTCTGAAACATAAACATATGAAATAAACAACAAGTCTTCATCACTTGTTGACTTTGCCCTTGCCTTTGCTAGTAGAAGGCTCGTCGGACCTTTCGTTCTTAACTGCAATGTTATTTTTACGCAAGAGTGAGCACGATTGCCCACAAGTATAATAATATGACAACAATATAATAACATGCGAGTGAATCAAAGACATATGAATAAAGAAACTCAACTTTTGACTCGAGAATAAATAACAGGAATCAAAAGAACATCTGAGGGTCATAAGACCTCGAACTATGTCCTAGGTTGTAAAGTGTTAAACTTCAAACCTTTAATAGTCATAAGACTATAGACTATACTTCTCATACTTAGGGAAATCAGCCCTTAGTACCATACTGTGCACAATATCTCAACGCTAAAGCGTAAATAATCCCCTTACAGGGTTGTTCATCTCAGTTTTGACATCAGAGTCCGCACCAAAGAAAGTTTGGTTTGGATAAGCTCAATAAGTATTCTAGAATTTAGAACGTACATCAACTATGGACTAGTAGAATAAATAAGGGTTCACTAGTCTTATAAGTTCAACAATAACATCGATATTCAACTTGAATGGTAAATCTCAAGAGTATACAATCGAATAAGTATTGTATGGCTGAATCGTGCTTAAAAGAGTTATAGAATCAAATATGAAACCTTTGAACTTGAACAATTAAAAATAAGAGCTTGCTCGATATAGAACACAAGTCTAAGACTTGATAAATGAATAACTTAGAATTTTAAGAAACTTGCTTAATAACAATAAGTTAGAGATATGATACTTGCTCAATGTAAAAGTAAGGTTTGAGTTTAGAAAACTTGCCTCTTGCACAAGCTACAATTTATAATTCACGTTCTTTATTAAATCCTACATATCAATACGTTCATAATACACATTAATCAATAACTCGATATACGTATCGAATCACACACATCGGTTTTGAGCACGTTATTGGACTATACAATTAACGATTCAAGTCATGTAATTAGCTTATTAATTACTCACGTAATATAAGTTATTAACCTCTTATTATATGTTTAATCATGTCTTCATATTTATTACATTAGGTTACAATTACATTTCCTGGACTTGAACAATTAAAATCTCGTTTATGGGCAAAATTGCCAAGTGGCGCTGCAGCTTCACCATTTGAACTAAAAATGGCGCTGCAGCTCGGCTGGCGCTGCAGCTCCACTGTTAGGCTTAAAGCTGGCGCTGCAGCTCCACTGGCGCTGCAGCCCCACTCTTAGGCTTAGATCTAGCGCTGCAGCTCCACTGGCGCTGCAGCCCCACTCTTAGGCTTAAAGCTGGCGTTGCAGCTCCACACGCCAGTTTTAGAATCTGCAGTTCACGAATAACAGAGAACATAGCCAAAATAGACCCAAAAACTTTACTCAAACAACAAATTAATCACGCCCATCAGTTCTAGACTTTAAAGAAGTATAACCCAACACTTATATCATGATTTTGACAACTTAAACAACTAAATTTAAACCCATAAATTCTATGTTTTTGCTATTTTTCAAAGTTTCGTCAATTTTCATGAAATCACACATTACAGATTCGTTATAACGCCAAATCAGTCCGTTTAAGTTTCATTCTTCTCGTTTTTACATGTACAAGCATATTAAATCATCAATTTACAGTTTGACATGCGATTAAGGCATCAAATTTCATACATACAAGCCATATAATGAACAATGTAATTTTCCCATTGACAGAGAACTTTTAAAACACGTAAATGGAGAACTCTGTAACTTTTCAAATCTTTAATTAAAGCATATATTCATGATTTTAATTACTCTAATTCGCATACAAATCATATAGAATTGGATTATACATGCCAAAAAACATATAAAATCAATTTTTTAACAAATTGGCCATCAAACTCACTTTACAGAGAACTAAAATAACTTTCATGGAGAAGGTATATGAGCATGAACTTAAGAGTATAGTTTGAAGAATTTAACCTTGCTACTTGTTAAGATGATTCAAAGATGATGATTCCTCACTAATTCTTCTTCAATTAACTATTTTCCTCACAATTTCTCTCTCAGATTCTCTCTAGCCTTTCTCTGATGAAAATAATAGTAATACGTATATGATATAAGATATAAGCTATAAGGTCTAATATGCATATACGTATATAATAGTAGTGGAGTCATGGGTCGTCAGTTAATCCTATAATGGGTTAACTGACCTCAACCCCCAATAAGACTTTGTTTGTTTGTCCCTTATTCCTCCTTTCCATTTAATTTAATTAAAGCTTTTATTGTATAGTTAATTAATGTCACACCCAATTTAATCAAATAATATTATTTACATCAATTACATAAAAATAGCATAAATCCACATTAAATCACCTAATCATATAATTAAAATTTTTATTTATTAATTATGTCAAATTATTAATTATTTAATTAATTATTAAATTAATTAGAATAACATTATGCTTATCAATTAATATATTAAATCAATTAAGCTCAATTAAATGTATCATTGAATATAAAAATTTCTCCACATTAATTTAATCAATGTAACACATATAATTAAATTAATCTACCACAAATTCATCAATTAATTATTTAACTCAATAATTAAATCATCGAAAAATATTTATTTAATTCAATAAATATTCAAATTAAATTACAAAAATCTCGTTCGTCACAGGAAACCCTCACGAGACAAAACTCGTCCACTTGGGGTAACTTTGGGGTTTAAAGGCTTGTTGCACACGCTAAGTGCAATCGTTTTTCCTACGAAAATGGAGTAGTTTTAGGATGTGTCACTTGAGAAATAAGCTAATGTGGATTTTAATTTTTGACCAAAATTTTGATTTTTTTGTGATAACTTCTGGGAGGACTGATAGACATTGGGTAATCTAAATTTGGTTTTCTTTATTGATCACTACTTTATTTAAGACCCTTCACTCTTAAGCACATATCCATTTGTTCGACCTAGTTTTGACTTGGAAGAAATTTATCTGATTGAACGTCTAGGGAAGAAATTTTGAACTCTCTCAATTGTTTAATCACCACTTGAAGTTGATATGAGGTATTGTTTAAAAAAAAGGAAATGATTTAGGTGAAGTTTGCAAGATTGAAAAGAAAAAAAATTAAAAGAGTAAAGAAATGATTCATGTGGTGGGATGAGATGGAGCGTAAAACGTACTCACTCATAAACATGTGACATGCGAGATGGAGCGTAAAACGCACTCGCTGGTAAGATGGAGCATAAAATGCACTTACCGAAGGAAAAAATATGAAAGAAAGAAAAGCCTTTTGATCCTTTGATGTTATCTGTTGGTTTAACTGAGATTTGTGGGAAAACAAGTGGTTGAGTTTATCTTTCTCCTTTAAGACTTTGATTCTATAGATTTTTCTGTAGTCTGCTAGTTTGATACATGTGGATTCATACACGCACAATGGGTTGAAAATAAAGTAAGATTAATAGGAAAATTTGAGTTTCAGATGATACATTATTTTGAAGTTTCCCAAGAGTTAGTGTTTTGAAACTTTGAGGTCAAGGTTGAAATTCGTATTAATTCATGGCTCAAGTTTGGCGTATTTGTTTAGTTGAATTTTTGGTGTTATTGTTTATCTTTATTTTACCCGAGGACGAGCAAAAGATAAGTGTGGGAGAATTTGATAAGGATGAAATATGTTATATTTTATTCCCTTAATACTTGATCTTATATATTTATTTTGTACCTAAATATATTCATTTTGCTTATATTTGCTATTTTAGGTACAATTGAACCAAGGAATTAACAAGTGGCAAAATAAACAAAGTGCAAGGAAGGTATCCAACTATTAATCATGGGGCCCACGAATTGGTTAGCCGGCTTGTGAAGTGTCATGCAGCCCACGGTTCAGCAATCACATGGGCCAAGTTAATATGCCTTGCATTCAAATGGCTAGCCTTGTAATTACATATTCCATGCAAATCATTAGCAATCACATGTGCCATGTTATTTAGCAGCTTGCTTGCAAATGGAATGAGACTTGCTAGCATTATCACGATTTCAAGCATGCAAAGGTGGCCCCACGAAAGTGACATGCAGCTCACGAATTGGAGAAGGAATGAGTGGGCCACGCTAGCAAGTGAATTGCATGCATTACTCTTAAAAGGCTAAAGCAGCTCACGATTTCATGCATTACAATTAAAAGAGAATTAAGTGGGACCACAATTCACGTTGCAAAGGACATAGGCAGCAAGTATCAACAAAGAAGTAGCTCACGTGCTAAGCTGCTTGGAAGGAAAGTGGAGCAGCTTGGAGATATGGGCCAAGAAAGTTAAGCAAGAGACAAAAGAAGAAGCGAGCATGCATGTTGGGCAGTATGTTATCCCACCCTAGCGGGGTATTTACAAAGGAAGACCCGCCCCAGCAGGTAGGCGACACATGGCCAGTGAATTCCTTTTACGAAACGAATTGTGGAAGCAAGGCTAGGATTTATTGAGAGCTGTGTTTTCTTATATTATAAAAAGAGCTTAAATTAGCATAAAGGGGGGGGGGGAATCTGATATTATTTTTATTGAATAAAATATTTTCCTCTCTATTGTTGGGTGTTTTCTATGGCTATGGATAGCTAAGTTCTTGTTCTTGGATTAAGGAGACGGAAGCCTTGGATTAAATACACTGTGAGATCTAATTGATTATAATTGTTAATTAATAATGTGAGTATTGATTATTCTTCTGTGCTTGAATTACATGATTGATTTGTTTAATTGCTAGGATGCATACTAGTTTTTTTTATTCATTGAAATCTACTGCTAAATTAGATATCGAATCCGTAATTGTTTGGTCACTCTAATTTGCGAAGCAACTAAGATTAATAATTGACTGCAGATCACGAGATTATTATATCTTAGGAAGAATATTCGACTAAATTAAATGCAACCGCTTGTGCTTGTGTTGTTTAGCTTCATCGATTTTTCTAATTCTTAAAGCTTCTACTAGATTAAACTTTTAGCACTTGTCTGAAGTTGTTTAGTAGTTAGGGTTATTTAGATCGCTTGTTTCTATCTAACTAAAATTTAGGAAAGACACGGAATAATTCTAATTGGTGAGTTAATTCTAACATTGAATATTCAAGGTATTAATTGTGTATGCTTGAGTCAATGATCAGTGTGTACTTCTAAGGTGGAAGTTGACTTAATCCAAGGTTTATTTTCCTAATTTACTTCGTTACAGTATTTTACTCATTAGTTTATTTTAATTAACAACACTCAAAACCCCCCCCCCTCTCTTGGAATACAAATTATATAAAAATAGATTAATCAGTCTCTGTGGGATTGACTCTTACTTGCACTACTACATTATTATCGTTCGCAGTAAGGTTTCTTTTTTGTTGTCTGCGATAGCACACCAAACCCAAAAGAAATAAGTACGATAGATGATCAGTCTACAATACTTTATGTTATGCATAACACCATAGTAATTTTCATGTGTGTGTTGGGGCTTCCAACAATATACACTCCCCTTACTATAAGGGTTGTCCAACTCAGCTTTTCAAGATTTCCGCACCAGTCAATTGGTTTGGATAGTTTTCTAAACATGCATATAGTCTAGCCGAATCAAATGGCATAGACACTTTCACGATATTCAAGAACAATACCAAGTTCAACATAAATAATAGCTTTTATAAGGCTCAATGAAATAAGAGTTATTCAATAAGCATACTATCTCAATTTAAACAAGTAAGTAATAAAACTTGCTTGCAATACTCCTTGAATAAAGTAAATACAAGGATAGGATACTTGCACCGTAAAAGAGTGTAAGTTAGAGAACTTGCCTTAAGCGTAGTCTATCCACGTTAAATAAATCAACACTTTCGAATCCCTATCGTAATATAGTTATGGATATATATGATATCCATTATTCATATAGTTTAACATCATACTTTATCTTATATATACAATCAACATATAAGTTAAGTCTTTAACTTACTATACTGTCGTACTAATTTACAATCTTGATTAACATAACTCTCATAGTCTTTTATCCTTAACGTTCCTTTTTTCGGGTTAATCAAGTTCACATATCATCATTATCACATAAGATCACAACCAGTACTAAACACATTTTATTTAGCAAGCTATAAGATGGATATGAGGTAACTGCCAAAATTAGATTAGCAAACTGATTCAATTCTGCTTCCAGACTGGCGCAGCTGCGCCATGGCTAAGCCTAAAGGTGGCGCTGCTACTTTGCCCCCTGGCCAAGACATGGTTGGGCTACTGCCTTGCAGTTTCTTTCTGACATGCAAGCATACAACACAACATAGCATATAAACATTTTTAAAGGTCCTTCCATGCTTGTACAACCCTTCCAAGTTCAATCATGCATGATATAGTTTCTAAGTTAATACATTTAATAATTTAAGGCCATTCAAGGTTATGAAATCATAAAGTCTAACATACTCGCCTTTTAAACACATAAGGTATTCATATAACTCGTGTTAGGCATGTTCATGAGCATCCATATCACATACATGTAACTAGCATCGTTATCGGTTTGAAAACATGCTTCATTTATGCTTAACTTGATTTCACGACATCTAACATGGTAGGAAAATATGTATGATACATTAGTGAGGTCAAGAGCTTTATCAAATATGTCCATAAATATCAGAATCTAAATCTCAATATAACATGTCAAGGTTCACGTTCAACACTTATACTTCCGTTAGTATCGTTCACTAATAAGGTCTAACATGTTCATGCTATATATATACATATGTTAACATGTCCGTCATGCATTTCTAGGCCATATAAACATGCTCGCAAAATCAGAATGCATATATGATACCTACATGCCAAGGTTCACCTTCAAAACTTACATTTTCATTAGAAATGTTCACTAGCGAGGTCCGTATGTTCATGTTACAATATGAAACATATACACACAAGTTGACATGCTTTTTCATGCATTTTTAGGTCATACTAACATGCTCGCAAAGTTAGTATAGTAACATGGCCTGGATACTGGTGTGCTGTCGCAGACAACCAAAAATAAAACTTACTGCGAACGATAATAATGTAGTAGTGCAAGTAAGAGTCGATCCCACAAAGACTGATTAATCTATTTTTATATACTTTGTATTCCAAAAGAGGGGGATTTTTTATTATTGTTAATTAATTAAAATAAACTAATGTGTAAAATATTGTAACGAATTAAATCAAGAGAACAAACCTTGGGTTAAGTCAACTTCCACCTTAGAAACATACACTGATCATTGACTCAAGCATATACAATCAATACTTTGAATATTCATCGTTAGAATCACTTCCATGTCTTTCCTTAATTTTAGTTAGATAGAAACAAGCGATCTAAATAACCCTAACTACTAAACAACTTCAGACAAGTGCTAAAAGTTTAATCTAGTAGAAGCTTTAAGAATTAGAAAAACCGATGAAGCTAAACAACACAAGCACAAGCGGTTGCATTTAATTTAGTTGAATATTTTTCCTAAGATATAATAATCTCGTGATCTGCAGTCAATTATTAATCTTAGTTGCTTCGCAAATTAGAGTGACCAAATAATTACGAATTCGATATCTAATTTAGCAGTAGATTTCAATGAATAATAAACTAGTATGCATCCTAGCAATTAAACAAATCAATCATATAATTCAATCACAGAAGAATAATCAATACTCAAATATTAATTGAACAATTAAAATCAATTAGATCTCACAGTGTAATAATCCAAGGCTTCCATCTCCTTAATCCAAGAACGAGAAATTAGCTATCCATAGCCATTGAAAAACCAAGAAATATAGAGAGAGAATTATTTTATTAAATAGATCCAAGCCCCCTATTTATAAATATTAAAACCTAAATCTTCAACATGCCCTAGCTGCTACCTTTCTTGTTACACCCGTTCCAAATTGCGAAAGGAAAAGAGCTGCAAATTCCGCCTTCCCGCTGGAGCGGGAGATTCCTTGTCTAATATCCCGCTGGGGCGGGATATCTTACTGCCCAGCACTCCTAAAGTCGCATGTTGCTAGGACATGAGCTATAATGAAAGGCTTGCATGAAATCGTGGGCCCCCTTCCCTTGTTAATGCTAAATCCGTGACCCACTTTACTATTTGTATGTGAAGCTTCAATTTTAAATTATGAGCTGCTAGGACTTAAAACCGTGCATGTCCGTGTCCCATGTACTGAGTTGTTATTCATGTGCTAGCTTGCTTCCAATCAACGTGGCCCCCCACTTATTAAGTGGACTTAAGCTACTCCTTTCATTAATAAGTCAGCCGTGGGTCATTACTTAAGAAGCTAGGAATCCTTTGCAAGCTTGCATGCACGTGAGGTGCTTAAGTATCATTCATTTAATTGCTTGTTTCTTTGCATGACGTGGCCCACTTCAATTTACTTCCCTTGCAATTCTTTTCTTTTGTGCACTGCTAAGCCCATTTCGTTCACTTGGTTTAATCGTACCTAAAATAACAAATATAAACAAAATGAATATATTTAAGTCAAAATAAATATAAAAGATTAAGTATTAAGGGAATAAAATATAACATATTTCATCCTTATCAAATTCTCCCACACTTATCTTTTGCTCGTCCTCGGGCAAAACAAAAATAAACTGTACCACAGAAATTCAACTAAACAAATACGCCAAACTTAAGCCACGAGTTATTATGGATTTCAACATTGACCTCAAAGATTCAAAATAATAACTTTGGGAAACTTCAAAACAATGTATCATCTGAAACTCAAATTTATTCAACAATCTTACTTTATTCTCAACCCTTTGTGCGTGTGTGAAACCACCTGTATCAAACCAATCAGACTACAGAAAAATTTATAAAATCGAAGCTTTAAAGGAAGAAGATAAACTCAACCACTTGTCCTCCCACCAATTTTCAGTTAACATCAGTAGATAACATCAAAGGATCAAAAGGCTTTTCTTTCTTTTTATATTTTTTCTTTTTCTTCGGTAAGTGCATTTTATGCTCCATCTTACCAGCGAGTGCGTTTTACGCTCCATCTCGCATGTCACGTGTTTATGAGTGAGTGCGTTTTACGCTCCATCTCATCCCACCACATGAATCATTTCTTGATTACTTTTTTAATTTTTTTTTTCAATCTTGCAAAATTTACCTAAATCATTTCCCTTTTCTTAAACAATACACCAGTATCAACTTTAAGTTGTGATCAAACAATTGAGAGAGTTCAAAGTTTCTTCCCTAGACATTTAATCCGATAAATTCCTTCCAAGTCAAGACTAGTTTGAACAAATGGATATGTGCTTAATAGTGAAGGGTCTTAAATAAAGTAGTGATCAATAAAGAAAACCTGAATTTAGATTACCCAATGTCTATCAGTCCTCCCAGAAGTTATCACAAAGAAATCAAGATTTTTATCATTGGTCAAAAATCAAGATCAAAATTAACTTATTACTCAAGTGACATATCCTAAAACTACTCCATTTTCGTAGGAAATACGATTGCACTTAGCATGTGCAACAAGCCTTTAAACCGCAAGGTCACCCCAAGTGGACGAGTTTTGTCTCGTGAGGGTTTGCAGTGAATATACCCACAAAATTCAAAAAAAACAAAAAATAAAAAAATTTAAAAAATATCCAAAATAATAATAATAATAATAAGTATCCTAAATCCTTCCCCCACACTTAAAACTTACATTGTCCCCAATGTAAACTAAAATGCAAAGAAAAGTAAAGAGATACTCCCCTATGGGTTGCCTCCCATGCAGCGCCTTTGTTTATGGTCGTTGGCTCGACCCAACACTTTCTTTGTGAGTATAGACCGGATCCTTCAAGGTCCACATTTTCCACCTTTTTTTCTCGGGAACCGTCATAGAAATATTTAATCACCTAGGAAGAGGCTTCAAATCCAGAATTGGTGCCTACAAAACAGAGGGTAAAGACTTCTCGTTAGAAATCGGCACTTTATCATAAAATTTGTTACCTGTTTTTGGATCGTCAGACAGAGTTGTTACAGTTGCTTGCAACTCGGTGTTCAATGTCAAATTCGCACTTTCCAATTTATCCTTACCATCAAGTTCACCGATTTCCTGTACTAAAGAGTCAATCGCATCAATTGAAAAAATAGATTTATCATCAGTGGGGTATTGCATGGCATCATAAATATTCAATTTAATAATTTCGCCATCAATTTCCATTGAAAGTGTTCCACTATGAACGTCTATTTTAGTCTTTGATGTTTTTAAGAATGGTCTTCCTAACAAAATAGGGGCATTTTGGTCACCATTTTCCATATCAAGCACATAAAAATCACTAGGAAAGATCAAATTATTGACTTGCACAAGAACATCCTCAATTACACCTTTGGGAAAGACATTAGATCTGTCAGCCAGCTGTATTACAACTCCAGTTTTATTCAAAGGTTTCAGTGATAGATTAACATATATAGAATATGGCATGACATTTATTAAGGCTCCTAAGTCTAACATGGCTTTTTCAATTTTAGCGCTACCTATCGTGCACGGAATAGTGAACATACCCGGATCTGGGCACTTAGTAGGTAGCTTTCGTTGGATGACTGCAGAAACATTTTCTCCTACCCTCACCTTTTCATAATTTTTCATTTCCTGTTTCCTCTTATGTGTATGCAATTCTTTTAGAAATTTAGCATAACGAGGTACTTGTTTAATAGCATCTAACAATGGAATATTTACCTCGCATTTACGAAAAGTTTCATACAAATCTGAATTTTTTTGGTATTTTCTATTTTCTGTTAAAGCAAGAGGGAAAGGAGGTACCGGTTTATATTCAGAGAGAGGAGGAAATTTACGCTTAGGTTCATCCTTGTCATGCAGAACACTGCTGTCTGCTTCTTCTTTTTCCTTAGTCGTATTGTTTTGATCTTCTGGTGTAGGCACTGTCTTTTCTGGAATTGTTATCTCCTTACCATTCCTCAAAGTGATTGCACTTACATTTTCTTTTGGATTCACCACTGTTTGAGAGGGTAATTTTCCAGAGCTTTGCGCTTCCAATCGACTAATTGCAGTTGCCATTTGTCCTACTTGTGTACCTAAATTCTGAATACTTGCCCTCGTTTCCTGTTGAAAATTTAAAGTGTTAGTGGCAAGTGTTTTAACAATATCTTCTAAAGACATGCTAGGGGCCGAAGATTGGCCCTGTTGTTGTCTATTGAGATACGATGGTTTGTACTGCTGCTGATTTGGAAAAGTTTGAGGTGCGGGTGGACTTGCTTGTGGATTCCCATAGCTAAAGTTAGGATGATCCCTCCATCCAGGATTATATGTATTAGAGTAGGGATCATGATTCCGTTGTGGTTGGCCAGGAAATCCTCCTGCTGCATTTGCCTGCTCAACGGATTCCTCTTGAAGAGTTGGGCATGCATCTGTCGGATGTCCTACTACCGCACAAATCCCGCAAGCTTTTACCTGTTGTGTGTTACCTGCACCCATTTGACGAACAAGAGCAGTTAAACTCGCAATTTGTTGTTCAATAGAAGAAATTTGTACCTCACTAGCATTCCTAGGTGCAGAATCAAGTCTAGTGCCAAATTGTTGAGAGTTGGCTTCCATATTTGCAATTAGACTTCTTGCAGCCTCGGGGGTCTTATCCACCAACGCTCCGCCACTAGCAGCGTCAATCATGCTTCTGTCTGTACAACTAAGACCTTCGTAGAAATATTGGATGAGAAGCTGATCACTGATTTGGTGATGAGGGCAACTAGCACACAATCTTTTGAAACGTTCCCAATACTCATGTAGGGATTCTCCGTTGTTCTGCCTCACACCACAAATTGACTTCCGTATGTTGGCCGCCCTTGAAGCTGGGAAATATTTCTCTAAAAAGAGTCTTTTGATCTCTTCCCATGTGGTGATACTTCCGGAGGGTAAATAGTAAATCCAATCCTTAGCTGAATCTTTTCAGAGAAAATGGGAAGGCTCTTAGCTTGATCTGTTCTTCAGTTAGTCCGATAGACTTCATACTCGTACATACCACATGGAATTCCTTCAAGAGTTTGTGGGGATCTTCACCTGCCAAACCATGAAAAGAAGGCAGAAGATGTATCAGTCCAGATTTCAATTCAAAATGAATGTTAGTATCAAGATTAGGGAAAGTTATGCATAAGGGCTGTTGGTTCAAATCAGGAGCCGAAAGCTCTTTTAGTGTTCGATTTGCTGCCATGGCTTCCTTTTCTTCACGAATTTCCTGAGCTTCCTTTCTTAATCTGCGACAAGTTCTTTCTATCTCTGGATCAAACTTTAAATCACCTTGATTAGTAGATCGAGTTTCGAGCATAAACAATCAAGGAAATTCAAATTATCTAAAAAAAATATAAAAACAAAAATAAAATAAGGTTTACAAAAATAAATATAGACTAAAATCAATCCCTGGCAACGGCGCCAAAATTTGGTGTGCTGTCGCAGACAACCAAAAATAAAATTTACTGCGAACGATAATAATGTAGTAGTGCAAGTAAGAGTCGATCCCACAGAGACTGATTAATCTATTTTTATATACTTTGTATTCCAAAAGAGGGGGATTTTTTATTATTGTTAATTAATTAAAATAAACTAATGTGTGAAATATTGTAACGAATTAAATCAAGAGAACAAACCTTGGGTTAAGTCAACTTCTACCTTAGAAACATACACTGATCATTGACTCAAGCATACACAATCAATACTTTGAATATTCATCGTTAGAATCACTTCCATGTCTTTCCTTAATTTTAGTTAGATAGAAACAAGCGATCTAAATAACCCTAACTACTAAACAACTTCAGACAAGCGCTAAAAGTTTAATCTAGTAGAAGCTTTAAGAATTAGAAAAAACGATGAAGCTAAACAACACAAGCACAAGTGGTTGCATTTAATTTAGTTGAATATTTTTTCTAAGATATAATAATCTCGTGATATGCAGTCAATTATTAATCTTAGTTTCTTTGCAAATTAGAGTGACCAAACAATTACGGATTTGATATCTAATTTAGCAGTAGATTTCAATGAATAATAAACTAGTATGCATCCTAGCAATTAAACAAATCAATCATATAATTCAATCACAGAAGAATAATCAATACTCAAATATTAATTGAACAATTAAAATCAATTAGATCTCACAGTGTAATAATCCAAGGCTTCCGTCTCCTTAATCCAAGAACGAGAAATTAGCTATCCATAGCCATTAAAAAACCAAGAATTATAGAGAGAGAATTATTTTATTGAATAGATCCAAGCCCCCTATTTATAAATATTAAAACCTAAATCTTCAACATGCCCTAGCTGCTACCTTTCTTGTTACACCCGTTCCAAATTGCGAAAGGAAAAGAGCTGCAAATTCCGCCTTCCCGCTGGAGCGGGAGGTTCCTTGTCTAATATCCCGCTGGGGCGGGATATCTTACTGCCCAGCACTCCTAAAGTCGCATGTTGCTAGGACATGAGCTATAATGAAAGGCTTGCATGAAATCGTGGGCCCCCTTCCCTTGTTAATGCTAAATCTGTGACCCACTTTACTATTTGTATGTGAAGCTTCAATTTTAAATTATGAGCTGCTAGGACTTAAAACCATGCATGTCCGTATCCCATGTACTGAGTTGCTATTCATGTGCTAGCTTGCTTCCAATCAACGTGGGCCCCCCACTTATTAAGTGGACTTAAGCTACTCCTTTAATTAATAAGTCAACCGTGGGTCATTCCTTAAGAAGCTAGGAATCCTTTGCAAGCTTGCATGGACATGAGGTGCTTAAGTATCATTCATTTAATTGCTTGTTTCTTTGCATGACGTGGCCCACTTCATTTTACTTCCCTTGCAATTCTTTTCTTTTGTCCACTGCTAAGCCCATTTCGTTCACTTGGTTTAATCGTACCTAAAATAACAAATATAAACAAAATGAATATATTTAAGTACAAAATAAATATAAAAGATTAAGTATTAAGGGAATAAAATATAACATATTTCATCCTTATCACATACATATCAAGTTCATTTCTAAAATTCTATGTTTATTTCGAAAACTATAACTTTATCAATCATGCATACTAATCATAGTAAAACATGTTCACGCTAGGCTAATGTACTCATATATATATGTTACTCATGCTAGCATGCTTGTTTAAGTAGTATATTAACTAACTAGCACTAACAGCATTAACATAAGTCAAAAACTAGTGCAGGGGACTAGCACAGCTACGCTGTTGCCTGAGCTGAACTGAAAGCTTTTGCTTCGGCAGAAAGCAAGCCAAACCTTAAAATTTCTTTATGAAATTGATTGTGATCATGCTACATTGTATACTAACATACTTTATAAGCTAATACAACAACTAAACAAGTATTTCCCACTTCAATTAATATCTAATTCCACAAAATCAAGAATCTAAGAATATATGAAATGAAGAACAAGAAAAGGATTATACCTCTGCTATATGAGATTGGACTATTGAAGTCTCTTTCTCTATAAACTATCTTGCTAACAAACTTACAATACACTCTCAATTCAACACTTAAGCAAAATCTCAGCAAATTAATTTGAAGGGGGAATAGGCTATATTTATAGAGTTCACAATACTGAGACAAAGCTTTTCTCCTCCAACTTAAACCAATGTGAATAAGAATTGTATGTTGGTTATGAAAGAGTTGGTAGTTAGTTGGTGGATTTCATCATTAAAGCCACTCATTTGTTCATCATTTGCTAGAACATTGCTGAGTTTGAGAAAATAGGGAGTAGGCTAGCTTGGAGTATTGTGACACCCCCAAATCCGGGTACTTCAATTCCACTTGATTTGGTGTTCACTGTACAAATATCATCTATCTATCTACCCATAATAAATGCAAACCATGCAATAGATAGAAATAAATCCTCCCCTTATGGGGTTACAACATCTGAATAATAAATACAATCTCAGGTCATACTAACCTTAAACATCTGTGCGGAACATAAACAAATAAATAAGTCTTACACAACTTTAACATATGTCTGAAACATAAACATATAAAAATAAATAATAAGTCTTCATCACTTGTTGACCTTGCCCTTGCCTTTGCTAGTAGAAGGCTCGTCGGACCTTTCGTTCTTAACTGCAATGTTATTATTACGCAAGAGTGAGCACGATTGCCCACAAATATAATAGTACAACAACAATATAATAACATGCGAGTGAATCAAAGACATCTGAATAAAGAAACTCAACTTTTGACTCAAGAATGAATAACAGAAATCAAAAGAACGTCTGAGGGTCATAAGACCTTGAACTATGTCCTAGGTTGTAAAGTTTTTATGCTTTAAACCTTTAACAGTCATAAGACTAGGGACTCTACTTCTCGTACTTAGGGGGATCAGCCCTTAGTACCATACTGTGCACAATATCTCAACGCTAAAGCATAAATAATCCCCTTTTACACGGTTGTTCATCTCAGTTTTGACATCAGAGTCGGCACCAAAGAAAGTTTGGTTTGGATAAGCTCAATAAGTATTCTAGAATTTAGAACGTTCATCAACTATGGACTAGTCGAATCAATAAGGGTTCACTAGTCCTATAAGGTTCAACAATAACATCGATATTCAACTTGAATAATAAATCTTAAGAGTATACAATTGAATAAGTATTGTATAACTAAATCATACTTTTAAAAGAGTTACAATATCTAATATGAATTTCAAACTGGAACAATTAAGAACACGAGCTTACTCGATATAGAAACACAAGTTTAAGACTTAATAAATGAATAAATTAGAATTTAGGGAACTTGCTAAATCAATAAGTTAGGGATAGGATACTTGTCTCTTGCACAAGCTACAAATATAATTACAATTCACTTCCTCAACGTCCTGCACATTACATTATGTATACGACATCGATTAGTTTTCATAACTACCATGTTTAACTGTTGAACTATTCACTTAAGTTTGACTTACAACTTGGTTTATAATATTACTCAATGGCTAACCACATAACATGAATGTAAACTCACAACATGCATATCATACATGTATAGCCCTTTAAATAATCATAATCAAGTTTTACAATTACGATATTTAAGTTTGCACTTAGTTTGTTAACTTGAACCTTCACATTATCTTATACATGTCAATAACTTAGTTTATTAATCATGAACTTCAAATCATATAATATTCATGTATGTAACTTAGAACAACATCTTTTATTATCGAGAACACTACACTTGTGTGCGTGCATGTCCGAAGCCCTCCGATTGCCTCCGAATACGCATTAGTCACAAATATGACCATTTTTACCCATTTTAACGATTTCAAATTGAAACACTTAAAGAATGAAAGTTGTAGGTCTACTCGTTATCTTTCCGAATCATCTTGAATCGCCTTAATCAGAATTTGTATGAAAACGTTATGCTTATTTTACTACAAGAGGTTAAAACAGTTTCGAAAACCAAAAAAAAAAACTTTCGGACAGCCCCTATACCTGTTGGGGTGGGTCTTTATGCCCATGAACACCCGCTGGGGCGGGGCCCCCTGCTGGTGCATTCCCTGGTTCGCGATTTTGACAGTTCGTTGGCCCAATTACTCCAATTAAATGCAAATTAAACTCACACAGCGATTTCTATGAAGTACGAACTTTATTGAAACAATGTTACTAACATGTTTTTAAGATCTTAAATCATGCAATTACTTGAATTAAATCATTAAATTTCACCGTTCTTGGTGTTCTTAATGGTTTTGAAGAAAAATATGAAATTTGACGTCACGGATTCGTTATAACTCCGAATCCGTCCGTTCATAGTTTGTTTTCTTTGTTTTAACATGTATTATCATAATCTACTGTCAAATTTAAGTTAAAAAAAATCATTCATGGCATAAAAATTGTACGTAAGGACCGTATGGGCCATATATAAAACTTCTATACTCTATAACTTTCGAAAACTCAATTCAAACAAAATTCTATGGTGTGATTACTGAAAGTTATGCATATATGGCATATAATATGTTATTAACAATTAGTAACACCTATAAGGTCATATGATTAACAATCATCGACATAAAACATTTAATTTGCACGTAAGGGCATATATATAACTTTTCTACTCTGTGACTTTTGAATTCTAAATTAAAGCATACCTTCATGGATTTGATTATTTTAAACATACATATGTTGTAGAAAGTATGTTATGAACATCAATTAACACATATATGATCATAACTCATGTAATTAACACCAATTTTATTCACAGAGAACTCAAGTTGGCTTTTTTATGGAAGAAATATATATATACGTAAATATAAAGGTTGAATCAAGAGGTTACCCTTGCTAACTCTGTGAAGATGATGTACTTTAATTCGTCAATTTCTTTCAACTCTCTCTCAATTCTCTCCTTTTCTCTCTATATTCTTCCTGACTACTTTTCAAAGGACTGATAATAGTAATATATAATATAATACGTATAACATGTATAGTGGGTGAGTAGTCGTCCGTTACTCCCTTAATGGGTTAACTGGCTCCAACTCCCCTTAGGGCCTTGTTTGGCTAGCTCATTCCTACCCCCTTTCCATTTATTTTAATTATAGATTTATAATATAGTTTTAATATCACACCCAATTTAATCAAATAATGTTATTTAAATCAATTAAATAAAATGGCATAAATCCACATTAAATCACATAGTCCCATAATTAAAATTCTCATTTATTAATTATATCAAACCATTAAATCTCTAATTAATTATTAAATTAATTAGAACACATTATGCTTATTAATTAATATATTAATCAAATAAGCTCAATTAAATGCATCATTAAATATAAAAATTTCTTCACATTAATTTAATCAATGCAACACATATAATTAAATTAATCTACCACAAATTCATCAATTAATTAGTTAATTCAATAATTAAATCATCGAAAAATATTTATTTAATTTAATAAATATTCAAATTAAATTAGAAAATCTCGTTCGTCACATCTTTCCCCCCTTAAAAGGATTCTGTCCCCAGAATCACGGTTTAATTAAAAATTTCATCCCATTACATTCCCCCCCTTATAAAGATTCTGTCTCCAAAATCGCTACACATAATTTAAGTAAATAAATGCGGGTAATTCTTCATCATATGCTCTTCGAGTTCCCACGTAGCTTCTTCAGCATTGTGGTTCCTCCAAATTACCTTAACAAAAGGTATAACTTTATTTCTGAGGACTTGTTCTTTCCTGTCAACGATCTGAACAGGAATTTCTTCATAGGATAAGTCTTTCTCAAAATGTAGGGGTTTATATTCAATCACATGCTTGTAATCGGGTTTGTAGGGGCGTAAAACTGAAACATGGAAGACGTTATGGATATTCTCTAGCGCTGGAAGGTAAGGCTACCTCATACGCAACGTCTCTAATCCTTCGCAGTACCTCGAAGGGTCCAATGAACCTCGGGCTCAATTTCCCCTTCTTACCAAATCTGATATTTCCCTTCCAGAGAGAGACTTTCAAAAATACAAAGCTACCAGATTCAAACTCAATATTTTTACGATGTGGATCGGCGTGTTTCTTTTGCCTATCTTGAGCTGCTACCAGTCTTGTTCCGATTACCTTGACTATCTCTGCTGTCTACTGTACCAGTTCTGGACCTAGTAGTTGTCTCTCACCAACTTTATCCCAGTATAGCGGGGTTCTGCATTTTCTTCCGTACAACGCTTCGTAAGGCGGCATGCCAATACTAGCGTGGTAACTGTTGTTGTAACCGAATTCCACAAGCGATAGGTGGTCATCCCAGTTGCCTTTGAAATCCATAATGCATGCTCTCAGCATATCTTTCAATGTCTGGATCGTTCTTTCGCTCTACCCGTCTGTCTGTGGGTGATAAGCCGTACTCATTCTCAACTGTGTCCCCATGCATTCCTATAGTCATTTCCAGAAGTTCGATGTGAAACGCGAATTTCTGTCGAAAACTATTGACACCGGAACTTCGTGCCTTGAAATAATCTCTTTCACATATAGCCTTGCCAACTGGTCTAAGTTGAATCTGATTTTGATCAAAAGGAAGTGTGCGGATTTCGTCAGTCGGTCAATGATAACCCATACTGCATCGTAGCCTTTCTGAGTCGTAGGAAGGCCGACCACGAAATCCATCGTAATGTGTTCCCATTTCCATTCTGGGATTTCCAGGGGTTGTAGAAAACCACTCGGTCTCTGATGTTCTTCTTTCACTTTCTGACAGGTTAGACACTTTGCAACACACTCAGCAACATCTCGTTTCAAATTCGGCCACCAGAAGTGTTGTCAAAGATTCAGGTACATCTTGGTACTACCGGAGTGAATCGAATACCGTGAGCTATGGGCCTTTCTCAAAATGTCCTCCTTAATCTCTGGCACTGACAGTACCCACACTCTATTCTCAAATCTCAGTAGTCCCTCACTGTCTATCTTGAATCTTGGTTCGGTTCCTTCAGATATCTTTTTCTTCACTTTCTCACATTCTTCGTCCTGAAGTTGAGCTTCCTTAACTTTATCCAATAGGGTTGTACCAGCTTGCATCTGAAACAACTTCTCGTCAATCTCCATCAAATACTTCACTTCCAATTCCAGCTTTTCCATTACTGAAATTAGCTCCTCTTGAGCGGTCAACATCATCAATTTCTTCCGACCCTTTCTGCTTAAGGCGTCGGCGACCACATTAGCCTTACCCGGATGGTATAAGATTTCACAGTCATAGTCCTTAATTAACTCCAACCACCTTCTCTGGCACATATTCAAGTCCTTCTGTGTAAAAATATATTTCAGACTCTTGCGGTCTGTATATATTTCACACTTATCCCCATAGAGTGTCTCCAAATTTTCAAAGCAAATACCACTACAGCTAACTCCAAGTCATGGGTCGGATACCCCTTCTCATAGTCTTTCAATTATCGTGAGGCATACACAATGACCCTGCCATTTTGCATAAGCACACAGCCAAGTCCTTTATGCGACGCATCACTATAAATCACAAAATTTCCTATGTCGTCCGGAACGGATAACACAAGTGCTGAACTTAACCTCCTCTTAAGCTCTTGGAAGCTTTCCTCACATTTCTCCGTCCAAACGAATTTCACCGATTTTCTAGTCAAATTCGTCAGCGGAGTTGCGATATTGGAAAAGTCCTGAATGAATCTTTTATAATAACCCGCCAATCCAAGAAAACTCCTCACTTCCGACGGTGTTTTCGGCTGATCCCAGTTCATCACAGCTTCGACTTTAGAGGGATCTATCGAAATTCTGTCCTTGTCGATCACAAGAATTCACATTTCAAAAATTTGGCGTACAACTTCTCTCTTCTTAACGCCTCTAATGTTAAGTTCAGATGTTCTACATGTTCTTCCTTGGTCTTCGAGTATACCAAAATATCGTCGATAAAGACCACCACGAATTTGTCCAAAAATGGCTTGAACACTCTATTCATTAAGCCCATAAATGCTGCAGGAGCATTCGTTAGACCAAATGACATTACCATATATTCGTAGTGACCATATCGAGTCCTAAATATTGTCTTCGAAACATCCTCTGGCCTCACCTTCAGCTGATGATAGCCACTCCTCAAGTCTATCTTTGAAAAGTACCTTGCACACTTCAATTGGTCAAACAGATCGTCGATCCTCGGTAATGGATACTTATTCTTAATTGTAACCTTATTCAGTTCTCTATAGTCGATGCAAAGCTGCATCATCCCGTCCTTCTTTTTCACAAACAACACCGGCACTCCCCACGGCGATACGCTCGGTTGGATGTACTTCTTGTCCAGTAACTCTTGCAGTTGTACCATCAACTCTTTCATCTCTATTGGAGCCATCCGGTACGGTGCCTTCGATATTAAGGCCATCCCTGGCGCCAAATCGATCACAAACTCAACCTCTCTGTCTGGCGGAAGTCCTGGCAGATCATCAGGAAATACATCAATGAAGTCCTTCACGACTGGTATATCTTCCACTTTCGGGTTTTCTTTACGACTATCGACTATGTAGGCTAAATATCATACACAGCCTTGTCTTAACAACTTCCTGGCCTGCATCATCGTCAGACAACTTGCTTGTCTAGGCGATTTGCTGCCATAAAACACAACCTTTGACGGGGTCATAAGGTTGATACACTTCCTCTGGCAATCAATTACAGCCCCATAATTGAATAGCCAATCCATTCCCAGAATAACATCGAATTCCCCAAGCCTAATATGGATAAGATCTACATTAATGTTACCCTTAATATCCACCCTACAGTTCTTGGGTACGTACTTAGTAGGGATTACTTCTCTCTTCGCAATTTCTATGTTCATGGGGTATTCTAACTCGTCCATAGGCAATTCTAAGTTCTTAACAAAGTCATCGGATATAAATGAACAAGAAGCACCCGAATCAAATAGTACATAAGCATTAACTATATTGATCAGAATGATACCTGACACCACATCGCGAGACTGTACAGCATCTTGTACGGTCATGTTGAAGGTCCTGGTGGTTGGTAGGTTGGTTGCGGTTGGTCCCGTGATAGTTAGAGCACTTCCACCGCTGTTCCCCCTGTTCCTTCCTGATCCTGCCCCTCCAGATCCCTTCTTGGGACAGTCCCTTGCCAGATGGTCCTTTGAGCCGCAAGTGAAGCAAGCGCCCTTCTTTGGGTTCGGACAGTTAGGTGCTATGTGGCCTTCATGACCATAATTGTAGCACACTCATTTTCCCTTCATACAGACCCCCAGGTGAGCTTTCCCGCAGGTCGGACAAGTTTTGATCCTCTTCTTCTGACCTCCTTGCTGATTCCCGGTTGATGAGTTATCATTCCACCTCCTCTTCTGATTATTACTTCCCCCCGTGTTGCTACCACTAGCCTTGTTAACTTCTTCACCTTCACTCTTCTTCTTTTTCTGATCTTGGTTATACTTTGTAACAGCGTCACTCCCGCCTTCAGCGACAATGGCCTTCTCTAGCACCCCAGCAAAAGTGTTCAATTGGAACATTAACACTTTGCTATACAACCAGGGCTTCAGGCCCTGTTCAAACCTCCTTGCCTTCCTTTGATCGGTGTGCACTTGATACGTGGCAAACCTAGACAACTCATTGAATTTCTCCGCATATTCCGGTACAAACATATTCCCCTGTTTCAGCTCCAAAAATTGAACCTCCATTTGATTCTTCGAGCTGGTCGAAAAATACAACTCGAAGAACATCTCTTTGAACTTCTCCCAAGTAATCACACCTTCTCCTCCCCGGACCTTATTCGCTTGCCACCAATAACTAGCTTCGAATTTCAGCATGAACGTTGCGTAGGCGGTTTTCTGGTCTTCTCTGACTTTGGCGACGTCAAAAACTTTTTCCATCTCCATCACCCAGATTTGAGCTTCTATCGGGTTTATGGTGCCTTTAAGCTCTGGCGGTCCCACCGCCTTGAAGTCCTTGAACGTTTTGTTCGGTGGAGCTTGAGGTTGGTTGTTAAACGTTCCAGCAAGTAAGTTTGCCAACTGCTGAACGGGGTTAGCATTGGCGTCGTTGTTGTTCGTTGACCCTTCTTGGGCCTGTTGATGGTTAGGTCGTCTCTTTGGCAGCATTTTTCTGTTAAGAAATACTCATATTAGATCTTTATTCAATTCTCTAAATATCCAAGGCTTAACTTAAACATTTAGACACAATCAGTCAACACATTATCTCAAATAAACTCTGATATTTTATTAAATCAAAAATTTTAACATAACACGATAGCATCACTGCTATTTACATCAACTATCCCGAGATAAAGAATCTACAGGATTTAAAACATAAAATATTCCTCTGTATATAAACACATTATAATTTACATTTTTAACTACCAGATAGGTTTCACAAAATCAAATGTTCCTATCACTGCCCATTAAGGTGACGAACAGCTTTGCCACGCTCTTCTTCCAGAAGTAGGGACATCGTCCTGCGATCTAGCATGTATGACGGTAGTCCTTCGAACTGAATTGGGTACCTCATAACCCGATCTTGGGCTTCATCAATTGCATACTAAAGTGTAGAGTACGTCTCCTCAAGCTTGGCCTTCTTCGCCCGACAGTTGTCTTCTGCGAGATCTGCTCGTCTTGATTCCTTTACCCAGGCCTCCTCTACTATAGCCAGCCTTGTTGATTTCTCTTTTAGTTCATTCTTTAACTCCTTTATTTCCTCTGACGTTTTCTCGATTTGGCCTTTCTCGTGAACCAAATCCCACTCTACATTTCCCAGATGTGTGTGAAGAGCCTCAGCCTCTCCATCCCTCTGCTCGATGGTAGACTGTTGAGTAACCGATCGTTCCCTCAGCTCCTGAACAGTCTCCCTCAGCTCCTGAACAGTCTCCCTCAGCTCCTGAATAGAATCACGTAACTCTATGTTACTGTCATACAGCTCGTCATACATCTCAGCACTGATAGAGCTCGGCGGGAACTCTTCAGGGTCTTCCTCCTCCTCTTCGGCTGCTTCAGCCTGAACCTCAATCTCCTCAGGGTCTTCCTCAGAGTCCTCCTCTGAATCAGACACCGACACATACTCCTGACCAATGACTGTGATCAAGGGTGATGGCTCTCGTCGGACTAACTGCTCCCAGACTACGTGGATATCTTGGGGCTCCTCCTCTTTAGACTCTAGGGATACAAGGTCCCTGGACTGACTAGGTTCTCCAGCATCCGTCATCCTGACAAATAAAATTTTAAGTCTTAGTTATTACGAGATGCTAATCGATACTCAAGTATATAAGTATAAGCACATAGCACATAAGATAAGTTATTATCTTTCTTAGAACTCGATAAGAGTTATCATTACTATGTTCTCGATCTCTAAAAGGCTACTATCCTAAGGTTTTCCCCCACCTAAGGTTCATAACCTATAGCTCTGATACCAACCTGTGACACCCCCAAATCCGAGTACTTTAATTCCACGGGATAGAAATAAATCATCCCCTTATGGGGTTACAACATCTGAATAATAAATACAATCCCAGGTTATACTAACCTTAAACATCTATGCGGAACATAAACAAATAAATAAGTCTTACACAACTTTAACATAAGTCTGAAACATAAACATATAAAAATAAACACCAAGTCTTCATCACTTGTTGACCTTGCCCTTGCCTTTGCTAGTAGAAGGCTCGTCGGACCTTTCGTTCTAAACTGCAATATTATTATCACACAAGAGTGAGCACGATTGCCCACAAGTATAATAGTACAACAACAATATAATAACATGTGAGTGAATCAAAGACATCTGAATAAAGAAACTCAACTTTTGACTCAAGAATGAATAACAGGAATCAAAAGAACGTCTGAGGGTCATAAGACCTTGAACTATGTCCTAGGTTGTAAAGTTTTTATGTTTTAAACCTTTAACAGTCATAAGACTATGGACTCTACCTCTCGTACTTAGGGGGATCAACCCTTAGTACCATACTGTGCACATTATCTCAACGCTAAAGCATAAATAATCCCCTTTAACAGGGTTGTTCATCTCAGTTTTGACATCAGAGTTCGCACCAAAGGAAGTTTGGTTTGGATAAGCTCAATAAGTATTCTAGAATTTATTACGTTCATCAACTATGGACTAGTCGAATCAATAAGGGTTCACTAGTCCTATAAGGTTCAACAATAACATCGATATTCAACTTGAATAATAAATCTCAAGAGTATACAATCGAATAAGTATTGTATAACTGCACCATGCTTTTAAAAGAGTTACAATATCTAATATGAATTTTGAACTAGAACAATTAAGAACACAAGCTTACTCGATATAGAAACACAATTCTAAAACTTAATAAATGAATAAATTAGAATTTAGGAAACTTGCTAAATCAATAAGTTAGGGATAGGATACTTGCTTCTTGCACAAACTACAAATATAATTACAATTCACTTCCTCAACGTCCTACACATTATATTATGTATACGACATCAATTAGTTTTTATAACTACCATGTTTTACTGTTGAACTATTCACTTAAGTTCGACTTACAACTTGGTTTATAATATTACTCAATGGCTAACCACATAACATGAATGTAAACTCACAACATGCATATCACACATGTATAGCCCTTTAAACAATCATAATCAAGTTTTACAATTACGATATTTAAGTTTGCACTTAGTTTGTTAACTTGAACCTTCACATTATCTTATACATGTCAATAACTTAGTTTATTAATCATGAACTTCAAATCATATAATATTTATGTATGTAACTTAGAACAATATTTTTTATTATCGAGAACACTACACTTGTGTGCGTGCATGTCCGAAGCCCTCCTATTGCCTCCGAATACGCATCAGTCACAAAGATGGCCATTTGTACCCATTTTAGCAATTTCAAATTGAAAAAATTAAAGAATAAAAGTTATAGGTCTATTCGTTATCTTTCTGAATCATCTTGAAACCAAAAAAGTTACAGTCTCGGAAACCAAAAAAAAGAGCTTCTAGACAGCCCCTATACCTGCTAGGGCGGGTCTTTATGTCCATAAACACCCGCTGGGGCGGGGGCCCCTGCTAGTGCACTCCCTGGTTCGTAATTTTGACAGTTCGTTGGCCCAATTACTCTAATTAAATGCAAATTAAACTCACACAGCGATTTCTATGAAGTACGAACTTCATAGAAACATCATACAATATTACTAACATTTTTTAACATCTTAAATCATGCAATTACTAGAATCAAATAATTAAATTTCAGCGTTCTTGGTGTTCTTGACGGTTTTGAAGAAAAACATGAAATTTGACGTCACGGATTTGTTATAACTCCGAATCCGTCCGTTCAAAGTTTGTTTTCTTTGTTTTAACATGTATTAACATAATCTACTGTCAAATTAAGTTAAAAAAATTATTCATGGCATAAAAATTGTACGTAAGGGCCGTATGGGCTATATATAGAACTTTTATACTTTATAACTTTCGAAAACTCAATTCAAACAAAATTCTATGGTGTGATTACTGAAAGTTATGCATATATGGCATATAATATGTTATTAACAATTAGTAACACCTATAAGGTCATCTGATTAACAATCATCGACATAAAACATTTAATTTGCACGTAAGGCCATATATATAACTTTTCTACTCTGTGACTTTTGAATTCCAAATTAAAGCATACCTTCATGGATTTGATTGTTTTAAACATACATATGTTGTAGAAAGTATGTTATGAACATCAATTAACACGTATATGATCATAGCTCAAGTAATTAACACCAATTTTATTCATAGAGAACTCAAGTTGGCTTTTTCATGGAAGAAATATATATATACGTAAATATAAAGGTTGGATCAAGAGGTTACCCTTGCTAACTCTGTGAAGATGATGTACTTTAATTCTTCAATTTCTTTTACCTCTCTCTCAATTCTCTCCTTTTCTCTCCATATTCTTCCTGACTATTTTTCAAAGGATTGATAACAGTAATATATAATATAATACGTATAACATGTATAGTGGGTGAGTGGTTGTTCGTTACTCCCTTAATGGGTTAACTAGCTCCAGCTCCAATTAGGGTCTTGTTTGGCTAGCTCATTCCTTCCTCCTTTCCATTTATTTTAATTATAGCTTTATAATATAGTTTTAATATCACACCCAATTTAATCAAATAATATTATTTAAATCAATTAAATAAAATGGCATAAATTCACATTAAATCACACAGTCCCATAATTAAAATTCTCATTTATTAATTATATCAAACCATTAAATCTCTAATTAATTATTAAATTAATTAGAACATATTATGCTTATTAATTAATATATTAATCAAATAAGCTCAATTAAATGCATCATTGAATATAAAAATTTCTCCACATTAATTTAATCAATGCAACACATATAATTAAATTCATTTACCACAAATTCATCAATTAATTAGTTAATTAAATAATTAAATCATCAAAAAATATTTATTTAATTCAATAAATATTCAAATTAAATTACAAAATTTTGTTCGTCACAACTATTCACGTGAAGAGAATGAGAGGTGACTCTTATTATGGGACAAGAGAATGCAGCTCAGCCATTGGGCAATATGGGTATATACAACACTTACATATACATTATATATATACTTAGGTTATAATTTAATGTCACCATGTAATTCACATAATGTAGTAAATATAATTTGCACATATATAATTCATATACATTTTATCATACTGGTATAATTTAATCAGATATTATCACATTACATTATCTCATTTATTATTCGATTAAATATTAAAATCATCATCCATTAGCAATTGTTTATTATATATTCAAGAGATATTAATTTAATGCTCGCACACTCACATTGTCGCATAAGTATTATCCATGTAACCTTCACAACTTAATAAATCTTACTATATAGTTTATGCATATTATATTGATGCGTCACATTGCACTTCATATAATATAGAGGTAAGTACTATATATTATATGTTTAATTATCGCATGCTTGCACATAACAATTAATTGAGTAATCATTATATTAATTATCCATTTCCTCTATTAACCGGTTATTAACAGTTATTAACATTATTATACGATTAATTATCGCATTTCTCAATAATTAAATAAATATAATTCTTATTATATTTATAAACAATTTACTCATTATTATATTTCTCATAATAGCAATTTAACAATTAATATATATTAATTGATCACTTAATAATTCCGTCATCTTTGAATTCATCATCGAATCTATTCTCGTGCCACACAAGGCATTTCAACGAGCTTATCATAACTCCGTATCTTTCTCAATTATTATAATTTCAATTCGAATTCATTTGAATTAACTTATCTCATAACACATAAATATTTATATTCAAATAAATATTCAACTTCTATTAATATCGATATAAATCTTTATTCACGAAAATTCTCGGGTATTACAAATGTCATTTCCTACCAGAAATATATCATCAACATATAATACAAAGAATAAAACAGTGCTCCCACTAACCTTCTAGTACACACATGGTTCATCCTCGTTTTTGATAAAATCAAACTCTTTGATTGTTTTACCAAAAGGAATGTTCCATCTTTGAGAAGCTTTATTCAATCCATAAATGAAATGGTGTAACTCATATACATGATTTTTTTCAACCATTGAAATAAATTCATCTGGCTGTATCATACATACATTCTCCTCTAATAATATATATTTGAGGAAGGACGTCTCCACTTCCATTTGCCAAATTTAGTGAGAATAAGCTACAATCGCAAGTAAAATTCAAATGGTCTTGAGCATTACTTCAAAGATCCATTTTAGATTTTATGGTCATCTACCATTTCTCTGAGTCTTTATTACTCATAGCCTGTTCGTAATTCAATGGATCATCATCATTCATGACATGTACCTCATCGGCATCCTCTATGACGAATCCATACCTTTTAGGTATCTTCGGTACTTTTCAGATTTACGAATAGGGTATTGTACAATAGGTGTCTCTACTTGGACAGGTTCATCTA
Source organism: Panax stipuleanatus (assembly GCA_020205555.1). Lineage (NCBI taxonomy): Eukaryota > Viridiplantae > Streptophyta > Magnoliopsida > Apiales > Araliaceae > Panax > Panax stipuleanatus. The sequence continues at coordinate 87,148,685 of CM035123.1, forward strand.
ATTGAGCTGCAGTGGTTTGTAGTTCTTGAATTTCTTCAAGATCTATTTTCCTCCCACTAGTCCCTTTAAGAATAAACTCCTTTTCCAAGAAAGCAGCGTGTTTCACAACAAACACCTTTTTCTCAGTAGGATTGTAGAAATAGTATCCCAAACTTTCTTTAGGACATCCCACAAATGTGCACTTATCAGATTTTGTCCCAAGCTTATCATTTTGAAACCTTTTCACATAAGTTGGACATCCTCAAATCTTAACATGCTTAAGACCAGGCTTCCACCCTGTCCACATCTCATATGGAGTCTTGGGGACGGATTTCGAGGGGACCTTATTTAGTAGATATGCATCTGCTTCTAGGGCATAATCCCAGAATGATACTAGAAGATCGGTAAAACTCATCATGGAACGAACCATGTCCAACAATATTCAATTTCTCTTTTTAGATACTCCATTTACCTGTGGTGTACCTGGTGGAGTCCAATGTGAGATTATACCATTTTCTTTGAGACAATTGAGAAACTCACCGCTTAAGTATTCACCTCCTCGATCTGATCGAAGAATCTTAATACTTTTGTCAGTTTGTTTTCGTACTTCAATTTTGAACTCTTTGAACTTTTCAAATAATTCAGATTTGTATTTTATTAAATACACATATCCATATCTTGTGTGATCATTAGTGAAAGTAATAAAATAAGAATACCCTCCCTGTGCATTCGTTGTCATAGGTCCACTAACGTCTGTGTGAACCAACGGTAACAACACTGTAACTCTTTCTCCTTTTTTCACTAAAAGGAGATTTAGTCATTTTACCTATGAGACAAGATTCACAAGTTAGATATGATTCATAATCAGATAGCTCTAAGAGCTCATCCTTATGCAACTTGGATAATCTTGTTTCATTGATATGACCGAGTCTACAGTGCCACATATAGGTATAATTAACATCATCTCTTTTCCTTTTCTTAGTTTGTTCTATTTGAAATATATTTTCATGCAAGTCAAGTATGTAAAGTCCATTTCGTGAATTACCAACACCATATAAAATATTATTTTTATAAATAGAACAACTGTTGTTGTTTATTATAATTTCAAATCTATCCATATTTAATACAGTTGAAATAATATTTCTAATGATATTCAGAACAAAATAATAATTATTTAAATAAATGGACTTGCCCATAAGCAGTGCTAAACAATAAGTGTCTACAGCTAATGCAGCAACCTTTGCTCCATTTCCAACTCGTAGTACAACCTCATCCTTGTTCAACTTTATACTTCTGACCAGTCCCTTGATTGGAAGTCGAAGCTTCTCCAAGATTCTTCTCTGCCAGAAACTTCTTGCAGTTCCTCTTTTAGTGATCCGACTCGTTGCAATGGAAGCACATTCTTTTGCTAGCTGGATTAGGTTTCTTTTGTTCCTTTGTGTTCACCTTGCCCTTAGCCTTCTTAGATTTCTCCTTTTCAAAAGATACCTTGGGCCTCTTACTTTTTTTTGGAAGAATCCACCATTCAGACATGGTTCTTCTTGGATGGGAAGTGACCTTCTGCAGTTTTCAACATGTTAAGTAATTCAGGCAAGCTGACATCTAACTTATTCATGTCGAAATTAACAACGAACTGCGAGAAGATCTCAAGGAGTGACTGCAAGACTAAGTCTTGACTCAACTCCCCATCCATAATGAACCCAAGTTGTCCAAGTCATTCAATCAGATTGATCACCCTTAGGGCATGAGTCTTGACGACAGTGCCCTCGGTCATCCGAGATTGAAAGATCTCCTTAGATATCTCATATCTTATAGTCCTACTTTGTTCACCATACAACTACTTGAGGTGAAGCAACATAGTAGTAACATCCATGCTTTCATGCTAACGCTGAAGCTCGTTATTTCATGGATGCGAGTATGATGCAATGAGCCCAAGATTCATCATTTTGCCACTTTACAATGGTGGCAATCTCTTCCTCAGATGCTGTTTCTGAAACAGTTCCAGGAACAGGTGAATTTAGGATATAAGAAATCTTTTCAGCAGTGAGAACTATTCTCAGATTCCTTAACCAATCCGTTTAATTCAGTCCGGTTAGTTTGTTAGCATAAAGTATGCTACGCAGTGAAATTAGTGATTTGGACATTTTTTAAATTTATGTATATGAAAAGACAATATTTTAATAAATATTCATTTAATTAATTTTATTTACCAAAATAAATTAGGTCTTATTTTAAGTTGGTATCTCCCACTATTTTCTTCAAACTATATTACCCTCACTTATATAGTTCGACAACATCTAATTAAAGATTTACTAGTGAGATTAAAGATCCCATTTCAAATGTATATAGCCTTGTGTGTGCACAACAAACGATATATAAATAAATAAGTAGATAACTCTTGTCAATCACATCAACATATAACTATTTGTATTTTGCCTCTTAAATCATAATGGTCAAGTGTGTGCACATTCGAACTAAAATGATTTAAGTTAAGTCCAGCCTAGCACTCCATATATTCAAAAAAGAAAAATATTGTCGTTGTGTGTGCACAACAAAATAATATTTTTTAATTAACTTTATAAGCATCAAATGTGATTAAATTAATATCTTAAATACGTAATAGTCGCCTTGTGTGTGCACAACAAACTCGTATTAAATATTTAATTCTCTATTAATTTATCATGCTAGACGGCGACGTTCGATATTTCAAATATCATTTGAACGTTTTAGACTTAATATAATTTCTTTGAGGGGTTTGTTATTATTTGTCTCATCATATTTAGCGCGTATGCACACATATATATAAAATACGCGTCATTTTATTAAACATGCGAAGCATGTCTCCATAAAATATAATATATATATATATATATATATATATATATAATACTTAGCATGCACATATAGAATACTATATTCTACCCGAATTGATTATGGACTTTTATTCTAGTTTGGTTCACTAGAGCCACCAAGTGAACCAAAAGGTCAAACCTAGGAGTGCAAGAATTTAAATTTAAACGTAACTATTATATTTAAACCCGGACTTTATACAAACATGTCTTCACGCGGTCCTTACTCCTTGGTCTCCAATTTCTTCAAGATAATTCTAATTATTTCTATTACATTAAAATATTTAAATTAAATAGAAACCTTGATCAGCAGTCAAGGGAAAGTACATAGGAGGGAGATAGAATTTTACATCAAGAAAAAAATTATAGAAGACGAGGTACGCAGACCCCATTTAATAAAATCCATTCATTCAAGCATTCAACTAAAATAAAATCCAATCACATTGGTCAATAGTCTCATAATCAATCATTTATTATCATATATATTACCATATGCATCAATAAATATAACATTCATCTCATGAATTAAAACATTACATATATATATGAGTATCATTTAATGGATAATTTTAATTTGCATAAAATCCAATTTCAAAATTAAAATAAAATCTTTATTTTAATTATAAAATTATTAAAAATATAATATATAGCCATCGTATATTAAGTGATTCTGCAGACTTTTTTGAAAAACTAACAGGTCACTTGATCATTAGTTTTGAAAAGAAATTCATGGTTACTATATATATATATATATATATATATATATATATATATATAATGAAACTTCAACTTTTGCCTTTTTTAATCCTTGAAGGAAACTCTTAAAACAATTCGCCCAAGCCACAAAACCTTCTAAAATTAAAACAGCAACCGTCCCATGTCAGTAACGTGATTAGCTTAATAAAAAAAAAATCGCACAATTTTTTTTCCAGCTTCGCGAATTGAAAGTTTCGTGATAAAATAATAATTTTATACAATTAATTATGTCTAATAAATTATTCTAAATATATATCCATATATATATAGAATTAAAAAAATTAATAATTGCATAAAGGTTTGGCTCTGATGCCACTGTTGGGTTTGTACGAAATCGTGGGGGCAATCAAATTGAAAAATTAGCTAGAAGCATGGTATATCAGAGTTTAAAAATTTCTACAAAACCATTACCCGGATCATTCTTTATGCAAATTATTATTTTAAAACGATAAATAAGAAGTTATAGAATCATACCTTTGTAGAACGAAGATTCCACAGGTACGAGTTCAACCCCTTTTGCTTTGTGATCTCTATGAATTTTTGGGTTAGATTCCTTTCTTTGATCAACGTTAACCACCCAAGTGTTTGGCCTCTAGAGGTGATCCACTAGGGAAGAGAAATTATCAAGAAGGAGGGTGGTTGACTAAACCTTAGTTTTCTATCCTCTATAGAAAAGGAGTACTCTCTAACAATTAGAATTTCATCAATTGATATCTAACATAAGACTTCTCTTATATAGAAATTGGTTAACCCTTCTAATCCTATTAGAAATAGGTTTTCATTTAATTAATTAAACTCTTTTAATTAATTAGGCTTCCCAATCATATTGGGATTAATTAATTAAACTACTTTAATTAATTTGCCTTCTAATCTTATTAGGAATAAATGAGAGTACTAATATTAAATTAATTCCTAAACTCCTTTAGAAAATAAAATAATTATAATTATAATAATATTAATAAAACTCCTCTTATTAATTAATATTTTATATTTTCAAAATATTAAATAATAAACATTAAGCTATTTAATTTATTCTATCACCATAGATTAAATTAATTACACTTAATGCATTATTACGATTATACCATTACCTTCTTAAATAATTATTCTTCCTTTTATGGTGTGACCCTTTAGGTTCTTCATATTAAACCGGTTGTGAATAAATCAATTAGAACAATTCTAATCTTATTTAAATAAATAAATTAAACTAATAATTCATTTAAATAAAGATAATATAGATTTCAATATTAATTATAAAAGAACATGTGAGTAAATAGTTATCGTACAATTCAATCATTCCACCATACAATGTCCTAATTAAATATAAAGCATAAAATTACTGTCAAGTCTTATTTTATTTAACTATATGTATTTCGATTAAAAAATGCACAACTCCAAATAGTGCAAATTAGAAACTCCTTTCTAATTTCATTATACCTTGGCCAATGATTACTAGGTTGTTATTTAACGAATCACATAGGACATATCTCTTCTTTTACTAGAAGTGGTAGATTCTTTATTGATCATTCATTATCTCCATATGTAACTTATTATACCTAAGCATACCCTTTGATATACTCTAAGGGTCTAAAGGAATAAGTCAAAGTATAATTCATTACACACAAGATACTATGATAATCTCAAGTCCAATGATCACTTGTACTACTATCACATTAGGAATTCTATTGACAAGCAAGTAAAACCTTATTAGGTATTCCATATCGAGTCACGTTGAGTGAGCTTATTCTCCAATATGCACCTACATACTTGCTTTAATGTCCCCACACAAATGACCATGAGATCAATCATTTTCATCCAATGAGCAAGCAACATATGTACCAATCTATCCGAATTTACTAATCCCCTATTTAGTAATTCAACAATTGGGAACTATTTTAGTTTTAAGCTTTTTAAGAATTTAGATCTCATTAGTATGATCAAAATCATGATTCTAAAAGCATTGCTTAAAACTATGGGTTATTTACATATTATAAAAATAACATCATGTAGATAATTAAATGCCTTTAATGAATGAATTCTTTTATTAATAAATAAATAAGACCATTTATAAATTATATGCTTTATCATCATACATGATTGGCTTTTATGCATACTACATGAAACATTCATTATACTTTCATTAGGATCTCAAGTATAAGGATTATTTGTACTACTATCATTTAAGGATCAATTCCTATTGATAGATAAGTAAAACTCCATTATGTATTCCTTAGCAAGCCACGTTCAGTGAACTTATTCTCCAATAAGCACCTACATACTTGCTTTAGTGTCTCTACACAAATGATTATGAGATCGATCATCCTTATCCAATGAGCAAGCAACGTATGTACCAATCTATTCAGATTCACTAATCCTCTTTTTAGTAATCCAACGATTGGGAACTATTTTAGTTTTAAGCTCTTTAAGGATTTAGATCTCATTAGCATGATCATCATCATGAATCTAAAAGCATTGCTTAAAACTATGAATTTATCACATATTATAAAACAACACCATATAGATAAATAAATGCATTTAATTAAATAACACTTTTTTTTATAAATGAATAAGATTGTTACAAAGTGGCCATTTCTCTAGACCCGGCGCCGCAGCGCCGGCAGGCCTATATATTCTGGCACCGCAGCGCCAGAAGCCCCTCAATTCTCTGACCACTCAGCGCCTCACTGCCCATACTAAGGTGGCGCCGTAGTGCCACGTATTGACCAGAAGCCCTTGACCCAGCGCCGCAGTGCCAGAACAAAGCTTAAAAGCTGGCGCCGCAGCCCCAACTCCGGTCTTTTGGCAGAAAAGGTCATTAAATGACCTAGCTGAAGAAGGATTTGAGATCTCTAACTTTGGGCAGCCTCCTTTTCTCTCCATAGCTGATTTCTAGCTTAGTAAGGAGCTTAACTCCATTTTCTCTTCTCTTCTTCTCTTTAGCTTAGCTTAGTTTGTACATATAGACGAGGGATAGATGGGGATTCCTTGGAGCTCAACAGCGATATAGCAACACGGATTTGAAGGCGAATCGGAGGAAGTTCTTGGAGATTGAAGAAAGCTTTGATAGAGTTCATTCTTCTCTAGTTTTTTCTTTGATTTTGTATTTGTAGATGTTGTTACTGTTGCTACTTATGTATAGTTTAAAAGCTATAAACTAAATATTGGCTCTAAGGTTATAATGGAACCCTTTGTTATTTGAATTGATTATCTTATCTCTTTGGTTGACACCATATGGTTTGGTTCAATATATTCATGCTTAATGTTTCATTGCTAAGGAATTAGTGATTGTTTGGTAATCTATGAGAAATTGAGAGATGGACTATAGATTGAGACCATAATATGTTGGCATGTGTTTGTCTATAGGATAGGAATATACCTGTATGTCATGTGTGACTTTATGAGAACCTTTGTTTTAATTATTTGTTAGGGTTAATTCGCATAGGAATGTGTTGGATTATCGCCTAGGTTGGGAGTTCCTTTCGATCTATTCCCGTTCGGGTGGATTAGAGAGGATACGCTCATACATACCTCGGAAGAGGTGTATGAGTACTTGTGAGTTCTCGGTCGACATTCCTTCGTGACCATTAAGACCAAAGAGAGACGGGTAGGATTTTTGATGAAACATAGCACACCATGTGTTTGACAGAATGCTAGTGTGGGGTGAAATTATGATCTTAGCTTGTAGCGCCTTTGATACTTATCTTTATCCATTTACTTTCTTTTGTTCAGACCTGACTTAAGCGATATAAAGTCAATGCTTGGTATATTTTAGGAATTAGTTCCTCGTGGGTTCGACACTTTCTTATCACTGCATTACTTATTAGACCGCGTATACTTGCGTGTGTTTAGTGATCAGTTATCCGACCAACAATTTTTTGGCGCCGTTGCCGGGGAACTATTTATTCTAATATTGTCCAATATTGATTTCAATCAATTTCGTCTTGCTTTGAACTTGTATATTTGTATATTTGCATTTAATTTGTTTTTGTTTTTAAGTACTCTCAGATATGGATGATCATAACTATCAATGGTCTTTTGAGAGGATGACACAACCGAGTTCGGAAGGAACACTTGAGTGTTTGCAAGAGCAAATTGAAAATCTCTCAAGATTCGCTAATGATTTTGAGTGTCAATCTCCTCAGAATGCCTACTGTCAGGTTTAAGCTGACAACAAATCGACTTACTATCTTCCAGACTGTCAGGGGTATCCACACTCTTGGGACTACAGTCAAGAGCAGTACTGTGATCAAACTCTTTCTTTCCAGACAAAATTTGAATATCAATCTCCGCCGCTGAATGAGAATGCTTCTAATTGGGAGGAGGTTCTTTCCATGACCTTAAAATAAGAAGAAGAGAGAAGTCTAGAGGATCGCCTGACCAAATTCATAGAGCATGAGGTTCGGATGACGAACCAAGAAGCCTCATTGCGGAACCAAGAAGCCTCATTGAGGAACCTCGAGAAACAGATGGGGAAAATTGTCAATGTTGTCTTGAATCCGCCGCAGAGCAATCTACCACCCGTTACTTATCACAACGAGGAGGCAGGAGAGCAATGCAGGGTGGTTACGCAAGAAAAAGACAACGAGTCTCACGAAGTTATTAAGGGAAAGGTCGAAGTGCTTATAGACTAACTAGAGAATTCTGAGGTAAAAATAAAGATGATAATGAGAGAGTATACTGTCAACAATGATGAACATGCTAAAATCATGCTCGAAAATGTTGAAATTCCAAAGGGCTCACTAGAAAACGAAGAACGCTTCCACTTTAAAAAAAGGCGAATTAGTGGATAGTTTGAGTTCGGATAGATTCTTCGTGCCAATGGATGAAGCAAAGTTCGAGGCTCGTCAATCGTCCATATCCGCCAAGCTAATCAAAGAAAAGACAAAGAGGCGGCATGAAAAGGTTATCTTTGCATATGAGCTGGACTGAGAGTAATTGCAAAGAGTTGGGCGGTCGACTGTAAAACAAGCGCTCGATGGGGAGGCTACCCCCATCTCAGTATCACTTTCCTAACCTCTTTCTTCAATTATGTGAATATTATATTTTTTCTCTATTATATTATATTTTATAATAATTGTTGTAAATAAAATTTTTAAGTTGCGTGCTAATAGGTTGTCATTGCTGATACAGGAAAGTGCTAAAAATGTTCAAAATTATAGAGCTGGCACCGCAGTGCCAGTGTTTGGCCTGAAGAAGGTGCCGCGGCGCCAGAAGTTTTCAAGATCCCTGCAGGCCAAGCGCTACAGCGCTACTCAACAAAGAGAACATGGCCCCGCGACGCCACAACCGTTCAAAACCCTGCTTATGCCGCTCCGCAGCGCCAGCCAAGGAAGAAAACCAGGCGCCGCAGCGCCGATAGCGAGTTTCAGTTTTTAAAAATAGGGCATCACACGGTAGTTTAGCATAAACTCCCCCCTATTGCCCTTGTTTCTTCCCTCTCGGTAGCATCCAGCCCCTATATCCTCTCAACCCAAGTTCAGGTTATTTCTAATTTTTGTATCTTCCAAGTGTGATCTCCTCTTCCATTGCTTCCAAGCTTTTCACTCAATTCCACAAGGACAAGGTATGTGCTTTCTTCACAATAAACCTTGATTGTGTTGGAGTTGAACCCTTTCTCCTTCTTTATTTTTGATTTGGATGTGTTATTACAAATTCTTTTCTTTTTGCTTGGGTGATTTCTATTGATGGAAATTGGTTAGATTCACATATAAACATAACTCATCATATTAGGTTTTTAGTAGTGCACACCACATGTTCAATAAAATGCCTAAGAGAGTTTGTGTTTGTTTTTGACCTATTTAACTTAATTCTCGGTTGAGTTTTATTTGGGTGTGCAGTTGATAGCAGCATGGCTCCAAAACAGTCAAAGACTCAGCGTCAGCGGCTCCTCATCCTCCTCGACCCAAAGATGGGACAATGCCAAATTGATCAGTGAAGAGGCATGGATGAGGTACAAGTACTCCTTTGCCACAATAGACATTGTGCTTGAGCGAGTCCGACGGCGACTTACTGGCAATGAACACTGAGCGTAAATGGATTTTCTTCACCAAACAGCCGGAGTCGGCCATCATTCCAGTGGTGCGAGAGTTTTATTCCAATGCGAGCTCTGATGGTCCAGCTGTGGTTCTAGTCCGAGGGCGGTCAGTGGCGTACGACAGTTAGACCATCAATGCTTATTTTGGGATGCCAAACTATGATGGCAATGGCTACCGCATACCGGGGTGTCGCAGCTATGATTTAGATGCTATTGTCAAGCGACTCTGCCAGCCCGGGACCACATGGAAAATATGTGCCTCATCGGGCGAAAAGACTAGCTTCTCACAGCACTCACTTAATCGCTCTGGGACGGCATGGTATAGGTTTCTGTGTGCTAATCTGTTGCCTACTTGCCACCTCAGCGACGTGACTAGAGAGCGAGCGATCCTGCTTTTCGACATTGTCACAGGATTCGACGTCGACATTGGAGTGGTTATTCAGGAGTCCATCCAGCGGGCGATCACAAGCATCATATCTTCCGGACTTCCATATCCGTCTTTGATCACCCGCTTATGCATGCGAGCAGGGATTCGTTAGGGGTCAAATGAGATCGAATTACCGCCCATGTCAGTCATAGAATCACAGTTCAGAGAATGGGACGACACGACACCACATGTCAAAGTTGAAGGTTCTGGGCCAACACTGCCTCCTCAGTCTGAGGCCGAAACTTCTTCTCAGGGACCGTTGACCGAGATTCTTGCATCTCTCACCCTCCTACAGCAGAGCCAAGCTGAGACTGCTCAGAGATAGGTGAGGCACTTAAGGGTGCACAAATGGCCTGTGGCCCGTGGCCTAGCCTTAACCCAACCTTGGCCCCACCTGGTCAACGACTGGCCTGGTCAAAGACTGGGTCTATCAAGCCCGACCTGCCAAGCTAAAAACAAGCCATGATTTTTTGACTCGAATTCAGCCCAGCCTTAAGAAAAGCCTAGACCGACCCGCAGCCTAGACCGGCCCAAAGCCTGGCCAGGCCCAAGGCCTGGGCTTGGCCCGGCCCAAAGCCTGGGCATATGCATTAAGCTTTGTATTATATTTGCTAGTCAATTTATAAGGAAAACTACCTTAAAACTTTTTCCATTAATCAATATGGGACTTGGTCATTTGAAAAAATATGAGATACTTGAGGATTGATCTTATAGTGTGAAGTGCAATGTTCTATTCATGTTCTACTCGATGTGGGACTTCAATGATCAATACACCTGCCTCCTTGAAAGTTAAAACACATGAAGAGTACTTGCTTGTAGCTAGTAGTCTTGTTGCTTCTGCCCTTCACGATTCTTGCCTCGTCAACTCTGCCTACTAGGAGAGAGGGCAACATATGTTCTTACTATGTTTTTTGTTTTACCATAACAACTTGAGGGATAATATGAATGTCTGGTTTGCTGGCCAAGCTGTGAGAGTTAGAAGATCTTTTGATTTAGGCAGTCAATATAAGGAATCTATTGAGGTATATCCCACCTAAAGAATCACAATAGTGAGCCAAAAATGAAAATTAGGAGGAGAAAGACTAAGTGTGATTATTGCTTACTGCTGTATTAAAAAGAGATTTTATTTTTCAAGTCTAAAGCAGTAGGCAACTATGCATTAATATTCCTAATAAAATTCTACCATTTAAAAGGCAAAGACTGAAAAAACTTGTACATTGTTTATTTATCCTGCTCCTGCTCTCATAAAGGCTTACATGTGGTTTTTGTTACTAGTCTATAACGTTGTGGTAACTTAAATATTTCCATTCTAATGTTGGGTCATGTCTAATATATAGTGTTATTATTGCTTTCTAGTTCTCAATGCCAATTGCCAATATACATATTAATCAACTTAACAAATATGATTTGGCTTATACACAGATGAGTGATCAAAACTAGAAGATGAAATTATCTAAATCAAGCTTGGTTTCTAAGAGAATTCAAGCTTCAGTTACGTGCTCAACCTTACAGCCAAGCTACAATTAACATCTTTACAATTGTAATATAGATTTTAAAAAATATATAAAAAAAGGTCTCCAAAGTGAAAGTAAGAAAGCTTCTTCAATGTGGAATATTTGAAACGATCATGTCCCTAATTGATGCTAAATCTAATTTTCCACAGATGCGCGCCATATATGTCCTCCTTCCTCAACCCGTCAACAGCCAAATTGACACCAGAAATTCAGCATATGCTCATTGACGAACATTTAGCTTTACACAATGTAATTTTTTGTGTGGATATATGGCTGGTCATTCAAAAGCACATTATCTATGCATTATCGTGTTCTTTAATAATCATTCCTTGTAGGTGGATATGACACTATGGAAAACTTCTGAAAACATAAATTATGGAAAGGCCTTTAAAATTTAAACACCATGCTCAAAAACTCTATGCAAGCCAAATCATAGTGTTTATTGCAAGAGTTCAGGTATCTGCAAACTTATGTCTACATTTTTTCAATAGGAGAGTTCATCATAAATTTCATTCGAAACCTATAACGGAATAAATTTTTGATGGAGAAACTCATGATTATCAAAATTGTTAATTTTGTCAAGCTAGAGAGAGATGAGTTGTTTAGTGAAGCATATATATAAACTCAGAAAGATGATCAATGAAAACTATAGTGTTCAGCTTCAATATGCATGCGAGTGAAGTTGGATACCAGTAGCTAAACTAAAAAAGCCAATGAGATGGGTATTCTTTTTTCATCTTCTTTTGATATTTGTAGGAGATTTACTCTAGCCAGGCACAACTTTAAATCTAGAAAGTGGAGATCCAAGGGATACCTATATATATTATGAAAAGACAAATGAAGCACTCAACTTGAATTATGAAAAAGAAGTACAACTGCTACATAGAGAAAATGAGGAAAGCTCTAAATTATGATTATATACAAGTCTATAATGCTATAACAAAAACCACCAAGACAGAACAAGGAAAAAAAACGAAAGGAGACCCAACACTAATTGGAGTCCCACATCGTACATTTCCTTCTCTTCTCCTACCTTTGTCTTATAAATAAAGGAGAGTTCAAGGTTATTTATTTAGTTAAGAGTAGAAGTCCCACCTTGTCCAATTTCATTCTCTTGTCCTACCTTCGTCTTTATAAATAAAGGAGACTTGAGGAATATTTTTTTAGTTAAGTTTGGAAGTCCAAATTGGAAATCCAAAAGTTTTGTATTGGCCTGGTTGGGTCTGGTCGGGTCTGTAGGCCTTTACAGGCTTCATTTTAATGTTCTAAACCTGGCTTGGCTTGGCCTTATTGGTCAAAAGTCTAGGCCTGGCGTGGTCAACGGCTAAAGCTTGGCAGGCCTAGGCCGGATCAGGTCAGGCCGGCCTGTTGTGCACCACTAGGAGAGGCACATAGCAACTCTCGCCCAGAGGCAGGATATTATGATGCAGCATCAGGCTGGGCTCGCCAACATTATGGAGGGCATCTATACATTGTATGGAGGCGAGGATCTTAGCACATTCTATCAGTTCTTAGAGCCTCCGGTCTTCCCACTCTTCCCACCCCCATCTCCAACTGCTGAGGATCCATGAAGAGGGAACAGACTGACACCTTCTTGCTATATACGCTGTAAGAACCTGAATTTTCAGAAATTATTAATAAGGATTTAATAAATAAAATTCTTAAACTGTGAGATGGGTTCGAATAAGAGTATATATGTGTGATATGAGGTATGTGGTATTATATTACATAGGGTAATATGGACTATATAATATGTGTTTTTGTGATTTATAAATATACTATTAATATATATTTGTTATTTAGCGTAGAGACGATTCAGTGGAGATAAAAGAAGTGGATAAATTCCTATCAATATTAAATAATTTATAGAATTATTTTATCATAGTAAGTTGGTGACATTAAATATCCTTAATGTATAATCACCATATTCTTGTGTATGTGTATTAATAAGTAGTATGTTTATAATATAGGTTATTAATAGCACTTAAGCTATCCGTGAATAGGTTTGGATAATGAAGCATGAGTTAGTTAAGGAATTAACTAATAAGAATAAATATTAGTTAATTTAAGTTGGGAGTTATATTATGAAATAATATAATGTTAATATTGAACCTTAATGATATGGTGCAGTGTTTAATTTACTTAAGTAAAGAAATGGATTAATATATGTGTAGGATATAAAATTATAGTTGGTACTTTTATGTATTACTTAGAATGGTAATATGTGAGAAAAGTCTAATGTACGAAAAACGTTAATAAATATATATACGTTATTAAAGGAAGATGGAAATCATTATATTTTAAATGAAGATTTAATATTTGAATTGCTTGGAGACAATTTATTGAAAGGGAAGAGAAATAAATATTATATATTTCTAATAAAGGCTATTAAAATAGTTTCTAATGTTGAATTATTTTAATAAAAGAGGGAATGTTATTTTTGAATAATAATATTACCTTATATGTTTTTGGTATGAGGTAATAGGTATGATTAATTAATATGATAAATATATTAAAACATATTTGCTATATGTAAATAAATTGATGGAAACAATTTATTATAATAGAAAATAAACTTATTATCTATTTTCTATATATAATATATGTACATGTGCCGTACATGTGATTATTTCTAATAGATATTATATTAATTATAATGTCTTAAGACAATAAGTAAATTATTTTCTAATAATGAATGTGCTTATTTGGAGAAAATATAATATTTTATGTTATGGCTAAATACATAATTTCTAATGTATTTTCAAGAGAGTTTAATTAATGAAAGAAAACTAAGTTATATATTAAATAACTTAAGTTATTATTTTATCGTGGATATTATTTTGAATAATTAATAGAATATATATTAATTACTATAAGCGTAAAGGTTGTACTTATTATAAGTATAATTAATTGAGATAATTTAGCATTTAAGTGCTTGAGTTACACAAATATTATATTAAAAGAATAATAAGTGTGGTGGAAATAAATAAGTGTTGAGAATGATGGTAAGCTCGACGTAAGCTTGTGTGAGATGCCTTGTGTGGCACTGATAATAGATCCGACGATTAATTAATTCAAGAATGTAAGAATTATTAATTAAACAATTAATCTATATTAATTGTTATTATAATAATATGTTGATTTATTATTATGGCTAGTGATAGTATAATAATAAGGAAATTGATTATAAATATAATCGAAATGGTATTGATGAGGGATGAGATATATTGTCATATAATATTAATTATTGTTATGAACAATGTACTAGTATCAAGTAATTATTTGATAATATATTGATTAACGAGTAAATGATTTATAAATATAATAAGATTTATATTTATTTAGTGTAAATGCTAACCAATTGTTATAGAGATTAATAGTTGATTTACGAGGAAGGGATTAATTAATATTATTATTAATTAATTGATAAGATAAGTAATTTCTCAATTCCTATGAGCAAGCATGTGATATTAAAAGTATATCGTATAGTAGTGTAAAGTGTAGTGTGACTATATAGAAACCATATATTAAGATTTACTAAACTAAATAAGCTACAAGATAATGTGTATGCGGCATTGTAAGTGTGTGGAGATTAAAATAGTTGTGTATTCTAGAAACTGGGAAAGGAATGAAATGTTTAAATAAACATTAATATTAAATAATGTTATTATGTGGTTATGAGAGTAGTAAAAATAACTATGGGGGATACCCGGACAATAATACCTAACTGCGTTATGTTATTTCATTGCGTGTATTTAATGTACATGGATTATATGATGTGAGTACATAAATAATCCCTAATTTCCTAATATTGTAACTATTGTACATTAAGATGTTATTTTTGAGAGTTAAAGTAACTAAACTAAGCTCTAGTTGCTGAGATTTGATCTTGTCCCAATTTGAGTGCCTAGTACGTGAACAGTAACCTGAGACTAAATTACGTAACTTCCAAATAGTACTCATTGGCTATGGAGATGGTTGATGGTGAGTGGTTCAACAACTTCTAGTTAACCATTGTGTTCTCTTTCTACATTCCAGTCTCAAACTTCCATGCTAACCCATTAGCCAATCCAAGTTCCTCTATAAATAGCAGACCATTTTCAGTTTTTATGTTACTTGTTTTCGTCTATTGAAACTCTAATAATTGAGATTGAGTGAGTTGTTCAAAGAAGAGGCTAGATATCTCAGAAGGAAGAAACTAAGTTACTAAGCTCTAAGAGGTATAAAATCTTAACTTTTGTACTTAATTGGGTTTTACCAAGTTCTTGAAATTTCTTGGAATTCTCTGTCCATTGATATGAATTAACATGCTATCATGTGTTTATGAAGAATGTTTACATGTATGGAACCTGTAATGTTGAATTGAGCGTGTTATGATTATATTATAGCATGACTGAAATGGATTCTGTAGAGAATTTTTAAGTTGGGCTAAAGTTTTGCCGAAGCAGAACAGTTCTATCTCTGGCCGGCCACCTGCGCAGCTGTGCCAGTTTTGTACTGGCCAGCAGTGCAGCTGCGCCAGGACCAGTTTCTGGGTTTTGTTTTTTGTTGCAGGTTCTGTTATATGCTAGCATAAGTTATCTCATTAGGCAAGCATGTGGACATAATTGACATGCATATATGAGTACTTTGATATGACATAAGCATGTATAACCATGTTAGTATATGTTATTGAAGGAAAATGTTTGTTTTAAAAATGAAACTTATAGTTTCAATATGAACTTTGATATACGTGTATCATGTGTGTTATGACCTTGTAAGTGCATTTGTACGTTCTAGATATACATGAAGATCAGGTTAGCCGGTGTATATATGTTTCATGATGAAGTATGAACGTGTTTGACGTCATTAGTGAACGTTTACTAAAGAAAGTAGAAGTTTTGAAATGAACTTTGAAATATACATATCATGTTTATATTCTAACCTTTTTGAACATGATATATGGTTTAGATATGCATGATATGTGAGTCTAAGGTATTGAGCATACACTAGAACACATTGTTTAAATTGAAAATGATTTCAAAAGCAAAACTTGGACTTTTTGCAAACTAAGTTGCATGATTATAGTGTATTAGTGTTCTGACATTTTGAGCATACATGCTAGTGCTTTTAACATCACTTAGATGTCATGTATGTGAACACACCGTGATAAATACTATAAAAATTAGCTAAGCATGAACTAGATATGTTTTTAAAGCAACAAAGGATGCTAGATATGCATATATGATGATTGTATGTGAGCATGTGTATTGAACGACGTTTAGCATGTTATGTGTAATACCTATGCATGCTAGAGAACTAAATTAGAATCAGAGGCCAATAAGCCAAATTTGGTCTGGACAGGGAGCTGCGCAGCTGTGCCCCTCCCAGGACTAAATGTGGCGCAGCTGCGCCACAGGGCAAGTTTGCCTAACTGTTTTAAATGTGGTCTGAACCTTGTGATAGGCTTACATTTTTATCATAAGTTATAAAACAGAGTATAACTAATGACATGAGAGTTTATGAACGTAATGGTGATATTAAAATCGGAATGGATAAAGTTTCCTAAAGTTTTGCAAAACGTAAGGACGGTGTGATTATATTTTCATAAGTTTTAAATATGTGTCGAACACTTAGATAGTTAAGTGTGTCGATGTTGGTATTAAGTATGTATGGTTAAAGTATACGTATACTTACATAGTTATTCTAAGAATACGATAAGAATGTGAGACGAAGGTTCTAAGAACCAAGTTAGACAATAATGTAACCTTTATTATTACATTAAGAATATGTGGATGCAGGTAACTAATGAGTGTGATCTCTATGGTTAATATAACTGTGTAGGATTACACGAAGTGCAGATATTCTTAAGCAGTTAAGTCGTAGTTGTTAAACTACGAATCAGGCAAGTCTTTCAGTTCCTATTTGATATATGAATTCAATAACTGTCAATTGAATTATATTATGCTGTGATAATGGGAACTTATTTATGAACTGTATATGAGATATAAATGAGATTGAAAGTTGATCTTTGATGATATACTTGTTATGTGAAAAATAACATGGGTAGTAAATATATATTGTTTCTAAATGCATAAACTGAGTATGATGTTGTATGCTATGTGATGCATGAAAACTGTTAAAATTGCTGAGATGTCGAGCTCACTCTTGCAAATAACCACTTTTGTAGGTTAAGAATTCACGGTAAAGATTTCGTGTTTCTTGATTGATAAAGATAGATAGTATCGCAACGAAGAATACTATTTAGATTATCGTTTGAACCCTGTTTAGGTTCTAAGAGTTGTAGTTGATAATTGTATACGTTGTTTAAAACTTGTCGTACTGTAAAGATGTATTAGTTGATACATAGAGGATATTAAGTCGAGTTGTAAACGTTATACGATAACTCAAATAGAATGAATCATATTTTATAGTTGATTCGAGAATTGTAATTGATTCAAAGTTATAAAATCAATAAGAAGAATTTATTCAAAGGATATTGAAAAGTTTAAATTATTCCGCATTTTAGTAACATCGAATATGATGTAAAGATGAGATCTTGGATATAAATAGAATTTATATTCTAAATTATAATAAGCAAAGTTGTATTCTTTTACTAATGATTAAAAGATGTAATAGTTCGACGATAGTAGTATCGTGACTGCACCGGATCCGAGGAAAGAGAGGAACCCGAATTTTGGGGCGTCACAGGTTGGTATCAAAGCTGTAGGTTATAAACCTTAGGTAAGTGTACCGTAGACTATAACATGAGAGAAGTAAAGATAAGATTAAAATATATCTAAGTGAAGATTCAAAGAAGAATCTCGAAATATCTAAAGAATGAGAATCAGGAGTTTCCTAACTCCGGTAATATAATGTTAAGATGATGTCTATAATATGAATATGACAAAGATAGTGAGAATAAACTCAGATAGAGTTTGGTTGATAATAGGGAAAGAACCCTAAGGTATAGCGATGATCACGACATGATCAGATTGAACTGTGAAATGATAGATAGTCTGTAATGACTAAGTATGTATAGCTTGATGCTATAAGAGAATGTACTATGATATAGGACGAGATGAACTCATGAGGAGTTATATGTGATGAAACATAGAAAGTGATAGAGTAAGATAGAGTTAAGTGTTGGACTTTCATTGAGGACTCATGTGATGGCTTAGTTGTACAAACTTTTGTATAGGCAGAGGTTTTGTGCTTGCACTAAGTGCATCACATTGATAATCGTTGGAATGTTAGAGTCGCGGTATCATTATATATATGGCGGAAAGGTGATTCTGTTCTCATATTTATTTTGATAGATAGAGATTTCTAAGATTAATATAGATAATACTAAGATTAGGTGCAAGTTCTTAAGACTCATGCCTATGACGAGTTCGTGACTCATAATCATATGGTGGGACCCCTCAATGAATGGACGATTTTGGTCTGACTAGGATAAGTTCCTCAACCCATATGATTGTGGTAAGTTCCTGAGCATCCATGGTGTGGTAAGTTGGTGAACTGTACTGAGAATAGATATATTATATATCTAGTATTAAGAGTTTTGATATAGTAAGCATGGATGGTAGTAAGAGATTGAAGTGATGGAGAAATTTGGATTTTTCTAAATCTTTTAGCTATGCTAGATTTTCAAAATTTATTGACTTCGTGCTAGTGTTTGCACTTTGGTTTTCTCGAGAAAAACATTGGGTCAGATGACTGAACCAATGAGTTTAAAAAAAAATGACACCGTTATTCGAATGTCTAAGCTACTTGTTTTGGCTAAGACAAAAATAATTTAAAAATCTTTCAAAATGTATATTGACCATGTGCATCATTTGATATGGTGTAGGATGGTAAAACGATGGAGTCATTAATGCAATGAACCTAGTGTCGGAAGTGATCGTAAGATCGTCAGCCCATTATGGTATGATGTATTATAGCAAAGTCACAAAATGGCGGAATCCTCAACGTACTACTAATCTGGTATGGTATCATGACGTCATAAAAGAATTTTTGATTTTCTTTCGAATTATGAAAAGTTGACTAAATTATTTCGATTGATGTCCGAATTGTTGATGAGAGTCTAAGCTATTTGATTCGGCTAGGCGACTTTGAAAAGAGATTATAGAATTCAAGCATTCTTGTGTATTTATGCCAAACCAGATTGTTCTGGTGCGGATTTAAAAGTTAATAAGCTGAGTTGAACAACCCTATAACGGGAACATATTTTCGGAGATAGTGGTCACGAACATAACGCATATAGTCGTTACAACATGCTACGTTGTGGCCCAACGTAGTAGTACAATAGGCTAGCTACCTAGAGTACGAGTGGAGAGTGTTTTCAGTCCTTGTGATTGATAAACACTCTAATTTACAATGTGGAGACTCGTGTTGAGACATTTGTAAATGAAAAAGAGTTCACGGTCTTGTGTGACCCCTTAGCATAATTTGAAATCTGAGTTATTCATTCTACTTCCCGATTATTGAAAAATCGTGGAAGATTCTTATTCTTCTAAAGGATGAATGTAGTAAGTAGAATGTTCCTTAGAAAGGAGAAAATGGTAGAATGCGATTAAGAAGGTCATAATAATAAAACTTCTGAAAAAAGAATGAATAAAAGTATTCAAGAGAATATGTAATAATCGAAAAGGCACCGAGTAGAGGAGATTTCGGTGATTCCGAGGACGGAATCCTTATAAGGGGGAGAGGATGTAAGAACCCGAATTTTTAAAAATTATTAAATAAGGATTTAATAAATAAAATTCTTAAACCGTGAGATGGGTTCGAATAAGAGTATATATATGTGATATGAGGTATATGGTATTATATTACATAGGGTAATATGGACTATGTACTATGTGTTTTTATGATTTATAAATATACTATTAATATATATTTGTTATTTAGCGTAGAGACGATTCAGTGGAGATAAAGGAAGTGGATAAATTCCTATCGATATTAAATAATTTATAGAATTATTTTATCATAGTAAGTTGGTGACTTTAAATATCCTTAATGTATAATCACCATATTCTTGTGTATGTGTATTAATAAGTAGTATGTTTATAATATAGGTTATTAATAGCACTTAAGCTATCCGTGAATAGGTTTGGATAGTGAAGCATGAGTTAGTTAAGGAATTAACTAATAAGAATAAATATTAGTTAATTTAAGTTGGGAGTTATATTATGAAATAATATAATGTTAATATTGAACCTTAATGATATGGTGCAGTGTTTAATTTACTTAAGTAAAGAAATGGATTAATATGTGTTGGATATGAAATTATAGTTGGTACTTTTATATATTACTTAGAATGGTAATATGTGAGAAAAGTCTAATGTACGAAAAACGTTAATAAATATATATACGTTATTAAAGGGAGATGAAAATCAGTATACGTTAAATGAAGATTTAATATTTGAAGAAATTGCTTGGAGACAATTTATTGAAAGGGAAGAGAAATAAATATTATATATTTCTAATAAAGGCTATTAAAATAGTTTCTAATGTTGAATTATTTTAATAAAAGAGGGAATGTTATTTTTGAATAATAATATTACCTTATATGTTTTTGGTATGACGTAATAGGTATGATTAATTAATATGGTAAATATATTAAAACATATTTGCTATATGTAAATAAATTGATGGAAACAATTTATTATTATAGAAAATAAACTTATTATCTATTTTCTATATATAACATATGTACATGTGCTGTACATGTGATTATTTCTAATAGATATTATATTAATTATAATGTCTTGAGACAATAAGTAAATTATTTTCTAATAATGAATGTGCTTATTTGGAGAAAACATAATATTTTATGTTATGGCTAAATACATAATTTCTAATGTATTTTCAAGAGAGTTTAATTAATGAAAGAAAACTAAGTTATATATTAAATAACTTAAGTTATTATTTTATCGTGGATATTATTTTGAATAATTAATAGAATATATATATTAATTACTATAAGCGTAAAGGTTGTACTTATTATAAGTATAATTAATTGAGATAATTTAGCATTTAAGTGCTTGAGTCACACAAATATTATATTAAAAGAATAATAAGTATGGTGGAAATAAATAAGTGTTGAGAATGATGATAAGCTCGACGTAAGCTTGTGTGAGATGCCTTGTGTGGCACTATAATAGATCCGACGATTAATTAATTCAAGGATGAAAGAATTATTAATTAAACAATTAATCTATATTAATTATTATTATAATAATATGTTGATTTATTATTATGTCTAGTGATAGTATAATAATAAGGAAATTGATTATAAATATAATCGAAATGGTATTGATGAGGGATGAGATATTGTCTTATAATATTAATTATTGTTATGAACAATGTACTAGTATCAAGTAATTATTTGATAATATGTTGATTAACGAGTAAATGATTTATAAATATAATAAGATTTATATTTATTTAGTGTAAATGCTAACCAATTGTTATAGAGATTAATAGTTGATTTACGAGGAAGGGATTAATTAATATGATTAGTAATTAATTGATAAGATAAGTAATTTATCAATTCCTATGAGCAAGCATGCGATATTAAAAGTATATCGTATAGTAGTGTAAAGTGTAGTGTGACTATATAGAAACCATATATTAAGATTTACTTAACTAAATAAGTTACAAGATAATGTGTATGCGACAATGTAAGTGTGTGGACATTAAAATAGCTGTGTATTCTAGAAACTGGGAAAGGAATGAAATGTTTAAATAAACATTAATATTAAATAATGTTATTATGTGGTTATGAGAGTAGTAAAAATAACTATGGGGGATACCCGGACAATAATACCTAACTGCGTTATGTTATTTCATTGCGTGTATTTAATGTACATGGATTATATGATGTGAGTACATAAATAATCCCTAATTTCCTAATATAGTAACTATTGTACATTAAGATGTTATTTTTGGGAGTTAAAGTAACTAAACTAAGCTCTAGTTGCTGAGATTTGATCTTGTCCCAATATGAGTGCCTAGTACATGAACAGTAACCTATGGCTAAATTACGTAACTTCCAAGTAGTACTCATTGGCTATGGAGATGGCTGATGGTGAGTAGTTGAACAACTTCTAGTTAACCATTGTGTTCTCCTTCTACATTCCAGTCTCAAACTTCCATGCTAACCCATTAGCCAGTCCAAGTTCCTCTATAAATAGCAGACCATTTTCAGTTTTTACGTTGCATGTTTTAGTCTATTGAAACTTTGATAATTGAGATTGAGTGAGTTGTTGATCAAAGAAGAGGCTAGATATCTCAGAAGGAAGAAACTAAGTTATTAAGCTCTAAGAGGTATAAAAATCTTAACTTTTGTACTTAATTGGGTTTTACCAAGTTCTTGAAATTTCTTGGAATTCTCTGTCCATTGATATGAATTCACATGCTATCATATGTTTATGAAGAATGTTTACTTGTATGGAACCTTTAATGATGAATTGAGCATGTTAGGATTATATTATACCATGACTGAAATGGATTCTGTAGAGAATTTCTGAGTTGGGCTAAAGTTCTGCTGAAGCAGAATAGTTCTATCTCTGGCCGGCCACCTGCGCAGCTGCGCCAGGACCAATTTTTGGGTTTTGTTTTTTGTTGCAGGTTCTGTTATATGCTAGCATAAGTTATCTCATTAGGCAAGCATGTGGACATAATTGACATGCATATATGAGTACTTTGATATGACATAAGCATGTATAACCATGTTAGTATATGTTATTGAAGGAAAATGTATGTTTTAAAAATGAAACTTATAGTTTCAATATGAACTTTGATATATGTGTATAATGTGTGTTATGACCTTGTAAGTGCATTTGTACGGTCTAGATATGCATGAAGATCAGGTTAGCCGGTGTATATATGTTTCATGATGAAGTATGAACGTGTTTGACGTCATTAGTGAACGTTTACTAAAGAAAGTAGAAGTTTTGAAATGAACTTTGAAATATACATATCATGTTTATATTCTAACCTTTTTGAACATGATATATGGTTTAGATATGCATGATATGTGAGTCTAAGGTATTGAGCATACACTAGAACACATTGTTTAAATTGAAAATGATTTCAATAGCAAAACTTAGGCTTTTTGCAAACTAAGTTGCATGATCATAGTGTATTAGTGTTCTAACATTTTGAGCATACATGCTAGTGCTTTTAACATCACTTAGATGTCATGTATGTGCACACACCGTGAAAAATACTACAAAAATTAGCTAAGCATGAACTAGATATATTTTTAAAGCAACAAAGGATGCTAGATATGCGTATATGATGAATGTATGTGAGCATGTGTATTGAAGGACGTTTAGCATGTTATGTGTAATACCTATGCATGCTAGAGAACCAAAGTAGAATCAGAGGCCAAAAAGCCAAATTTGGTCTAGACAGGGAGCTGCGCAGCTGCGCCCCTCCCAGGTCTAAATGTGGCTCAGCTACGCCACAGGGAAAGTTTGCCTGATTGTTTTAAATGTGGTCTGAACCTTGTGATAGGCTTACATTGTTATCATAAGTTATAAAACAGAGTCTAACTAATGACATGAGAGTTTATCAACGTAATGGTGATATTAAAACCGGAATGGATAAATTTTCCTAAAGTTTTGCAAAACGTAAGGACGGTGTGATTATATATTCATAAGTTTTAAATATGTGTCGAACACTTAGATAGTTAAGTGTGTCGATGTTGGTATTAAGTATGTATGGTTAAAGTATACGTATACTTACATAGTAATTCTAAGAATACGATATAAATGTGAGACGAAGGTTCTAAGAACCAAGTTAGACAACAATATAACCTTTATTATTACATTGAGAATGTGTGGATACATGTAACTAATGAGTGTGATCTCTATGGTTAATATAACTGTGTAGGATTACACAAAGTGCAGATATTCTTAAGCAGTTAAGTCGTAGTTGTTAAACTACGAATCAGGCAAGTCTTTCAGTTCCTATTTGATATATGAATTCAATAACTGTCTGTTGAATTATATTAGGCTGTGATAATGCGAACTTATATATGAACTGTATATGAGATATAAATGAGATTGAAAGTTGATCTTTGATGATATACTTGTTATGTGAAAAGTAACATGCGTAGTATATATATATATATTATTTATAAATGCATGAACTGAGTATGATGTTGTATGCTATGTGATGCATGAAAACTATTAGAATTGCTGAGCTGTCGAGCTCACTCCTGCAAATAACCACTTTTGCAGGTTAAGGATTCACGGTAAAGATTTCGTGCTTCTTGATTGATAAAGATAGATAGTATCGCAACGAAGAATACTAGTTAGATTATCGTTTGAACCCTGTTTAGGTTCTAAGAGTTGTACTTGATAATTGTATACGTTGTTTAAAACTTGTCGTACTGTAAAGATGTATTAGTTGATACATAGAGGATATTAAGTCGAGTTGTAAACGTTATATGATAACTCAAATAGAATGAATCATATTTTATAGTTGATTCGAGAATTGTAATTGATTCAAAGTTATGAAATCAATAAGAAGAATTTATTCAAAGGATATTGAAAAGTTTAAATTATTATGCATTTTAGTAACATTGAATATGATGTAAAGACGAGATCTTGGATATAAATAGAATTTATATTCTAAATTGTAATAAGCAAAGTTGTATTCTTTTACTAATGATTAAAATATGTAATAGTTCGACGATAGTAGTATCGTGACTGCACCGGATCAGAGGAAAGAGAAGAACCCGGATTTGGGGGCGTCACATACGCAGCCAATGAGGACATTAGCCATCACAAGTTTGGGGGTGTTTCAAATTTATCAGCTTTCCCTTATCAACTTTTGTTTATCATGCTAGGATGCCATTAGCACTATTTTTACTATTTTGTTAGTAGTTTTTGGGCTGCTAAGTTGATATAACTTGTAGTCATTGATATTGTTATCAGTTTTTGATGTTTTTGGATGCATGGATTATTTTGGAATGTTTATTACGTATTTCTATCCATATTACAGCTTTATTAGTATGAATGGATGTTTATCTATCTTTTCGTGCCATGATAGTATCCATATTAGGGTTAGAACCCAATTTTTAACTGTCTATATGATTGGTGGGTTATATTCAGTATAATTTTTGATTGCGGCCAATGATATGCGTGTTATAGCTTTGTCAAAAATGGTTAAGCAAGTATGAATGAGTCTTAGATTGCTTTTTAGTTAATACTGCGGTTGATCATGTCTACCCTTTTGAGCACGCACCAACTGTGATAATTAGTTATGTTTCATTTAAACTTAATTGGTAGCTTTTACGAAATTTTTTTGCTTTAGCTCTTGCGAACTTAAGTGAGTCAATGTAGTAAGATTTAGATCCTTATGCAAGCTCGGACACATTCATGGTCCAATAGCATATAAAAAAAATATAAAATAAAAGAATAAATCGATAGCCTGAGTTGGCCAAGTTTGATTAAGTGGCTTTTGTTACTCGAGTTAATAGATCCTTAGGGGTGTTTTACACCTAATGCCCTAAAGGCATTTGGTTTGGGAGTTATTGATCAAAACCTAGTTACATGGGTAACTCTGAAAAGCCTAATGTGATTAGACATTGCACGGTCATGCTTAAGGTTGCATTGTTTAAATAACGGAAAAGAAAATTCTAGTTTGGCTTAAGTTTGGCTACGTGGCTAGTTTTACTTGAGTTATTAAATTCTGAGGGGTGTTCTACACCTAGTGCCCTAAAGCCATCTGGTTTGGGAGTCACTGATCAAAAACTTGTTACATGAGTAATTCAGCCTAAGGTAACCAAATTTTTGCACAAGTCAAGTCTAACCGTTATAATGCTAGTGCCGGGTGGTCTGTTTTTGCATTTGTGTCTTGTTCTGAAGTCTTGATGTAACTTGAGCATTTTGAGTGAGCATTTTCCTTGGTGCAATTGTCTATGTTTTTGAATTATAATTGGTTAGAGTAGTTGGTATTCACACACACAGATTTGGATCAGTAGCAGTCTAAACTACAGATTTGATCGAACCGTATTTATTACTTTGCTTCTATTTTGAAATTGCTATTCTTATCCTTGAGGCCGCAATGCAGGTACATAGTAGTTAGTCTAATTCGTAGTATATTTACTTTTGATAGTATGGTTATAATATTTTTGCTTGAGGACAAGCAAATGCTTAAGTTTGGGGGTATTTGATCAGTGGATTTTACACCCGCGAATCGAATACTTTTAGACTTAAGAAGATGCCTGTTCTTATTTCTTTATATTACTTTTATATTATTTTGTTAGTATTTTGTTTAATATAAGTTTTACAGGAGTTTATAGGACAAGTCCAGCTTTAAAAGAGGCAAAGTGGCCATTTCTCTAGACCCGACGCCGCAGCGCCGGCAGGCTTATATATTTTGGCGTTGCAGCACCAGAAGCCCCTCAATTCTCTGACCACTCAGCGTCGCAGCGCCTCACTGCCCATACTAAGGTGGCGTCACAGCGCCATGTATTGACCAGAAGCCCTTGACCCAGCGCCGCAGTGCCAGAACAAAGCTTAAAAGCTGGCGCCGCAGTGCTAGCTCCGGTCTTTTGGCAGAAAAGGTCATTAAATGACCTAGCTGAAGGAGGATTTGAGATCTTTAACTTTGGCAGCCTCCTTTTCTCTCTATAGCTGATTTCTAGCTTATTAAGTTACTTTACTTTATTTTTTCTTCTCTTCTTCTCTTTAGCTTAGCTTAGTTTGTACATATAGACTAAGGATAGATAGGGATTCCTTGGAGCTCAAGAGCGATATAGCAACACAGATTTGAAGGCGAATCGGAGGAAGTTCTTGGAGATTGAAGAAAGCTTTGACAGAGTTCATTCTTCTCTAGTTTTTCCTTTGATTTTGTATTTGTAGATGTTGTTATTGTTGCTACTTATGTCTAGTTTAAAAGCTATGAACTAAATATTAGCTCTAAGGTTATAATAGAACGCTTTGTTATTTGAATTGATTATCTTATCTCTTTGGTTGGCACCATATGGTTTGGTTTAATGTATTCATGCTTAATGTTTCATTGCTAAGGAATTAGTGATTGTTTGGTAATCTATGAGAAATTGGGAGATGGACTATAGATTGAGATTATAATATGTTGGCATGTGTTTGTCTATAGGATAGGAATATACCTGTATGCCACGTGTGATCTTATGAGAACCTTTGTTTTAATTCTTCGTTAGGGTTAATTCGCATAGGAATGTGTTGGATTATCGCCTAGCTTGGATGTTCCTTTCGGTCTATTCCCGTTTGGGTCGATTAGAGAGGATACGCTCATACATACTTCGGAAGAGGCGTATGAGTACTTGTGAGTTCTTAGTAGACATTACTTCGTGACCATTAAGATCAAAGAGAGACGGGTAGGATTTTTGATGAAACATAGCACACCATTTATTCGACAGAATGCTAGTGTGGGGTGAAATTATGATCTTAGCTTGTAGCGTATTTGATACCTATCTTTATCCATTTACTTGCTTTGATAATTAGATTTAATTAGATTAACCACAACTCTTCCATTTATTCTGTTCAGACCTGACTTAAGCGATATAAAGTAAATGCTTGGTTTATTTTAGGAAGTAGTTCCTCGTGGTTTCGACACTTTCTTATCACTATATTACTTGTTAAACTGCGTATACTTGCACGTGTTTAGTGATCGGTTATCCGACCAACAACTACTTTCAATCTCCCACTTACACCAAAGTCAATCGCCATGGTATCTCATACCCATCTTCTCTAAGTGACGATCAAATTGATGTTGTATTAAAGCTTAAGTAAATGGATCTTCAATGTTGTCTTGAGAGTCCACATGCTTCAGGGGGGTGACATCTCCACTTTCAATGATCTCTCTAATCAAATTAAACCGCCGTAACACGTGTTTGGATTTTTTATGAGACCTGGGTTCCTTAGCCTGTGCAACAGCTCTGGTGTTGTCACATAATAAAGGTACTGCTCCTCTAATGCTAGGAACCACACCAAGTTCAGTTATGAACTTCTTCATCCACACAGCTTCCTTTTCAGCTTCACCTGCAGCTATGTACTCTGCCTCTGTCATTGAATCAACAACTGTTTACTGCTTGGAACTCTTCTAACTCACTGCGCCACCATTTAAGGTAAACACATACCCCAAAATAGATTTACTGTCATCTTGGTCCATTTGAAAACTTGAGTCTGTGTAGCCCTTTAGTTTCAACTTAGACCCACCATAGACAAGAAATACATCCTTAGTTCTTCTTAAGTACTTTAGGATATTTTTCACTGCCTACCAGTGTTCTTCTCAAGGATTTGACTGATATCTTCTCGTTACACTAAGTGCATGAGCGACATCAGGCCTCGTATATATCATACCGTATATGATAGATCCTATTGCTGAAGCATAAGAAATCTTACTCATACAATTTCTCTCCTCAGGTGTCTTTGGGGCCTGTTTCTTGGAGAGATGTATTCCATAGCTCATCGGCATGAGACCTCTTTTGGAGTCTTCTATGCTAAACCTCTTTATCATTGTGTCAATGTATATTCCTTGGGACAAGCCAAGCATCCTTTTAGATCTATCTCTATATATCTTTATCCCCAAAATATAGGATGCTTCTCCCAAGTCTTTCATGGAGAAGTGTTTAGATAATCAAATTTTGATCGACTGTAGCATAGGAATATCATTCCCTATCGGTAGTATATCATCAACATATAGTATAAGGAATGATATAGCGCTCCCACTAACCTTTTTGTACACACATAGTTCATCCTCATTTTTGATAAAATCAAACTCTTTGGTTGTCTCATCAAAACAGATGTTCCACCTTCGAGAAGCTTGCTTCAATCTATAAATGGATCATTGCAGCTTACAGACTTAATTTGTTCCAACCGCTGAAAAAAATCCCTCTTGCTGTGTCATATACACATCCTCCTCAAGGTTCCCATTGAGGAAGGCCGTTTTCATGTCTATCTGCCAGATTTTGTAGTCATAGTAAGCTGCAATTGCAAGCAAAATCCAAATGGACTTGAGCATAGCTACTGGCGAGAAGGTTTCATCATAGTCAACACCTTGTCTTTGTTTGAAACCTTTTGCAACCAGTCGGGCCTTTTAGATCTCTACCTTGTCGTCCGCTCTAGTCTTTCTTTTAAAGACCCAATTGAACCCAATAGGCTTAATGCCCTCAGGTGATGAAACCAAAGTCCATACTTTGTTCTCATACATGGAGTCCATCTTGGATTTCATGGCTTCTTGCCATTTCTCCGAGTCCTTACTACTCATAGCCTGTTCGTAATTCAATGAATCATCATCGTTCATTATGCGTACCTCCTCGTCATCCTCTATGACGAATCCCTATATATCAGGTATCTTCGGTATCCTTCCAGATTTACGAATAGGGTGTTGTATAATAGGTTCTTATACTTGGTCAGATGCCTGACTTTGATCTATTGTAATTTTTGGGTCTTGAACTTCTTCAAGATTTATCTTACTCCTACTGACCCCTTCAAGGATAAACTCCTTTTCCAAGAAGGCAACATGTTTCGCAACAAACACCTTTTGATCAGTAAGATGATAGAAATAATACCCTATAGTTTCTTTAGGGTATCTCACAAATCTACATTTTTCAGATCTAGTCTGCAGCTTATCATTTTTAAACTTTTGACATAAGATGGAAAATCCTAAGTCTTAACAAACTTAAGATTCGGTTTTCTCCCTGTCCATATCTCATATGAGGTCTTTGGGACGGTCTTGGTAGGGACTTTGTTAAGTAGATATGCAGCCGTTTCTAGGCCATAACCTCAGAATGATACTGAAAGATCGGTAAAACTCATCATGGAACGAACCATGTCCAACAATGTTTGATTTCTCCTTTCAGATATAATATTTAACTGTGGTGTTCTTGGTGGAGTCCATTGTGAGATTATACCATTTTCTTTGAGACAATTAAGAAACTCATCGCTTACGTATTCACCACCTCGATCTGATTGAAGAATCTTAATACTTTTGCTAGTTTGTTTCTCTACTTCACTTCTGAATTCTTTGAACTTTTTAAATGATTCAGATTTGTATTTCATTAAATACACATATCCAAATCTTGAATGATCATCAGTGAAAGTAATAAATAAGAATACCTTCCTCGTGCATTCATTGTCATAGGTCCACAAATATCTGTGTGTACCAATGCTAACAACTTTATAACTTTTTCTCATTTTCCACTAAAATGAGATTTAGTCATCTTACCCATGAGGCAAGATTCACAAGTTGGATATGAATCATAATCAGATAACTCTAAGAGCCATCTTTATGCAACTTGGATGATCTTGTTTCATTAATATGACTAAGTCTACAGTGCCACATGAAGGTATAATTAACATTATCTCTTTTTTGTTTCTTAGTTTGTTCAATTTGAAGTATATTTTCATGCAAGTCAAGTATGTAAAGTCCATTCAGTAATTTACCAACACAATATAAAACATTCTTATTATAAATAGAACAACTATTGTTGTTTATTATAATGTCAAAACCATCCATATCCAATACAGAAATTGAGATAATATTTTTAATGAGTGTTGGAATAAAATAATAATTATTTAAACAAATAAACTTTTTCGTAGGTAGTGCTAAACAATAAGTCCAGCAACCTTTGCTCTATTTTCCACTCGTAGGACGACTTCATCCTTGTTCAGCTTTCTACTTCTGACCAGTCCCTGCATAGTATTAAATATGTGAGAACTATAGCCGGTATCCAATACCCAAGTAGAAGTTTGACTTTTAGAAAAATTAATTTCAATCATGAACAAAACTTGATTGGAACAAAACTTAATTTCAATCATGAACAAAATTAATTTCAATCAGGTTTTTTTGATCCTTCACTTTCGCCCTGCCCTTAGCCTTCTTGGTTTTCTTCTTTATAGAAGATACCTTGGGCTTGTTCCTTTTCTTAGAAGAATCATCCACCTGTAAGACTTGGTTCTTCTTGGATGGGAAGTATCCTTCAGCAGATTTCAACATGTTAACTAATTTAGGAAAGCCGACATCTAACTTATTCATGTGAAAATTCACAACAAATTGTGAGAATGTATCTGGGAGTGACTACAAGATTAAATCTTGACTTAACTCCCCATCCATGATGAACTCAAGTTGTCCAAGACGTTCAATCAAATTAATTATCTTTAGGACATGAGTCTCAACAACAGTGCCCTCGGTCATCCGAGATCGGAAGAGCTTCTTAGATATCTCATATCTTGCAGTCCTACTTTGTTCACCATACAACTCTCGGAGGTGCAGCAATATAGCAAGAGTATCCATAGTTTCATGCTAACGCTGAAGCTCGTTACTCATGGATGCGAGCATGATGCATTGAGCCACAGATGCATCATCTTGCCACTTCTTAAAAGTAGCAATATCTTCCTCACAGGCTTCTTCTACAACAGTTGCAAGGACGGACGAATTTAGGACATAGGAAATCTTTTTAGCAGTGAGAACAATTCTTAAATTTCTTAACCAGTCCGTGTAATTCGGGCCAGTCAGTTTGTTGACATCAAATATGCTACGCAATGATAGTGAGTGTGACATTTTTCAAATTCTGCATGTGAAATTAAAAAACATTTTAGCAAACATTTATTTAATTCTGCATGTGAAATTAAAAAACATTTTAGCAAACATTTTTCAAATTCTGCATGTGAAGAACTGGCTTCAGGCACTGCAGCACCATGTCAGCACCAGGAACACGGGTGTAGACACTCAAAATTTTACTTTCTTTGTACTAACCTTGCAGAAAGTCTAAAGCGTAATTTTACTTCGAGACAACCCCGAGGTAGGGTAAAAGTACCAGGTCATCCCGGAGATGACCCCATGAAAGATTCAAAGGACCAATGACGTCCGAACATGTCGTGAACCGAACAAGGATCTCCAAGCTGAGACAATGTCCACCGAAAACCAACTCAGTAAACCTCAAAATGCGTGCCATCGACAATAAACCAGCTAACTTCCATTGGGAATTGGAAGATACTTCTCAGCTGTCAGCATCATCTTCCCGGACCCCGACTCAGTCAGACTCGATTTTATTCCGTCGCATTCCGCACAGATTTTTTGAAAGTTCAGTCTGCTGATGTTAACTTCTTTAGAACCGGGACTGAAGTAACGTACTTCGAGACGGCAGGCCCCGCCTGGCCCAGCTGCATCCATACATGTAGGTTAAAACACCCACATTAGTTCATTTAGAAAAAAAGAAGAAGGGATAGTTTTATAGAGAGAAAACAATTCTAGAGAGAGAAGGCATCGGGTTGGACTTGTAAACACCCACTTTGAGTTATTTTCTCTCATTTAGCATCTACTTGGAGCCCCAAGAGTGTTCTACGTTGATCCCGGGAGTTAAAACGCTTGTTCACGCGTCCCCCAAGGTGAAAAAATGCACTTTCTAGCTACGTTCTTTGTAAAGTTTGTTTAATATACTAGGTTGATGATATATATTGTTTAAATCTAGTTAAACTTGTTGTTTTCTAAGCATATCGTGTAATAGTTTATAGATATTGCGTTTCTATCTGTTATATATTTTTTTTTTGCATTGTAAATCAAGTACGGAGGCTAGATCTACCTAGATCTAAGCCGAATCTAGCCTTTGAGTGGTTATTAAGCATGGAGCTTTAATTCGTGTGCTAGATTGGTTTAGATTCATGGTAGATTTATATATTTATTGCTTTAAATGGTCCCGGTTACCCCGTATATCCCTAGATTTGTATCTAGAGGCGAAAAGGGTTCGAAATAGCTTGAATCAGTGATTTCAATCGATGAAATCATCTAAAAAATCAAGTCTAGGACATTATACATATATATTCCCGCATAAATAATGTGAGCCTAGGAATCCCGATGTTGAGATCCCCGAATGAATCTCGACTTGATTCCCACGTTGGACCGATTTTGATGATGTAATGTTTAAATAACGCGAATATCATTGTATATGTAATATTTGGATCTTGAAGATGAGCTCGAGGGTTAGTCCCAAGAAGTCGGATTCAAGATCACTTGATAGTGAAAACTTTAATTGTGGGTGCTCGGTTTCATCGAGATGGCTTACATGCCCGATGATGATCCGACCCTTTTGACGCTTTTTACATGCATATCATCAAAATGATTTCCGGTAAAACCACAAAGAGCTTTCAATAATAATAAAGCAGGTCGGGAATAGACATTAGATCATAAATGGAAGTATCAAAGGACCTCGATTCCTATTTGACGAAGGATTTGAAAACTTTGTTTTCAAAACATCATTGATATATATTGTGTTCTAAAAATGAACTTTTATATAAATCAAATCCTTCGTGCATAGGGTTAAAGAGGTACAGCACTACTTTCGTAATAATTACATATACTAAAAAATCAATAATGGAAGTATCACAGATCCTTGATTACTATTCGGGCGAAGGATTTAAAAACCTTGTGTTTTCCCAAAATATCATATAAAATGTATATTTTGTCTAAAAATGAACTTTTTCTAAATCAAACTCTTTGTACATAGGTGCAAAAGAGGAACGATACTACTTCCAAATAAACTCACAATGAGGCTTAGAATAAACCTTTTCAAATAAAACACACACACACACACACACACACACTCTCACACACACACAAACACACTTTATGCACAGAAAATCAATAAGTTGTGGTACCATATTTTCACGGGAGTCGGGGGGTGCCTAACACCTTCCGCGCCGCTTAACTTAGCCCCTGAATTCCACGAATCTCGGGTTTCAGATCAATCTTACGGAGTCACATATTGGACCATATTGCGAAAACTATTAAAACTCGGATGAGTTGGTACATCCATTTATACCATACCAACTGGTGCCTCTATCTCATTCGGTCCAATCATAAAATAATATAAATCAATCTTTTTTAAAGTCGTCGACACTTATGTCGGTACCACTTTTCTAAAACCTTACCCTTAAAATCCAAAGACATAGCGAATGAAAAAGGGGTAAAAACAAATAAACACAAATTTAGGAAAGACGGACACTATAGATTTTTTTTCGGCGTGGACAGGTGGTGACTCTGCTGGGGATTAAAGAGGGCTTAAGCCGCGTTCAATCTTTTTGATTTTCATTCTGCATGTGCATCTTGTGTGAATGATCTTTATGTGTGATAATTGTCTCGATCTTTAAGCAGTTTTTGTATTAGTGCCTCGCACAATATATTAGTGCTTCACACAATGTCATCATATTGCATCCGGTGAGGACGTGAATGTATGTGAATGTATGTTGTGTGGTACCTCCATTAGGAGGCAATCCCGTCGGTTGTTTATTACTGGACTCCTCTAGGTGTTTCCATTGTGAAGCTCAAGAAAGGCACCACTCATATCCGCTCTAATTGGAAAATGGATGTTTTCATCAAGTAAATTGCGAAGATCTGGAAACCAATTTCAAACATCCCGTGAGATTAACCCTAAGATAGGTCAGCCTCTGATAAACCAAACACGTGGTGTGTTTCTCTATGCCCTATTTACTCTTTCGTGTATATAAATGCCCATCATCTGGTACTGTCATTTGTACATCTTTTATATCCTGTCATCAATTTGACTAGCCCATTGTGTTGCAGGAAAAGATCAAAAAACCATTAAACTGATGCATATCATGACATGCATCCCTGTCCACCAGTATCTAGTCTAAACTAGATATCGATTTTGTGCAGATTGGTCGTAGAACTCGATTTTGAGCCAAGAAGGCCCGTTCACCACCAGCCAAGATGGCTGAAGGAAGCTCATCTGAACCCATCCCTTTATCTCGAGATGAATTCGAGGAGTTTAAGAAACAGATTGCCGAGATGACGACCCTGTTAAGAGAACAGTGCAAAGTATCTCAGGAACCTAAGCATAAGAGTCAGACTGAACCCTCTGTGCAAGGAAATATGAAAATAATAGAAAAGGAAGGTGATACCCAGATGTCCACACCTATCTCTCCCCTCGATGTTGAAGTATCCAAGGAGGCCCCCATCCAGAAGACGATACAGGAAATTATAGACCTCCGGGAGGATGAGGAAACTGGAGATATCAGGAGGAAGGTTAGGAAGATGGAGGACGCCATTTGGTATATGAAAGGGACAGGATCCCATGGGAGCATGAATTATTCAGATCTGTGTATTTTCCCAAAAGCGAGATACCCGGATAAATTTCAAATCCCAGAGTTTGAGAAATACAATGGATTGGGGGATCCCTATACTCACTTAAAAGTCTACATAGGTGAACTGGGAACCTACGCCGAGGATGAAAACCTCAGAATGTAGCTATTACAGAAAAGCCTTACCGGTGAAGCCAGAACTTGGTACGCTAGAATAGATAATTCCAAAGTCAGAGGTTGGGAAGATTTGGCCCATGCTTTCCTCAACCAGTATAGTTTCCAATCCCAAATGGCACCTGATCGCTACCAGGTTACCAAAGTCAAGAAATTAAGTAATAAATCATTTAGAGAATATGCACAGCAGTGGAGGCGAATGGCGGCCCAAGTTAAACCACCAATGGATGAAAGTGAGATTGTGACAACTTTCATTGATATACATGAAGCCCCTTTCTATGAGATAGTTCTTGTCGGATTAGGCAAATCCTTCTCCGAAATGATCAAACATGGAGAAATGGCGAAAATGGGTTTGAAGTCTAGCAAAATTAAAGATCTCACTGCTTTAGAAGCCGTAGCAGAGCACATACATTCGGGAAACTATGCAAGTGCTCCCAAAAGAGTATCTAACAGGAAGGAAGAAGATGTCTCTTTGATATTGCAAGGACAAGCTGCTAATAAGAGCCCTAGTCCGCCTATCCATAAACAGAACACTCATCCTATGAATTCCCAAAATCCTACAACATTGAAGGTTGGGGAGAACAAGCGAAGAAGGATATTCACTCCTTTAGGGGACTCTTTGGAGAATATATTAGCACTATTGATCGCCTAGAAGAAGATCGTTGAGATAGCTCCACCTTCTGATCTAAATGGAAGGTAATTTGATCCCAGCAAGAAATGCGCTTAGCATTCCAACTCATCGAGGCATGATACTCAAGAATGTTGAACTTTAAAACACAAGATTCAGAACTTGATTGACAACGGTGAGATTATAGTCAAAGCGCCAGAACAATCGAATGTTAACAACAACCCTTTGCCTTATCATAATGCGGAAGGAATCAACATGATCGGGGCAGAAGGCAGGGAAAACTGCAAGTACCTGAGGAAGGTAGGGAAAGCACCCTCTGCAAAGGACCCTGTAATATCGGGATACCTCGAAGATAAGTATATGGTGGAGCAAGGCTTGGCCTCGATTAAGGCACGAGTGAACCAGTTGGCAGATTTGGTCGTATACCAACATCAGTTGACCTGACAACTAATAGACCAAATCCTACCAAGGCAAACCAAAACTATACCCGTCCAAGATGTCCAAACCTAAAGAAGGGATTGAATTCACTATCAAGAGAAGAACAAATGGACAGAAAAGATGGCCAGGGAAGCTAGACTTCAGAGCCGACGAGAATTTGTAGCCAAATGGAAATTCACCCCCTTGGGACAGTACAGGGAGGAAATTATGTGCTCCTTGATCGAGGAAGGAAAGATCATAAAATTTCTACCACCCCCGGATACGCGATCGAAGTGTTTCGACCCTTCTAGATCTGCCTTTATCATTTGAATGCCCCTGGACATTGCGGACCCATAACAATAAAAGGATTATCTGAGCAGAGAAACAAGGCTACTCTGGAGATACCGGCACCAAAACCATTGATGTTTGCTCCTTGGCCGCAACTCCCAATTCTTAGCCTAAAGAAGGTACCATGGAATTATGGAGAAGGCATAAAATTGACACCCGATTATACAACTATCGTACCTAAGGAGATTCCACTTTACCTCTCGAGGAGTTTATTGAAATCGGCAACCAAGGTATTGGGGAAGGTGTCAAAGGGAAAGATCACATAATTCCTCCTTAAGATGGGGCACAACGAAGCAAGGACGATCAAGCAGTTAGAAGCGGAACCACATCAAATCTCCATTATGGATTTAGTATTAGCTTCTGACGACCATCGTCAAATTCTAAACCAAGTATTGGAGGTGGCACACATGTCCAAAACCATTGATATTGAGAACTTTCAGCACCTGATCAGCCATGTATTGGACAGTAATGTGATATCCTTCACCAATGACGATATACCAGCTGAAGGAACTAAGCATCACCGACCATTGCATATCACTGTCGTGTCACCTAGATACGTGGTAGGAGGCGTACTAATTGATGGCAGATCATCCTTGAACATCTGTCCACAAGATACTCTAGATAGGATGAAGATCAACCCGAATCGGATTCGGGAAAGAATTGTGGTGGTACAAGCATTCGACGGATCAAGAAGGGATACAGTTTGGGAAATTGAACTTCCTGTGGAGATTGGCCTGTTTACCTTCAATATACCTTTCCAAATCCTGAAAATCATTATCGGATATAATCTGTTACTGGGACGACCATATATCCACATGGCTGGAGTTGTTCCTTCAACTCTTCATCAACAATTAAAATACATCGTCAACGGCAATCTGGTCACTGTTAGTGCAGAACCTGATTATCATATCCATGATCTGGGAGATATGCCCTGATCAGCGTGAATGAGGGTATTGAGCCCGCTATTTTTCAAGCCTTTGAAGTAAGCAATCCACGATACCACTCTATGGGTGCGCCAACCTTAACTCCCCAGATATCTCCAAAAGTGATTGCAGTTGGCCAAGAGATGCTTGTTGGGTTTGTACGTAACGCAATCATGCAATCAGTGAATTTATACAAACCCATTACCATGATCATTCTTATGCATCAATTATCAGTGAATGAAGAAGGAGAAAAACAGAATTATACCTTTGAAGATCCAAGCTTCCTCAGGTACAAGTTCTACTCCTTTGATTCCTTTAATTCCTCTGTAGTGGCTCCTTCCCTTGATCAATGTCAGCCACCCAAATGTTTGGCCTCTAAAGGTGATCCACCAAGGAAGATGAAGAACTCAGTAAGATGGGTTATTGGCTTAACCCTTGTTTCTATCTCTATAGAATATGTGTACTCCCAACTCTTGAAAAATTCACGTACCTTATTTCTGATATAAGACTCTCTTATATAGATATTAGGTTAACCCTCCTAATCCAATTAGAATAGGGTTTTATTTAATTAATTAATTAAATACTTTTAATTAATTTATATCCTAATCTTTATTAGGATTGAGAGAGAGTACTGATATTATATTAATTTCTAAACTCCTTTAGAATTAAAATAATAATAATAATAATATTATTAATAAGACTCCTCTTATTAATTTATATTTAATATTTCTAAAATATTAAATAATAAACATTAAGCTATTTAATTTATTCTATCATCATAGATTAAATTAATTATACTTAATGCATTATTACTCTCATGCCATTTTCTTCTTAAATAATTCTTCTTCCTTTTATGGTGTGACCCTTTAGGTTCTCCATATTAAACCGGTTGTGAATAAATCAATTAGAACAATTCTAATCTTATTTAAATAAACAAATTAAACTAATAATCTATTTAAATAAATAACATTTATTCTACAATAGGGATAAGCCTCCCTAGCAATCAACGACTTTCCAGATAATATAGATTTCAACATTAATCATAAAAGAACCTGTGAGTTAATAGTTACCGTACAATTCAATCCTTCTACCATACAATGTCCCAATTAAATATAAGACATGGATTTACTGTTAAGTCTTAATTTATTTAATTATATGTATTTCGATTAGAAAATGCACAACTCCAAATAATGAAAATTAGAAACCTCTTTCTAATTTCATTCTACCTTGGCCAAGGATTCCTGGGTTGTCATTTAACGAATCACATAGGACATATCTCCTCTTTTACTAGAGGTGGTAGATTCTTTATTGATCATTCATTATCTCCATATGTAACTTATTACACCCAAGCATACCCTATATATGCCTTAAAAGGCCTTAAGGAATTAGTCAAAGTATAATTTGTTACATACAAGATACTATGATGATCTCAAGTCCAAGGATCACATGTACTA
Source organism: Panax stipuleanatus (assembly GCA_020205555.1). Classification (NCBI taxonomy): domain Eukaryota; kingdom Viridiplantae; phylum Streptophyta; class Magnoliopsida; order Apiales; family Araliaceae; genus Panax; species Panax stipuleanatus. The sequence goes on from CM035123.1 coordinate 87,188,268, forward strand.
CTATCACATTAGGAATTCCTATTGACAGGCGAGTAAAACTCCATTAAGTATTCCATAGCGAGTCACGTTCAGTGAACTTATTCTCTAATAAGCACCTACATACTTGCTTTAGTGTCTCCACACAAATGACCATGAGATCAGTCATCCTCATCCAATGAGCAAGCAACATATGTACCAACCTATCCGGATTTACTAATACCCATTTTAGTAATCCCACAATTGGGAACTATTTTAGTTTTTAAGCTTTCTAAGAATTTAGATCTCATTATCATGATCTCATTATGATTCTAAAAGCATTGCTTAAAACTATGGGTTATTTACATATTATAAAACAGCACCATGTAGATAATTATATGCCTTAAATGAATATTTTATTAATAAATAAATAAGATTGTTTACAAAGTATGTGCTTTATCATCATACATGATTGGCTTGTATGCACACTACTATCAATGCTTTCAAGAGGACATCAACTAGGCCGAGGATTGGGGAGAAATGGCCGAGGAAGGGCTGGATTAGGATATTCTGGTGGATCCAAATATAGTAATCCTCACAAGCACATGCCAGTTAACCCTCTGATTCATCTCAAGCCAGACCTCAGTGAAGCCGAATTTAAAGAGCCATTGAAGAAGGTCCCCGTTATTATCTCAAACCTCCTGATCCCTAAAGTCAATTAGAACGGCTGTAAGGAGATTGGTGATGAAGAGCCTCTCAAGGATGCTGCTCGAATGGCCAATGATAAGAAGTTTCTGGAGGAGATTCAGTTACAATTTGTGAGAAACTTTTGTTTTTACTAAAAATGACCTGAAGAAGTCCAATGGGGAAGATCTGTCGAATGATCAACCCATCCTCCCGGTCCTTAACTGGGGAAGTGTGAACATCCTGAAAGAGGATCCAGGGACCGGTTCGAAATTAGTTATGGTCATCCTAGAAAACGCCGATAACTCCAGCAATACGTCTATCTCAGCTATCCCTCAGGATCTAACAACTAGTAATTGGACGGTCAACCCTCAGATCGTCCGAAAAGGGTAAAACCAGGAAGTGATCTGTTGACAGGGAGCTTTAACTTTATATATTTATGTTTATTTTATTTTATCTGTAACTTGTTATTGCCTGTTGTCATATTAACTGCTGAATCCTTTTGTAATTGACAACCGTTTGTATATATTTAGCAATCAAGTTTTTTGTCTCAGGTTTCCAAATTTGAGTATTTCTAGTCCTGTCCATGACTTGCAAAATTTGAGTAATGATTACAATTTTGATATAGAATTGGACTTTAACTTGATATGTATTGAAAAAGAGGAAGTGGATGATGGCAAGGTGCCCGAGGAAATCAAAGCATGGGTCGAAGATAAACTTAAACCCAACTTTGATCAAACCACCACCATTAATATCGGTACCCCTAACAATCCAAAAGAGATACCGATTAGAACCAACCTTCCCTCTAACCAAGAAAAAGAACTAATCAAACTCCTAACCCAATTCAAGGATGTTTTTTCTTGGTCTCATGAAGACATGATAGGTCTATCAACCGATATAGTTGTCCATGGACTACCAATTAAAGAAGGTTTCAAACTAGTCTAGGAAAAATTAAGACGGCTAAAACCAGAATGGAGCCTGAAGGTCAAAGAAGAAATTATTAAACAGTTCAAAGAAGGAATCATTATGGTATCAATATATCCTGAATGGTTGTCCAACGAAGTCCCAGTGCCGAAATCTGGGGGGAAGGTGCGAGTATGTGTAGATTATCGGGATCTCAACAAGGCCAACCTTAAAGATGATTTCCTAGTGCCATTCATCCACGTGTTAGTTGACAATACGACACAGTTCGAAATATATTTTTTCGCTAATTGCTTTGCTGGATATCATCAGATTATGGTTGCTGAAGAAGACAGGGAAAAGACAGCCTTCATTACCCCTTGGGGAACATTCAGTTATCGAAGACTATCTTTTGGCCTTACCAATGTGGGGATTACTTATCAGCGGACAATGATGACCTTATTTCATGATATGATGCATAAAGAAATTGAAGTATATATGGATGATATCATCGTGAAGTCCAGAGAGGCCGATGACCATTGTACCCATCTTCGGAACTTGTTTGAACGACTTCGCAAATTCGATCTGAAATAAAACCTAGCAAAGTGTGCTTTTGGTGTGAAATTTGATAAACTCCTAGGATTTCTTTTGAGAAACTGGGGCATTGAGTTGGATCCTGCCAAGATCAAAGCCCTCACCGAGATGCCCAAACTAAAGATCGGGAAGGAAATCTGAGGATTGTTGGGAAGAATAAACTTCATCAATCGGTTCATATAGCAATTGACAGCAACCTGTGAACCCATTTTCAAACTGTTAAGAAAGAACTCTTCGGGAAAATGGAATGAAGATTGCCAAAAAGTTTTCCGTACCATCCAAAAGAGCTTAATTGAAGCACCTGTCTTAGTACCCCCCAAGGGATGGAATTTCCGTTATTCATGTATATCTCAGTCAATTCCAACGCTATGGGTTGCTTATTGGGGCAAAATGATGATATGGGTAAAGAAAGGGCGATTTATTATCTCAGTAAACACTTCAGTTGCAGAGAGCAGAAATACACCCTGATAGAAAAGACCTGTGTACATTAGTTTGGGCAGCCACAATGTTGCAACATTACCTCCATGGCCATACAGCTTATCTCATCTCTAGGATGGATCCTTTGAAATACATCTTCAGCAAGCCGATGTTGAACTGCCGATTATCCAAGTGGAAGTTGATCCTCCAATAGTTCGACATCATCTATGTCACCCAAAGGTCCATCAAAGGACAAGGAATTGCATATCACCTGTCGGCCGCTCCAGCAGGAGGTTATGAACCTTTGGAAACTTATTTCCCAGAGGAGGAAGTGATGACTATTCAACTGACCAGTAAGGGAGATAGAGGTCAATTCTGGAAAATGTATTTTGATGGCGCATCAAACAATGAAGGAGCAGGAGTCGGGGCAGTTCTAGTGTCCATCATGGGATATCAATACCCCGTGGCCACTAAGTTGCATTTCAATAACTCCAACAATACCGCAGAATACGAAGGATGCATTATGGGGTTAAAAATGGCTCAGTCCCTGGGAGTGAAACGATTAGCTGTGTTCGGAGATTCGGAACTGGTCATCAGACAGTCCACCGGGGCCTACATAACCAAGGAATTGCATCTACTGCCTTACCATCAGCATATTCTCAGATTGGCAGCAGAGTTTAAAGACATTGCCTTTATGCATATTCCCCGAAACCAAAAGGATTTCGTCGATGCATTGGCTACATTAGCTTCATTGGTGAACCTGTCAGCAAGGAAGAGAATGCCTGTCATCACTTTCACTTTACAAAATGCACCATCATATGGAAACAGTGTAGGGGAGATATCGGATGAGATAACACCTACTGGACCACCTTGGTAGCACCACATTAAAGAATATTTGCGAGATCAATCAACCCCTGAAGGAATGAGTCATGCCGCGAAGAAGCAAATACAGAAAATGGCCATGAATTTCTACCTAAGTGGGGATGCTCTCTACAAGAGAGACCCAGGTGTAGGCCTTCTGAGATGTCTAGACAGAGATCAAGCCCAGCGACTTATGAATGAAGTATATGGTGGAGTGTCTGGAGCACATATGAGTGGACCCCTGCTTGCCAAGAAAATTCTAAGAACGGGACATTACTGGATATCCCTCAAAGCAGATTGCGACGATCATGTCAAGCGTTGTTATCAATGCCAGATCCATGCAAACATTATTCATGCACTCCCGAATCAATTGCATTCCAGGACATCACCATAGCCCTTTTCCATGTGGGGAATGGACGTGATCAGGCCTGTTGAGCCTAAGGCCAGTAACAGTCACAGATTTATCTTAACTATGATCGACTACTTTACCAAGTGGGTTGAAACAGCTTCCTTCCCCAAGGTCACCAAGGAGGTCATCGTTGGTTTCATTAGAAATAACATCATATTTCTGTATGGACAACCCGAGGTTATCATATCAGACAACGCGAAGAATTTGAATAACGAGATGATGAGGGAACTATGCAGTAAGTTCAATATCAAACACCTCAATTCATTTATTTATCGTCCAAAAATGAACGGCGCGGTGGAAGCCGCTAACAAGAATATCAAGAAGATAATGATGAAGATGTCGACAAATCACCGGGGATGGCCTGATCTGTTGCCGTTAACCCTACTTGCATACCGAACGTCGACTCAAACCTCGACTGGGGAAACACCTTACTCCTTAGTCTATGGCATGGAGGCGTACTTCCTGTCGAAGTGGAGATTGAATCGCTAAGAGTAATGCTAGATTCCCAGATAGAGGAGAGCCAATGGATACAAGATCGATACGATCAGTTATCCTTGATAAATGAAAGGAGGGCTGATGCCATCTTTCACAGACAGCTATATCAGCAGCGAATGTCCAGATCTTATAACAAGAAGGTGCGACCACGAGAATTTAAAGAGCATAATTTGGTACTAAAGAAGATCATTCCAGGCCAGGATGCAGCTAAAGGAAAATTTGCCCTAAATTGGGAGGACCCTTTGTGAGCCTTGAAATTAGAGGAGATAGACGGTGAGGAATTCCCAAATTTAATCAATTCTGATTCGGTGAAACGGTATTATGTCTGAGACCCTTTTCATTTCAAACTGGAATACTTTGTCTTGATAAAAAGAAAAAAAGAAAAAGAAAAAAGAAAAAAGAAAAAAGAAAAAAATGAAAAAAGAAAAAAATGAAAAAAATGAAAAAAAATGAAAAAAATGAAAAAAATAAAAAGAAAATGAAAAAAAGAAAAAAAGGGAAAAAAAAGAATATCAAGTCTGGTTTTCAGGTCTGAGCCTAAACTACGAAATACCTGATCTCCCATCTGTGGGAGTACGTAGGCAGCCATTTATGGTGCGGTCTAACCCTCCAAAAACCAAACAAAAATCAAAACCCCATCAAACCAAATAAAAAAATCAAAATCCCATTAAACCAAGTTCAAACCCAAATAACACATTTCAACTGTTCAGTCCAAGTCTGAACTACAAAAGACCTGATCTCCCATCTACGGAAGTATGTAGGCAACCATTTATGGTGCGGTCTAACCTTCGAAAGAATCCAAACACTTTCACCTTATATCCTCTAAACCAAAATATTAACCTATACAGAAATCGAAATATAACACAAACCCGCCCAATCGACGGCTCATGCTGAGAGGACCTAGCGACATCTCAGCATTACCCTGCCGAATCTAGCGCAAGTATGACAAGACCAATTCTATGTCGACATAATAAATTATGAAGCGAGAATGGTAATAGTGTACAAGGCTAGACATGCTCAAACAAGGGAAATGAACTGAACTTGTTTCCTTTTATATATACAACTGTTTATAATACAAAAGTTGATTTTAACCTGTGACAAAAGATAATAACAAAGTCTGTGCAGGAAAATAAAACAGGGATATAAATTGACAGTAAGACGAGCCACCATAGCCAAATATCCAACAGTCTCAACAGTGTGAGGAGCATCCCTAAACTCATGCTCCAGTATATTGACTCATCTCAGTAGCTCTGAGGCCATGCGATAAACCTCCTCTTGACTCTGTACTACGCCCTGTACATGACCAATGAGTCCATCCGCGAAAGTCTGGGTCGTATCTCTATCAATAAAGGGCCTGGTCTCTGGAAGCAATCAATGCGTCTCTCTCAGCTATAGCAGCATTCCGACCAGCTACGGTGGTCAACATCAGGACCCGAACCTGATCCCTCTCAAAGGTCACCAGGTGAAGCTGTCTGTCCATCGCCTCCATGGAAACTGAGGATGAACGCCGGACAGTACTAACAAGAGAAGTTGTCAACTCTGCAAATAGAGCATCCTCAGTCGGAGATATAGGATCCTCCATAGGCTCCTCAACGTCAGTAGGCCCACCATCATCCCCAGATAAAGATTCTGTATCAACCTGGTCCGCGGCGTCTGGTGTCAAGTACGACTCTAGCCAAGTTGAGTACTCTGCAGATCGGCCCGAATGGCAGTCTCTGAACTCCGCTATCTGCTGATGAGTCCAAAATCTGTAAACCCGAGCTAGATCAGCCTCGGTAACTGGGCAGACGGGGAAGCGATAATCCTCAGTCCCCTCAAATGCATGGACCTCCTGATACTGATCAAACTGGCCCATCACCGCCAGAGGATGATAGGTCATCACCGGCCTCAAACCAGCTAACGGGAGGAAATCCAGGTCAGCTACATGGGTGGTGAAACTCAGAAAGGAGCAGTAACCAGAATACATAACTATCGCAAAAGGATCCTCCATGGCACCTAGAAATGAAGTCCAGGATGCCTCATCGATGATGGGATACTAAAGTATCGATATGCTTCAATTCCTATGTTAGCGTAAGGGTTTGGAATCCTTCTTTTTAAAACATCATTCAATAATCTTTTCAAAAAGAGAAGCTTTTGCAAATCAAATCAAACACTTTAGCAAATCAAATCAAAGACTTTTTGCAAATCAAATCAAACCCTTCGTATATAGGTTCAACGATACATAGACACCTTCCCCACACATTGCAGATTGCAGATTTAAAAGGAAAATACTGAAAAGATGTGGTACCTTGTTTACATAGGAGTTGTATGGTGCCTAACACCTTCCCCACACTTAACCAAGCCCCCGAGCTCAAAACTTTATTTTTAAATATCAAGTTTCGACAGTGTCCAGCAATTGGGCCTCTTTTCAAACAAAACTCGGTTGAGTTGATACAACCATTTCAAATCTACCAACTGGCGACTCTGTAACTCGTTCAAATCGTCGACATGGTACATGTTGGCCTTTTCCTAAAAAATCCTTCAAAACCTTTTTTTGCAATAAAAAAAGTGGGGGTAGAGATAATTTAGGAAGAGAGAAAGATCAGGGTTGTGACCCGACCCGCAGATTTTTCCTGACGTCAACAAACTGCCCAACTCCTCCTAGGGCAATGTTTGGCTAGCATCTTATATACTCTTTTCCCATTAATTTAATTAACTTCTTATTATATTGTTAAATGATGTCACACCTTTATTAATTAAATTATCTTATTTAAATTAATTAAATAAAATAGAATAAATTCACATTAAATCACATTATCACATAATTAAAATTCTCATTTATTAATTATGTCAAATCATTAAATCTCTAATTAATTATTAAATTAATTAGAATAACCTTATGCTTTTTAAATAATTCATTTAATCAAATAAGCTCAATTAAATACTTTCTTTGAACTCAAAATTACTACACATTAATTTAATCAATGTAACAAATATAATTAAATTAATCTACCATAATTCCATCAATTAATTATTTAACTCAATAATTAAATCATCAAAAAATATTTATTTAATTCAATAAATATTAAAAATAAATTACAAAATTCTCGTTCGTCACAAATGAATTCATGGAAATTTTAGTAAGTTGTCAAGCTAAGAATCAAGAATGCAGAATTATAGTGATACCTCTTGAAGCTAAAGTAATGCTCTTGATCCTTCACTTTAGATTTCTCTCTTAATTCTCAGTATACTCTCATTCTAATTGCAACTCATAAATGTTCAAACAAAATGCAATTGAGAAGAGAAGTCTCCTATTTATAGAGAAGCTAGGGACCAATTCAGGGTCATTGTTCATTGAATTCAACCAAAGGAAGAAGGAAGAAGATGATGGGTATACATAAGTTGGTGAAATAGTTGCTAACCATCTCATCAACCCACTCCCCTTGCCATGATCACCATCATGCATTTCACTGAGTTTAACAAGGAATAGGTGTCGATGTTGGTTAAAAAATCCGCGGGTCGGGTCACAACACAGATCTTTTATCTCTTCCTAAGTTATCTCTACCTTTACTCTTTTTATTGTGAAAAAGGTTTTGAAGGGTTTTCTAGGAAAATGGCCAACATGTATCATGTTGACGATTTGAACGTTTTACAAAGTCGCTAATTGGTAGATTTGAAATGGTTGTACCAACTCAACCGATTTTTGTTTGAAAGAGGTCTAATTGCTGGACACAGTCGAAACTTGATCTTTGAAAACAAAGTTTTAAGCTCGGGGGCTTGGTTAAGTGTGGGGAAGGTGTAAGGTTCCCCAAACCTCCCGTGTAAATACGGTACCGCAATCTTTTCAATATTTTCCTTAAAACTGAAATGCGTGCTTGAATGCTGTTTTAAAATTGGGCCTATGTTTGATTGATTGAAAGTAGTGCTTTGCTTCGTTGAACCTATATATAAAGGGTTTGATTTGATTCAAAAAGTCTTTGATTTAATTTGCAAAAGTGTTTAATTTGATTTTCAAAAGCTTTTCTTTTGATTGAATTGAAATGATGTTTTAAAAGCAGGTTATCAAACCCTTACGCTAACATAGGAATTGAAGCCTGTTGATACTTTCAATTTTATCCTTTTTAGCCTTAAGGCTCAATTTGAATGGTGATTGTCTGGCTGCGAAGCATCCTTGACCACAGAATATATAAGTGTCGATCTCCTCATGGGCATGTAGCCATCGGAGGGACTCTGACACAACAAACCATATTTTCACTATGTTGAGACCTTAAATCCGGATAACTGTTTTAAGGTATTTATGGATGTACATTTTATAGAAAAACTGGCAGGGTACATTCGTAAATCAAAGTTTTTCCATCGTGGGTATCAGATTCTGATCGGTTTGATCATGAATCCCACGATTCCTAGGATCACATATGAGTAGCCAATAAACTTGCACAGTTCAAATTTGCACAAAAATAGATATATATATCCCAAATGCCAGAACCGAGGATTCATTCAGTAAATTCGGGTTCGCACGGCCAAAGCGTCTCGTTCCCATTAGATAGCGATCTAAGGGACGCGAGGTTGCTTTTGCGACTGAAAAATGTCGATTCATATCAAATGAATATTTAAAGCATTAATTGAATAAAACCAAGTAAAGAAATATATATACAGTTATATATATAAAAGCTGTAAAGGGCGATGGGTTTTCACGCCGGTGTCCGGACTGAAATTGAAATATATATATATATATATATATATATATATATATATATGTTTATTGACAGAAAAGTAGTCAACCAAGACTGGGAAGAGAACCCAGTGATGGTGAAGGCTGCTTATATACATATTTATATATAAAAGCAGTAAAAAGGCCACAGAATAATCCAGGCCGAACAGAAAAATAAATATACATAAAAGTAGTCAACCAGGGACTGGAAAGAGAACCCAGTAATGGTGAATAGTGCAAAAATAGTATCAAGGCCACAGAATAATCTAGGCCGGACTAAAATATATAAATATATATTTATATTGACAGAAACGTAGCCAACCAAGACTGAAAAGAGAACCCAGTGGTGGTGAAGGCTACTTATATATGCATAAATATATATAAAAGCAGTAAACTACCTCGGATTTGACATCCGGGCTTGACAGAATTGAAAAGTTAGTATATATACAGTTGAATAAACACAAAAAAAAAGCCAAACCCGGACTGGGAAGATAACCCAGTCTGGCGAAGTTGCTTAAAACGAAGATGCTAGTGCACTGAAGTTGTTAGAGCTGACGGATCGTCAATTCGAGTTGTAGAAATGCTAGAAAATGCAGTTATGTATAAAAATGTACCAAATTTTAACTAAAACGGCCACAGAATTACGTTTCGGGCATTTTTAGAAAACGAAATTTGATATGTAAGTGCAAAACAGTGCAAAGAAGTAGTATTAGCTTTCTGATCGTCAAAATACTTACAATGTACTGCTAAACGGTCTTTTAGCCAAATTATAGGCTCTAAACGTCAGAATCTACCTGTTATTTTCTGATATGTGGTAGTATGTGGATATATCTACGTGTTAGAGTGAAAAAATTTGGGTTTAGAAGAGATGAAAAAGTCAGAAAATCAAACAGGCAGAGGTTCACTGCGTTTCAGAACTTTTTTGAAATGAGAGGTGCACGTTTATTTATAGGCTAGGGAGCCTCAGCTCTACCTGATGCTACCGCAGGTAGAGGTATGGCTCCTCTGGTGGGGCCCACGTGTCTGTTTGAGTTGTCTCGAAGTACGTGCACTCCGAGCAACGCTAGATTAAAGTCGAAACTTTCTAACTTTTGATCGGAGCGTCCGTTTGAAGCGTGCTATACCTTTTCGAAAAGCCCTCATCGAGAGTGTCACAATGACATAGGATAAAACATTTTTTGGGTCCAGGAAGAGGGGTTCATAACCAGGTCTTTGATTCCCCACAGTTTGTCCGTTGAGTTGTCTTGCGCTGTTGCACTTGGGATCGTCGTTATGGTTCGTTCTGACCTTAGTGGCATTAATTTAGCTTGAGTTTAACCGAATCAGTTTAGGGTTGGTAAAATACCCCTCTCGGGGTTGCCCTTGGTGTAGGCATGGCCTTCGGTTGACTTTCGGGAATGTTTCCAAGACTTGGATCCCATTCAAGTCTATTTGTCCTCAGTGTAGTCTCTGAGACTGAGTTGGTCATTCCAGGTTTTCCTCTGGAGATGTTGTGGAGCTTCATGTTTGTTCTCGAAGTTGACTTGACTTCCCGGATTGAGACCAGGGCTGCTCAAATGACCCGATATTGAGATCGGGGTTGAACTGATGGTCCGATTGGAGATCAAAGTTGATTAGATGGCCCAATATTGAGATCAGAGTTGATCTGACAGTCTATTTGGAGATCAGAGTTGATTTGATGGCCTGATATTGAGATCGGGGTTGATCTGACGGTCCGATTGGAGATCGGAGTTGATTTGATGGCCAGATATTAAGATCGGGGTTGATCTGACTGTTCGATTGGATATCGGAGTTGACTAGATGGCCCGATATTGAGATCAGGGTTGATCTGACGGTCCAATTGGAGATTGGAGTTGACTTAATGGCCCGATATTGAGATCAGGGTTGATCTGACGATCCGATTGGAGATTGGAGCTGATTTGATAGCCCGATATTGAGATCGGAATTGATCTGACAGTTCGATTAGAGATCAGAATTGATTTGATGGCCCGATATTGAGATCGGGGTTGATCTGACGATCCGATTGGAGATTGGAGTTGATTTGATGGCTCGATATTGAGATCGGGGTTGATCCGACGGTCCGATTGGAGATCGGAGTTAACTTGATGGCCCGATATTGAGATCAGAGTTGATCTTATGGTCCGATTGGAGATCAAAGTTGATTTGACATCCCGATATTGAGATATGGGTTGATCTGACAGTTCGATTGGAGATTGGAGTTGATAGAAGCTGATATCAACGTCTCTGCCAAGATAAGAGGAAGTATGGTGAAGTCATCTCTAAGAGCCCTGACAGCCATCGACATTCCCACATCTAGATGGTCAGCACAGAATGGCATGTATAGATATGCTATGAGGCACATGACCAAGGCATCCTCTCTGGCAGTATGACATCTCTCCTCTGAAATGGCAAACTCTCCATGATAAATGACGAAGCTGTCATTAGATGCAAAGTGGCCTATCATGAAGTCCATAGAGATGATCTGGCTACCACCCACCTCTGCCAGTACGACTGCCCTCCTCAGTCCTGTAATCATCATAAAATGGCGGTGCATATGGCCTAACGCCATCCGAGCACACGACCCCTCCATCGACAATCTGGAGATGCGACGGTACTCCTTCAGAGTGGGAGTCAAATCATCAGAGCCAAATCAGAAAACATGGCGCTCTGCAATCCAGTAACTAAGCATCCCATCAATAAACCCCTCTAGAACCTAAAAGCATAACAGAGACAAAGAGTGACCTAGTGTGACGCCCACAAAATAGGTTCAATACACAACCCACCTATTCTGAGTCGCCAAAAAATACATGGTACAGAATCCAAATACAAATCTTTTATATCCAATTGTCATATATAATACAACTACACATAAAGTGTGAGTTTTAATACGAATACAGTACCCACACTCCTTATCAATGATACGTTACATAAAGGTACAGTCAATAACTGTTTTAGGAACTAAAATCTTTGGAAAATGCTCAAGGAAACGTTCGTACATGGGAGACCAAGCTTCTAAGTTATAATAGATATCATAGGACTTGAGAATTATCCTTGGTTGACCCAATAGACCCCAAAGAAGAACGAGAAGATTACTATCATGTTCTTTCCAATTGTGGGTTTTCTCTTGTCATATAATTATCTCTATTGTCTCCAACTGTGAATTATATTTCAACCATACTCCAAGATTATATAGGTAGTGCTCATAGATATAATCAGCAAGTGGATGTGCACAACCCGGTCTTATGATATCACGAAGTCGTATGTCATTAGACATCTTGTATGATAGTGGCAAAACACCTTTCCAAAGTTGGGTTCACCTCACCCTATTCGGTTCACCAAAATCAAAGGTTAAATGACGTATAAAATACGACACACACATTTTAAATTCTCAATATAATTATTATCATACTATTTTATGGGAAGCTTCAATAGCTATAGACCATCGTTCTATTCCCCTATTACCCCCGCTCGACCCAGCTACACTCTTATTACCTGAAAGGAATTGTGAAGCAAAAAGGTGAGCACAAATAGCCCAATATAGAATATCATAACTAAAGATAATCAAATTATCAATAGCATTCGTCAGTAATAACTTAGAGATTTAGAACATATGGTAGATGATAAAACTTTTCAACCATAGTTGCAGCGAAACGAACAATCCATTAGAAGAATTAAATAGACCATAATGTCTATTATCTTCTCCATGTTAAAAGTCCACCAACAATGTTTTATCCCTATAAAATCAATCAACAGTTCTTGTCCACAATCATGTGAATAATTCATAATCATAATTGTGTTGCTAAATTCCTCTTCGCACCTAGGACGAAGGTAATATTCATCACCTGTCTTTACCTGAAATACCAAAGATCATGGTTATACCAAATCATAGTTCCTATTCATAATCATGATAATAAATTTATCTTTGCACTCAGGCCAAAGATATTCATCAATCAAAAGTTCATCTTTGCATTACAGACCAAAGATATTCATTTGTAACATCAATGGTCATGATCATGCCAAACACTTGTCCATCTTTGCACTACGGCCCAAAGATATTTAAATCTCAAAGAAATATCTAATCATTTCAGAATTTATAGAAATAACATTTATAACCATGTTGATCAATTCACCTTTGTACTTAAGCTAAAGATATTCAATTGTAAACTCAATGATCATGATCATACCAGTCAACAATTCATCTTTGCACTACTGGCCATAGAGAACCCATAGTCATGATCATACCAATAATCTATCCATCTTTACACTCAAGTCAAAGAGAAATTTCAACAACAGGATTATAAAAATGTTATATATGATAATAAGAACAATATGATCAAAACATGGGTCTAATTTCAAGAGTAAGATTCATAAATCAACGATAATTTGGTTAGAAAAAGAAACCAATTTTGTCATGAATAGTAACGTACGTATGAATAGTACTATATTTATGAATAGTACCGTATTCATAAATAGTACCGTATTCATAAATAGTGTCGTATACGTAAATAGTGCTGTACACGTGAATAGTGCCGTATACGTAAATAGTAACCTCGACATGAAAAGGTAAAAATTTTATAATAAAAATATACCAATATTTCGGTGGAATGATATTGAAAGAAATAACATCATTTGTAAGAAAAATAATATCCCTTACGAGAAGAATAACATCCCTTACATCAGTAGAATACTAAATCTATCTGGATTATCGGATATTATACTGACAAAAATTTGCACTGTTATCAATACTCAAAATATCTAAACACTCCCAAGAAATATGCTTGATACTATAGAGAGAAAATTTTCTGATTCTAGTGTGATTTTCATTTCTAATTAAGCAACCTATTTATAGGAAAATGCTAGCACACCATCTCTAACCAAAAAAAAATTCACCGTATTCCATTTTTGAAAAATGAATTCAGCATATAAGTGGGGCCCATAAAAACATTTTACATGTTTTTCTTTACAAAAATATTTATAACAACAAAAATCAATTCAGACCCAATATTCAAGAACTTCAATAATTCATAATAAATAGCCCTTTTATCAGAAAAATACAAACCTTATGTCCATTCCGTATGAAATTTAATTCTCTTCAACTTTGTAGAAGAAAACTTTTCCAAATTCTGACGAAAAATGACCCAAATTTACATACGGATGAACTTTCAGGCTACAATTTTTGAAAAGAACCATCAGCACTAAATCCTTCACCAAAACACATGTTTCAGAACAAAAACATTTATAGTGATAAAAAAAATAATTCAGATCCAATTTATTCTCTTCCTACTCATTTATTCATATACCATGAATTTATTATAAAAATATTATCATCTAAATTATAAAATTATATTATTATATTATCACATTATACACTTATAATGTAATATTATAATAACATATTTGTAGAAATTATTTTATTAGAAAAGATAAAATATCAATTTTCAACAATTGTCTCTTTTGCTAAAAATTCCTTTATTTATACCCACATTGAATAAATATTTTTTTTATCAATAATTAATTATTATTCACAAATAATATTAAAAAATCACAATAATGACAACCAGGTCGTTCCCAGGAAAGAGGGGCCTTCCGATAAGGATTTCTCCTTACTGACGCGCAATTAACTAACCACTTTCCTAGACAGAACTTCCTAGACATTGCCAATAATGTTGTCTAATAATATTATTCAAATAATATAAATTATTGATTTGATAATGTAAAATACTGTGCAGTGACAATTATTGAATTAACAATAATATAAAAATACTGTGCAATACCGTGTGCTACGTGCAACAACGCGTATTACTTTATTTTAACCACCTGGTATTTCAACAGTTTTAACGGTAACCGTTATGCCGTTATTTTTAAAAACTTATTCTTGTCATTTTCTTTATCCGACAGTTTTCTATTATGGGGCCCACAAATGACTGCGCCGTCATACGAATATTCACCGACAACAAGAATATTCCCCGACCAAACGAATATTCTCCGACACAATGAATATTTTATGACCACTTGCTTACTTTATAAAATTTACATATATCACCCTTAACTTTAACCTTTTATCAATTTAACCATTTACTGAATAATAATTATAAGAAAAATTGAATACTTTTATTTCATAAAATTCGGGGTCTTACAATCTCCCCTCCTTATGAAATTTTGTCCCCGAAATTTACGTACCTGGTAATTCGAAGAGGTGAGGATACCTTGGTTTCATTCCAGATTCTATCTTCCCGGTCATTTCTTCTGTATCATGATTTTTTCATTGCTCATTCTATAATACAGCTTCAAAAAAAAGGTTAATTGACATATCACAATTTGTCAATTTATTAAGTAAGAAAATTCAGCTTAGGTAAGTCACACACTAGCGAAGTATATTACTCGTTTCTCCCCTCCTAGTTCTAGACTCAGATCTCCGCCAGCGATCATATCCCTAAGCACTGATACCATTTGTGACGCCCCCAAAATAGGTTCAATACACAACCCACCTATTCTGAGTCGCCAAGAAATACATGGTACAGAATCCAAATATAAATCTTTTATATCCAATTGTCTACACAATACGACCATACATAAAGTGTGAGCTTTAATACGAATACAGTACCCACACTCTTTATCAATGATATGTTACATAAAGGTACAGTCAATAACTGTTTTAGGAATTAAAATCTTTGGAAAATGCTCAAGAAAACCTTCGTATATGGGAGACCATGCTTCTAAGTTATAATAGATATCATAGGACTTGAGAATTATCCTTGGTTGACCCAATAGACCCCAAAGAAGAACGAGAAGATTACTATCATGTTCTTTCCAATTGTGGGTTTTCTCTTGCCATATAATTATCTTTATTGTCTCCAACTGTGAATTATATTTCAACCATACTCCAAGATTATATAGGTAGTGCTCATAGATATAATCAGTAAGTGGATGTGCACAACCCTGTTTTATGATAACATGAAGTTGTATGTCATTAGACATATTGTATTATAGTGGCAAAACACCCTTCCAAAGTTCAGTTCACCTCACCCTATTCGGTTCACCAAAATTAACGGTTAAATGACGTATAAAATCTGACACACACATTTTAAATTCTCAATATAATTTTTATCATACTATTTTATGGGAAACTTCAAAAATTATAGACCATCGTTCTATTCCCTTGTTACCCCCCGCTCGACCCAGCTACACTCTTATTACCTGAAAGCAATTGTGAAGCAAAAGGGTGAGCACAAATAGCCTACTATAGAATATCATAATTAAAGATAATCAAATTATCAATAGCATTCGTCAGTAATAACTCAGAGATTTAGAACATATGGCAGATGATAAAACTTTTCAACCATAGTTGCAGCGGAACGAACAATCCATTAGAAGAGTCAAATAGACCATAATGTCTATTATCTTCTCCATGTTAAAAGTCCACCAATAATATTTTATCCCTGTAACAATAATCAACAGTTTCTATCCACAATCATGTGAATAATTCATAATCATAATTTTGTTGCTAAATTCCTCTTTGCACCTAGGACGAAGATAATATTCATCATCTGTATTTACCTGAAACACCAAAGATCATGGTTATACCAAATCACAGTTCCTATTCATAATCATGATAATAAATTCATCGTTGCACTCATGCCAAAGATATTCATCAATCAAAAGTTCATCTTTGCACTACAGGCCAAATATATTCATTTGTAACATCAATAATCATGATCATGCCAAACACCTGTCCATCTTTGCACTACGGCCCAAAGATAGTCAAATCTCAAAGAAATATCTAATCATTTCAGAATTTATAGAAACAACATTTATAACCATGTTGATCAATTCACCTTTGCACTTAAGATAAAGATATTCAATTATAAACTCAATGGTCATGATCATACCAGTCAACAATTCATCTTTCTAATACTGGCCAAAGAGAACCTATAGTCATGATCATACCAATATTCTACCCATCTTTACACTCAAGTCAAAGAGAAATTTCATCACCAGGATTATAAAAATGTTATATATGATAATAAGAACAATATGATCAAAACATGGGTCTAATTTCAAGAGTAGGATTCATAAATTAACGATAATTTGGTTAGAAAAAGAAACCAATTTTGTCGTGAATAGTATCGTATTTGTAAATAGTATCGTATTCGTGAATAGTGCCGTATACTTGAATATTGCCATACACGTGAATAGTGCCGTATATATGAATAGTAATCTCGACATAAAAAGGTAAAAATTTCATAATAAAAATCATACCAATAATTCGGTGGAATGATATTGAACGAAATAACATCATATATATGAAAAATAATATCCCTTACGAGAAGAATAACATCCCTTACCTCAGTAAAATACTAAATCTGTCTGGATTATCGGATATTATGTTGACGAAAACTTGCACTGTTATCAATACTCAAAATATCTAAACACTCACAAAAAATATGCTTGATACTATAAAGAGAGAATTTTCTGATTTTGGTGTGATTTTCATTTCTAACTAAGCACCTTATTTATAGAAAAATGCTAGCACACCATCTCTGACCAATTTTTTTTTCATCGTATTCCATTTTTGAAAAATGAATTCAGCATATAAGTGCCAACTCATCCGAGTTTTAATAGTTTTCACAATATAGTCAAATATGTGA
Source organism: Panax stipuleanatus (assembly GCA_020205555.1). NCBI lineage: Eukaryota > Viridiplantae > Streptophyta > Magnoliopsida > Apiales > Araliaceae > Panax > Panax stipuleanatus. The sequence continues at coordinate 87,205,921 of CM035123.1, forward strand.
CTCCGTAAGATTGATCTAAAACCCAAGATTCGTGGAATTTGGGGGCTAAGTTAAGCGGGGGGAAGGTGTTAGGCACCCCCTGACTCCCGTGAAAATACGGTACCACATCTTATTGATTTTCTATGCATAAAGTATGTGTGTGTGTGTGTGTGAGAGAGAGAGAGACTCTGTGTGTGCGTGTGTGTTTTATTTGAAAAGGTTTATTCTAAGCCTCATTGTGAGTTTATTTGGAAGTAGTGCCGTTCCTCTTTTGCACCTATGTACGAAGGGTTTGATTTAGCAAAAGTTCATTTTTAGACAAACTATACATTTTATATGATATTTTTGGAAAACACAAGATTTTCAAATCCTTCGCCCGAATAGTAATCAAGGATCTGTGATACTTCCATTATTGATTTTTTAGTATATGTAATTATTACGAAAGTAGTGTTGTACCCTTTAACCCTATGCACAAAGGATTTGATTTACATAAAAGTTCATTTTTAGAACACAATATATATCCATGATGTTTTGAAAACAAAGTTTTCAAATCCTTCGTCAAATAGGAATCGAGGTCCTTTGATACTTCCATTTATGATCTAATGTCTTTTCCCGACCCGCTTTATTATTATTGAAAGCTCTTTATGCTTTTATCAGAAATCATTTTGATGATATGCATGTAAAAAGTGTCAAAAGTGTCGGATCATCATCGGGCATGTAAGCCATCTCGATGAAACCGAGCACCCACAATTAAAGTTTTCACTATCACGGAATCTTAAATCCGACTTCTCGGGACTAACCCCTCGAGCTCGTCTTTAAGATCCAAATATTACGTATACAATGATATTCGCGTTATTTAAACATTACATCATCAAAACCGGTCCATCGTGGGAATCAAGTCAGGATCCATTCGGGGATCTCAACACCGGGATTCCTAGGATCACATTATTTATGTGGGAATATATATGTACAATGTCCTAGACTTGATTTTTTAGATGATTTCATCGGTTGAAATCACTGATTCAAGCCATTTCGGACCCCTTTCGCCTTTAGATACAAATATAGGGATATACGGGGTAACCGGGACCATTTAAAGCAATAAATAAATAGATCTACCATGAATCTAAACCGATCTAGCACACGGGTTAAAGCTTCATGCTTAATAACCACTCAATGGCTAGATTCGTCTTAGATCTAGGTAGATCTAGCCTCCGTACTTGATTTACAACGCAATAAGCGCAATATAATCGATAAAAACACAATATCTACCAATTATTATACAATATGCTTAGAAAACAACAAGTTTAACTAGATTTAAACAATATATATCATCAACCTAGTATATTAAACAAACTTTACAAAGAACGTAGCTAGAAAGTGCATTTTTTCACCTTGGGGGACGCGTGAACAAGCGTTTTAACTCCCGGGATCAACGTAGAACACTCTCGGGGCTCCAAGTAGATGCTAAATGAGAGAAAGTAACTCAAAGTGGGTGTTTACAAGTCCAACCCAAGGCCTTCTCTCTAGAAATGTTTTCTTCTCTAAATAATCTCTTCTTTTTTTTCTAAATGAACTAATGTGGGTGTTTTAACCTGCCTGAGCCAGCCGCATACATACATGCTGTGACAGCCCCAAATCTGGGTCCTCTGACCCCGGTCCGGTCGTCACGATCTGACATAAACATCCATCTCTAAACAACATACGATAACTAAAATGCGGAATATAATAAACGTACGTCGTTCATTTCAAATGTGTTACTAGTCCCAAGATTTGATAACCTTAATACAACATACAAACATACCCTAGAATAGGCAATAGGGTTCATATTACATAACAGTAAATTAATTAAACATAAAGATAAAGTCTGCTCCTTGCAAACTAATCCTACATCTTCCCTTTACCTTGTCCTTCCCTGAAGTCTCGGGCTTAACTGCAATATAAGTTATGATATAGCAAGAATGAGCAACAAGTTTGCTCAGCAAGTTTAAATACAACAATAAAGGATATATCATGATGAAAGGAATATATCTGATAATGAATTCAACAATATGAATATCGGAAGCAAGAATAATAATTGCTTTTAGAATAACTGATAGTCAAGTAGACTTTTGAACTATAAAACTCCAACGGAATCAATAGCTGATTGACCCTTTGGTTACTGGCTACAGAATAAGTACTTGAGGGGATCAGCCTCGCGTACGCCATGTATATGCATAACATTCAACTCTGCTGTTGTATCTTTATACTAGATACCTGGGGTACTCCCCTATATATTTAAGGGGTGTTCTTTCAGTCTAAGAATCCTTACCATCAATTGGTTTGGATAGCTTTTATAAAATTTTATACAATTGTCTGACCGAGCAAGGGTTCAGACTCTAACTGACACAGTTCAAGAATTGTAGAACTTTAATGTTGTACAAGTCCAAGATTGTACGAATTCTAGTGCACCAAGTGCGAATAACAATAATATCGATGTGGAATAATTATAAAGTAATTAAACCACCTAATAGCATGCTTGGAAATAAAGTTCAAGCTTTAAAAAATTAACCGTCAATACTATAATAACCAACTCAATAAAATATGAGAAGGATAGGAACTTGCATAATAAAGAGTGTAAGGGAACTTGCATTCAAATCAAGTGAAGTTTAAGAAACTCGCTTACAACGTTCCTTGAGTAAAGTAAACACAAGGATAGGATACTTGCTCAAGTAGAAGAGTAAGAATTAAAGGACTTGCCTGTTCGCTCAGCTATGATTAAGTTCTAGCTTTAATTAAATCTCGCTGAAATAACCTAACATTAATAAGTCGGTATTCCAATTAGCATGTGTAAACTAATACGAGTCTACACTTACAAGAATCTGCTTATCATATTAATCTATCCATAATTCACGTAAGTCAATCTAATCATGTCATAGATTTAATAACTTTAGATTATCTAGTTTCTATGCATCAATATAGGCTTGAACACATAATACTTCAAGTTACTTATATTTGATAAACACACATGCTTTATGATTATATTTCAAGTTTGAAAACCTAGCATGCTCAACCTAATCCTAATTTAAAGTCATATGCTCTCATGTCGGTAATTTGTATACTTTACACAATACAAGTTCATGCTTCATGTTATCACATAACAAGGTTAAACATAACATGCATGCTCATGCGTATACTTTACATGTATACTTTAAAATCACCTATTTTATGCCTTAGAAATTCATTTTCTATGAATACGTGCATATGCGAAATCCATGCTTTAACTCAACCAG